>SJYX01023213.1:424238-531285 GCA_006410675.1 Oreotragus oreotragus
AATCACTCCTAATATTTTCAGTCCTTGCTCACCAATCTTCTGCCAATCCAGGCATTTTTATTTCTTGACAGTTACAATGCTTCCTAAAACTTGACAAATTCATGCATAGGAGACAAGACCAGATTAATGGCACTGTCTCGGGGTACTGGTAAAATGAGATTTCTGAGCCCCAGGGTTGAGGAGTAGCAATGCCCTGACGGTAGTGAAACCCACAGAGTGAATGCCACAAGCTGTGGAAAGTGGTTGGTGGTAGGCTGATCTTCTAGAAGTGTCTTCTCTTCCCTGCCAGTGCATTTGCCAATATCATCTGTCCCCCCATAGAGCCAGAAGATCACAAAGGAAAATGGTGAACATTTAGCAACCAGTGGTTTGTAATAAACACACAAAAAACACCCTGGTGTCCCTTAGAAATGTAAAAAGTAAATCTCTGGATTTTTCTACAAAGAAAACAGAAGTAGAACCAAAGAAAATCCATTTTGTATCTATTCCTATGATATGACTCTATACTTTGTTGGGCCCGTGTCTCTGGGGAACTTTGTTTACACCATACTTAGCCCAAATCTAATAAAATTCAAAGTCACTATTTGTTTCAGTGCATCTCACCAAGTCACCAATTACCTCCAAATCACCAAGGTCACCTTGCCCATTGATTATCTTGCTATCTCTGAAACATTTGACATTGTAGATCACCAGATCTTAATGGCAATTTTTTTCTCATTAAGCACAATGATAGGACAACATGCTGTCTCTCTCCCGAGCTCTTCAGTGGCTCCTTCACTAATTCCAGTTTTCCCTCCTTGTGCTCAGTGGAATTTGAGTCTTCCAGACCTCTATTCTATCTTTACTCCTGGTGAGTANTCGTACTGATGGACACTACAAGGACTGTCTCTTATACACATCTTGGGGTGGTGGTGGTGGTGGAAGGCTAATTTCTTAACTTGACAAATGTTGTACAGTTATGTAAGATGTTACTATAAAGGGATTATTAGTGAAGAGTATACAGAAACTGCTGTTTTTACAACTTTTCAGGGGGTCTAAAATTATCTAAAAAATTTTTTTAAATAACTGTTAAAAAACACACACACACATGTATGTGTATATAAATAAATCAAGACTTCAGGGAAACTGGTATCATGGGCACTCAGTTAAAAAATAGTGTTCTTGCCTATATCAGTCATTGTCTCATTGTTTATGAGCTTTAAGGTTCTCCTCCTTCTAATATTTGTTTCAACTTTTAAATTTTCATAAAAAAGCCTTTAACATTTCTATATTAGGCCAAAAATAAAAATCCTTGAATAAAATTGGCACCATATTATCTCGTAAAATCCCTCATACCAACCTAAGACCAGTCGCTATTTTTACTCTAATTGTTCTCATCGTATGTTTGTATTGGTTTTGTTTTTTTTTAATAAGGAGAGAAAATGGCTGAAAGATTTGTTTTCTTATTAATAGGCCTGGAAGTCAAGAGGGGGAAAAAAACACATTATCACTTGGATATCTTATTAAGAAACAGCAGTTTTCCCAATAACATATTATATACTGGAACTCACTTCAGATGTAAAAAGTAAGTTACCTACCTAAGTCTCTTCTACACGATAGCTTAGAGCTACCCAAGCAAAGGGCTTTCCTGGTGGCTCAGGAGTAAAGAATCCTCCTGCGAATGCAGGAGATGTGGATTTGATCCCTGGGTCGAGAAGATTCCCTGGAGAAGGAAACGGCAACCCACTCCAGTATTCTTGCCTGGAGAATCCCATGGACAGAGGAGCCTGGCAGGCTACAGTGCATGGGGTCGCAAAGGAGTCGGACACGACTGAGTGACTAACCAACCGCCACCCAAGCAAATCCAGCTAAGACCTTTTCAGTATCCCTTTCCTAACTCTGGCTCTAAAGTGACTGTTATTAGTGGTGGTAAACATCTGTTTCTATAAAATAGGCAATACGTCTACACAATTTATTCTAGGGAAACAAAGCTAACCATCACATTTGCCTTTAAAAGAGGAACATAATTTCCCACTCTGGCTGTGGCTGATTCAGTCCCAGAGCATGAATCCTCTTTTACCCTCTGCATATCTTGCTGTACACTGAGCAGATAAGCTGAGCTGAAGTCTGCTCATAGGAACCCTGACGGTGAAGCTACTATTTTAGATGGAGAATAGCATTCCCAAATGGTTGTGCTTATTACTTTTGCAGTGACTGTCTCTCCTCGGCATGGCATCTTTCATTTGTGTTCATCACGTTGCTCTGTATGGAAGTAGCTGTAGTAGAAAGATAATGAAGTGGGTGGGTGGGGAAGAGGACATTTTAAAGTGGAGCTTCATCCAAATACAATGAAGAAAGCAAAAAAAGAATATGCCAACATTTTCATTCCTATAGACATGCCATTTCCAAATTAACCTTCTGACAGTAACAAGAAAAATAGAATTGGTAAAACTCTAACCTGATAATCTACACAAAAGAGGAGACAACCTACCTCAGAAACTCATTGCACAGTGCAACATATTCAAGTGGTGAAAGGGGACAAGTTTATCCAGAACTGCCATACTACCTGGCTGCCAGTGCAGTCTTGAGTAATTGTATTAAACATGTTACTACAGAATATACCAAGTAGTAGAGAATCACACTATATTTGTGAACTGCAAATAACAAAACAAAACAGAGGTCCAAAAGTGGGCTAAAGCCCAAGCTGTAATTCACACACAAAGTGTTTGGTGAAAGCAGTTACAATGTACAAAAATGTGACAAGTTATCCAGATGTTTTAAAAAAACAGAGCCTGTCCAAAGAACATCCAGTCTTATCCTGTAGGTTTCTGAGGAGCCTGTTACATAAGGTGAATTCCCCTCCTGCTGATAAGAAGCAGCTTGCGAAGACACCCATATATTTCTTACTGGGCGAGTCTACTTGGCAATACCGATAACCAGAGAGCTCTCTCTTACATTCACTGGTCTGAAAACAACTCATAACCCAACTGTTCTTCCAAGTCCTTTACCAGTTTTTCAAGCTTTCTATCAAAGGAAAGTTGGAATGTATTGCTTCTTGTCGTCAACAGGCATTTCAAAAAGAGGGTAATTAACCAAAATCAAGAGTTCTTTGGTCAAGTTAGTAACAGGCTTCCCTTTTGTTCTAAATCCCTTCATAATCCCTTTTTTTCCAATTTTTCCAGTATGGCCTGGATTTTACAAACCGCCTCTTTCCTGGCCTGCCGGACGGAGTCCTGGCCCCCAGTTTCAACTGAATCCAGTTCCAGGAGTTCCTTGGTTAGCATCTCTTCCAGAAGCCAGTAGGCTTTGTCTGTCTTTTTTCCTACGAACTCTTCCACTTCTTGCTCAAGATACTGGACCTTCTCCAGCACATGTATGATTTTTTTAATGCTTGGGGGAGTCCCTTCATCTGAAGATAAACACTCTTCAGCAAGATGATTACCCTGGTCTTGAGTGCTGGGATGTTCGTGGGTGGCATTACCGTACAGATGAGGCTCAGCACTATACTGGACCTGGGAATCCAAAAGCTCCGAACTGTCATCATTCACCGATCCCGAGGACTCGTACTGATGGACACTACAAGGAAAGCTGTGCTGGCTCGTGCCCTGATCTGGTTGGCTGTAGGTGTAGGAGGAGTCCTTGGAGTGGGAGAGCAGAGAGGGGAGAAAAGCTGTTTTAACGGGAATCCATCAGCATCAGATTTGTTAGCCCCCATCTTCCACCTGACCAGGAAGGTACATGAAAAGATTCCCCACCAATAAAACTGGACAGCCCTCTTTAATCATTTGAGGAAAATACAGCTCTGAAAAGATAAAAGGTAGAGAATTCCTGAGTATACAGGCTGGAATCTACCCTAAGGTAGGTCATCATCATGAACACCTCATAATCTATCTTTATCACCTCACAATCTGACCAGTGACTTAGCAAATGAGAATTACACAGTCTGTTCCCCTTGAGAGAGAAAACCTGAAGA
Source organism: Oreotragus oreotragus (assembly GCA_006410675.1). Lineage (NCBI taxonomy): Eukaryota > Metazoa > Chordata > Mammalia > Artiodactyla > Bovidae > Oreotragus > Oreotragus oreotragus. The sequence goes on from SJYX01023213.1 coordinate 428,191, forward strand.
CAAATCTTAAAAAGGAACCTGGCCACAAGCAAATGATGTTCAAGTGTACAGTTTAATAAAACCACGCTATTTCTCATTAGTTTTGTCTTCTGTCTGGAGATGGCGGTAACAAAATCTACCCTTTGATTTTAACATTCAGATAGTATTACAACTAATAAGAAAATGAGCACTTTCCTGTCTTTTAAAAAAAAGGAAATGAACCTAAAACTGCTCTAAAATATAGTCTATTTTAAAAAAGAAAAAAAAGGAGGAGGGGGGACTGGGCTACAAAAAGTTGTAGGTGGTGGCCACCAGCTTTTTGAAACTAGTCCCCCCATTTAACACAGGCCAATGCAGAGAAATCCCATATTGTGCTCTATCGATCACCAAACATTGAAAGAACAAGGTTCAGCAGGCCTCCTACCTTAGGCTGTGGGGGCGGCGGTGAAGGAGGTGGCTGAGGAGAGCCACTGCTAGGCCACGATGAAGTGCTCTCGTTCATGTAGAGACTCCCCGGTGGTCCTGAGGGCGCAGCTGACGGCCAGGGGTACCGGGTTCCCATTCCATAAGCACCTGGAGGCGCCCATGAGTCCTCCTGGGGTCGTACAGGTGGTCCTGGTTGTGGAACACTACGATTACCATCCCCATAAGGGTAATGGGGTACGCTCATTCCAGGGTTCTGGGTTGAGAGGAAGGAAATATGCTGGTCATTGCTAAAAAAACACTTCAAGAAGTAATGAAAATATTCTAGTGTAAACAGATCCTGAGCTGCCTCCTCTCCGCCTAACGGTGTATACTTTAGCTGCTACAGGGTTAAACTGGGGTGTTTCTAAACAGTTGTAATAACTTCTCCAAGCCTACAAAAGCTTGGTTCCAAAGATATCAGGTGCAGGTCTGGTGACCGTCAAGCTTAGAAGGAATAGGGCCTAAACTTTAACAGCACAGAACTCCCCGGGAAGTGAACAGAAATTCCTAAAATATTTAAAATATAAACCTAACCTCTTGAAGTGAACAGAGAAATAAACTTGGTACCATTCACTAACAGGTAAACACAAAGAAGGCAGCAGAAGAGTGCTCACCTGGGAAGCAGGATATCCCGGAACCTGCCCCCTAAGAGGGGGCGCTTCAGTCTGGCAGTCCTGCTGGGGGTACATCCAACGGGAGACCGGGGTTGGGCTGTTGCCAGGTGAACGGTAAGTGCTTGGAACCTCTGTGGAGTAATTGGTCTGAGCATACCCAGGTGTGTAATAGGCCCCAGGATATGAGGCAGTATTTGTCCCTGGGCCAGTGGGGTATGGTGGGCCATATCCCCCATTTGTGTAAGAATTCAAACCCTGGAAAAAGCAAAGTTGGGAGAAAAGAGATGAATGAGTACAGGAGCGGAAATGCCCTCACTTTGAGAAATTTGGGAAGAAAGGAGATGAGCAACTAATGAAAATATCAACTACCTAAACGACCCTTCAAAGGTGTTCTTATATTACTATTGTATACACATATTAAACTCAGATTATCACCTCTTTAGAGTCCGTGTCATAACAATGGGAAGGTATATTGTGATGAAAGATGAAGTAATGGCCTTAGAGCAGTGCTTTTCAACCATTTTCATAAGAAAGCCTGACAGTTACACCTAATGGGAGGGAGCTTGTCCCCACACACTGGAAAGGGGGCTCTGGGAAACCTGGGAGAATGGCTAAAGAGAGAAGAAAAGGACCCTGATACAAAAGGAAGAGAAAAAGACCACAGAGACAGACGGAGCCCTGCCACAGGCTTTGTGTTTACTCTCTCTACTTTTTCAAGCAGGAAAATGGAAGTCATGAACTTATTCTGCAGGGTTATTGTAAAGAGTAAACGAGATGACATATACAAAGTGCTCAGTACAGTGTCTGGTACATAGTATGCTCAATAACTGGTAATTTTCATAATACCATTGTTGTTAGCATAATTGTGGCAAGGCCAGGAAATGAACCTGATCTGACTCCAAGCCTGTGTTTTTTGTACTGTCTCACTCTGCTTCCCAAATTACAGTGGACAGAGACAAATTCCTCACATACTGCTTCCTGCAGTCTTACACCAGCTATCCAGACTAGAATTGATATCTAGAATCCTCAGTTTAGTAATCCAAATAAGACTAAAGCTAAACTTTAAACGATTACCTTCAGGTTTTCTATTACTTTCTACTCTACCTTGTAAGATGGTAAAAATAAAATCAACTTTACCTGGACTCATCCTTCTAAAACTAGACAGTCTTTCCCATTTTAGGTAGAAGAATAAGAAAAGAAGCTTGTGATAATAAAATAGACTCACTGTGGTGATCATTTGATAATGTATACAAATATCGAATCATTATTGTATACATCTGAAATGAATGCTAAATGTCAATTATACCTCAAAAGAGTAGAATCCTGATAACTTCTACAGTTGTTAATGATTAAATAAAACGAAATTTAAATCTGATTCCAAATCTACCACATCAAAAAGAGAGACAGGGACTTCCCTGGCGGTCCCGTGGTTAAGGCTCACATTCCCAACTCAGGGGTCACGGATTCAATCCCTGGTGGGGGAACTAAGACCCCCCCAGGCTGCAGGGCACTCCCCTCCACAAAAAAATAAAGTCCCTTATACAACATACACAGCTGAAGATGATTTTTTTTTAAATGTGACTTTTTGTACTGTTATTCAACTTTTAGAAATCCTTCCTAAGGAAATGATTCAACTAGAGAAAAAGTTATAAGCATGGACTTGTTCATCAGAGCATGATTCACCATCACGCAGTATCGAAAGCAACCTACACGTCCTGTACTGATGGAATGATTAGGTCAGTTATAGGCTATTCATTTGGAGAAGGCAATGGCACCCCACTCCAGTACTCTTGCCTGGAAAATCTCATAGACAGAGGAGCCTGGTAGGTTGCAGTCCATGGGGTCCCTCAGAGTCGGACACGACTGAGCGACTTCCCTTTCACTTTTCACTTTCATGCATTGGAGAAGGAAATGGCAACCCACTCCAGTGTTCGTGCCTGGAGAATCCCAGGGACGGGGGAGCCTGGTGGGCTGCCGTCTATGGGTCACACAGAGTCGGACACGACTGAAGCGACTTAGCAGCAGCAGCAGGCTATTCATTGAAAGAATTTCATTCTGTCTTAAAATTCACTGTAGAACTGACCAGACATCTACTGACATTATAGAATTATTTTTATTGTTTATTTCTTTGTTTTAATAATGGCATTGTGGTAACGTTTTTAAAATGTCCCTGTATATTAAGGATACATACTGAAGTATTTACAAGAGAAATAATGTGATATTTGGAATCTTCTTCAAAGCACATTAAGGACATGGATGAAACATGAGAGCCATGTATTGATGATACTTGCTGAAGCTGAGTAAGGGGTACATGGGAGATCACTGTGCTATCCCATTACTTTGGCTGTTTGAAAATTTCCTATTAAAAAAAAAAGAATTCTTGTTATTTCACCCTATAACAAGTACATATGATAAACAAAAAGTAATATTAAAAAGTATATGTAAAATAAGTTTAAAACTAGATAAATATAAAAAGGACAAGGCTGAAAACAAATTTACCAAAATATGGACATATTATGATGACAGAGTTAGTGGCTTTTCTCTCTTTTATTTCCCAAGTATTTAGTAATAAAGCTGTATTATTTTTATAGAAAAAAATTATGCTATTAAAAATGTCACAAAATCCCAAGTATGTCTAGAAACTGGTGGGCTGCACAGACCATAGCTACTTCCATCTAGTCCAATTTTTTCATAAAGGGAAACGTGTATCTAAAGACAGCAAGCTGGGATTTGAAACCTGTAAGCTGATACGCAACAGATAAAACCTGAAACTGATCCACTATAAGGAGAATTACACAAAATCTCTGACAGTCATTGAATTTCTGTAGCCGTCTCACTGTGGATTCCAGGAGAAATCAAGAGATGGGAGCTCTTAAAACTCAAAACCTATTCCAACTGCTGCTTTTGTTCTAGAGGTAAATGTAAATATGACTCAGCATTTGAAAGTCAAAATACTGTCACACCATATGGTGTCTCACTGCAAGCTGAAGATTATCCAGGAGGAAATACTTCTTCCAAAAGCTGGTTTTACAACTGATGGACTGCTTATAGATGTAGAACCCAAAGGGGAGAAAAGTGGCCAGGTCTCTCACCCAGGAAGTGATACACTGTTAGATCCCCTTTCCATTTGGTAATATATGGCTATCAACAGCAAACAGACTCAATCCAAGTGGGAAAAATTACTTTTCCATTAGCAACACCACGATTCCTCCTGCTGCGGTTATCTTGAAAAACATGGAAAGCTTCACCACAAAAGGACTCCGAGCCTTCATAATTATCAACAGTCAACATCACCTTGAGTTTCTCCTGACACTTGCTTTTGGAATTGCCCAATTTATCATCATCCACTGGTCATTTCCTCATGTAGCATCTCTACTTACAGAACTGGCCCAATTTTTGTCTCACAGGAGCTCCGAACCACAGTACGTAATAAGCTGTATTTGACAACCCAGTTCTCCTTTAAATTAAATGAAAAGGTTATTACAGGTTCTGACCAAAGTCCTTTTGTATCATGATTTCTCAATTTAGAACATTTAGAACCAAGAGGACTTCAGCTGTCTTTCTTTGAGCATTTCTATTCCCAGGCACTCGGCGTTCTATGGTGAAATCTTCCAGAAGTCAGGAGACTTATCTTCTTTATCAGAAAATCAATGTGAAAACATCCGTCTTTCATCCTTTAGATATGTGGGAAAGCAGCTTTAGAAAAACAAGCTGCATTTGTGACCAATGAGAGGATTCTAAACAAACAACAACAGAGAAAACTACCGCAGGGACTTCCTTGGTGGCCCAGTGGTTAAGATTCTGCGCTTCGGCACAGAGTTTGATCCCCAGTCAGGCAAAGGAACCAAAAACCCCACCACAATCATTACTAGAAAACCTGTGTGTTTACCATACTTTTCCTAAGTACCCTCTGGGTCAATAGATCAGAGCTACAACATGCATGATTCCAGCAATCAGAGTCAGAAGAACATGTGTTAGCCTAAGCATGACCTAATGATCACAGTTCAGAGATGTGTCAGAGTTTTTACTTCTGAAGAGTAAGTTGGCAGCAAAGAAAATAAAGAAGTTCTTGGCTCTCTAACCACTGTGAAAAGTAATTTGGCTATATTAAATATATATATATGTATATACCCAAACCCACCAATTCCACACAGTAGGGAAATGCTTGTCTCGTATGTTGTACAATAGAAAAGGGAAAAACAATGCTGCGTTTAAAAAAAAGCAAGCTGCAAGAGAATGCTAGGATGAAACCACTTATATCAAGTTTAAAAACTTGATAAGGTTTTAAAATAAAATGTTTTTAAAATGTTAAATTGTACTATAAAATGCATATATGCAAGTAGTAAAAGCATAAAAACACATATAAGACATAAATATAACTTCAGCTTCAATCCCTGATTGGGGAACCAAGATTCTGCAAGCCACGTGCCGTCACACACGAAAACTTTTTTTAAATGGGCAGAGGATCTGAACAGACACTTTCCCAAAGAAGACACACAAGATGACCAGCAGGTACATGAAAAGGTGTTCAACATCCCTAATCATCGGTAAAATGCAAATCAAAACCACAGGGACACACCACCTCACACCTATTAGAATGGCTAGTCTCAAAAAGACAGTAAGTACTGGATGAGGATGCTGAGAAAAGGAAACCCTTGTGCACTGTTGATGGGAAGGTAAACTGGTACTGCCACTATGGAAAACATATGGAGATGCCTCAGAAAACTAAAATCAGAACTTCCGTACAATCAAGCAATTTCATTTCTGGGAATATGTTCAAAGGGAACAAAAACACCAACTTAAAAAATTATTTGTACTCCCATGTTCACTGCAGCATTATTTAAATAGTCAAGACACAGAAACACCCTAAATGTCCAGCAGTGGATGAATGAATGAAGAAAAAGTGAGACAGATATATACATACACAATGGAGTATTATTCAAGCAAAAAACCTAGGAAATCTTGCCACTGGGACAACATGGATGGACCTTGAAGGTGTTAAGTTAAATGTGATACACAGACAAATACTATGTGATCTCATTTATATGTAAAATCTAAAAAACAAACGAACAAACAAAGCCAACTCACAGATACAGACAACAGACCGGCGGTTCCAGAGGTGGTGCAGTGAGGTGATGGTCAAAAGGTACAGACGTCCAGTTGTAAGATAAACCACAGAACGCAACGTGTGCTCTAGCAGCTATAGTTAGATGAAAGTGAAAGTGAAAGTGAAGTCGCTCAGTCGTGTCCGACTCTTTGCGACCCCGTGGACTGTAGCCCACCAGGCTCCTCCGTCTATGGGATTCTCCAGGCAAGAATACTGGAGTAGGTTGCCATCTCCTTCTCCAGGGGATCTTCCCGACCCAGGGATCGAACCCAGGTCTCCTGCATTGTAGGCAGACACTTTAACCTCTGAGCCACCAGGGAAGCACTGTAAATTTAAAAACTGACGGCGAGAGTTTATCTCAGAAGTTTTCATCACAGAGGCTTTCCTGGTGGCTCAGTGGTAAAGCATCTGCCTGGCCCTGCAGGGGACCTGGGTTTGATACCTGATCCAGGAAGATCCCATGCCACAGGGCAACTAAGCCCCGGCGCCACAACTACTGAGCCCGTGCTCCAGAGCCCAGAAACCACAACTGCTGAAGCCCTCGCAGCTTAGAGCTTGTTCACTGCAACGGAAACCACGGCAAGGAGACACCCACATGCCACACGCAACTAGAGAAGAGTCCCTGCTCTGCGCAATTAGAGAAAGCTTCATAGCAAGGAAGACCCGCCTGCAGCCAAAAACAATGCATTAAAAACTTCTTTCATCACGAGAAAACAAAAATTTGTAACTATGTATGGTGACAAATGTTAACTAGACTTATGTGGCCATCATTTTAGAAAGTATACAAATACTGAATCTTTACATTATATACCTAAAACTAATATAACATTATATGTCAATTATATCTCCATAAAATAACAAATCATTAGAAATAGGTACATTTTGCATTTGTTGTTTCCAGGTCCTGAGAAATAATCTATCATGCCTCAAGCCACTTCTGCGTTACATAGTATCTGCCTAGATATTTCCCTACCTCTGCTTTAAAAACGTTAAAATGATTAAGATCGACTCCATTACGTAACAAAACCCCACACATCTTTACTATAAAATCTCCACAGGTTCTGAAAATAAATCAGATCATTAAGAGAAAATTCAGGAAGACTTATCAATTTCAGATCATACCTGGCTTTGCATTTCCGGTCTTACAGGGTATGTACTTGGGTAAGGAGCCCGAGGTCGGGCAGCAGAATTCCAATAGTTAGAATTGTAACTAGGATATGGTGGCTGCTCCTAAGGGAAAAAAAGGAAAGTAAATTCACTTTTACTAACACCCTGACATCATTCTGAAAAGCTGATATAGAGGCAGGTGTAAGCATGGAAAAAGTCAAGAAACAAAAAGCAATGGGACCCCACTCTAAAATCACTCGTTATTAAAACTGATGCAGATATATGGTAAACTGTGTGTCCAAGAACAAAGCAGTTATTAACTATTCTTGTGTATTATGCCAAGTATATTCAATAACAAATGATATATCTACTATGTCCAGACAATTAGCAAAACCAGAGACATTCAATTCCTTTACCCCTCTCCAATCCCTAACATATCACTACTAATTTAATGAGTGCAGCCCAATTAGTTCTTTGCCATCGTTAAGAATAGTATTTATTTATCTCAACAGCTTTGCAACTTGAAGTTAATATTTTACTATTACGTGAAAAGTGAAGCTGCTCAGTCGTATCCAACTCTTTGAGACCCCATGGACCAGGCTCTGCCGTCCATGGGATTCTCCAGGCAAGAGTATTGGAATGGGTTGCCATTTCCGTCTCCAGGGGTTCTTCCCTACCCAGGGATCGGACAGGGTCTCCCACATTGCAGGCAGACGCTTTTACCTTCTGAGCCACCAGGGAAGTCTTTTACTATTAAACTTTACTTCAAATGCAAGTATCTTCAATACTCAACTTCTTTGCCTGCCACACCCCTGTTTTTTTTTTTTACATTTTTCTACTTTCTGCTATGGCTAAGCTTTCTTCTGGCAGCCCACAGCTAATTCAGTATCAGGAAATTAGGTAGAATAATTACCACTCCAAGAAGAAAATCTAGCTATGACATTAATTTCTACAGCTTTCACTCCAATCATTTGCCTAAGCCAATATACTCTGGTAAGAAACAAGATCAACTCAAAACTTCCCAGGCTATTTTAATATATGCACTTTTTATCCCATAAATTGAGCTACTTTACTTTGAGCTTTATAGTTTAATTTTAAGCTTAAATAGGATCTTCAAATCTTCAAATATGGTTTCACAAAGAAATTCACTGGCAGTTGTAGTCACTGAGAATTTAATTATCACCATCATCACCATCTGAGCTTAACTGCACTACTTACCAGTTTCATAACACTTTGTTTTCAAAGCATGCAGTTATTCCACATGACATTATACAAGCTGGGCAAGTAGCATCTCCTTTACATAATACAGCAACTAGAGCAATATAGAAACGAGCAAACTTCACATCCTAACAACCAGATTTCTCAATCAGGCAAATTCCCCTGATTAATAACTACCTTCCCTTCCCCCAATTAAGTGGTATTTGACTAATTAATTGTTTTTCTCTACCAAGAATTTGAATCTTAATTAAAAAGAAGTAAAAAGACAAAAGTTGAAGCTGACTCACCCCGGCAATGGTGAACCGACACCTAAACCCCCAGAACTTCCTTGGTTTCTGTCCTTTCCTACCGATTCTCCAAAGCCCCCCACATTTTTACTGCCTCTCTCCCCTCCCTCTTTTCCTTCCTTACTCAGCTTTCCAACACCTCATCCCTTACCACTCTCCCTCAGATGCACGCACCCTGCAAAAACCATTACCCACTGACTTCCCATCTGTACTTCACCTAAGTATCAGTGGAGAGAAACACAAGCTCTCTGGTTTCACACCAGCAGACACTCAGCACCGCCTAATAACCATACCACCCTTCCTCAGTACGTTCATCCCACTCTGCACAACATCTACTAATATTTCACCTTTTTGTCCCCTCAAATCTCCAGTATCCTCTTATGATGACACCCCTCACTCATCAACTGGTAATTTTATCTCATCTTTCACACAAACACACAAAAAGCAGCAATCAGACAGAAACTCTGTCTTCCTACTTTCTGAAGTTAGCAATCTATCCCTGTCTTCTCAGAACATGTGAATGAACTGTCTTCGGCTCTGTTAAAAGGCCAAATCCTTCCTGATAGCTCTGGACCACATAACTTCTTACCATCTACAGAACTTTCACAAATCATCTCTTTCTCCTAGTAGAGCAGATGGCCTCTCTTAAAATACCAACTTGCCCTCAAGACTACCCTAAACAAATATTAAAATGTATTTTTAAACTACTATAATTAACAGTGTGACAAGTGATTGGGGGTCTAATGAACAATAACTTGATTTAACAATAATCTCTGACAGTTGCTGAAGATGAGTGATGGATATCTGAGGATTTTATTACACTAGTTTCTTAACTTTTACAAAATGAATGTGTCACAAGTTTCCGTAACAAAAAGTTAAAAATCAAAGCTATGGGGCAGAAGGTAGACTTCCCTTAAATACATCCTATTTTGTACATCTGACTTTAGAATAACTATGAACATTTTACATAATTATGAAAGATAATGAAGTATTTTTAAATCCCTGAAAGGAAGCAAAATAAAATAAACACTATTAAATATTGAATTGATAAGACAACTTCACAGAAGGAAATTCTTTCAAGTGAGTATACAGCACAGTAATCTGACCAACATTACAACTGAGGTAAATAGTCTATAGACTTCCCCAAATGAATTTTTCAGCGAGTGAAGTCCTTCAGTCGTGTCCGACTCTTTGCAACCCCATGGACTGTAGCCTACAAGGCTCCTCTCTCCATGGGATTCTCCAGGCAAGAGAACTGGAGTGGGTTGCCATTTCCCTCTCCAGGGGATCTTCCCGACCCAGGGATCGAACCCGGGTCTCCCGCATTNCAGTCGTGTCCGACTCTTTGCAACCCCATGGACTGTAGCCTACAAGGCTCCTCTCTCCATGGGATTCTCCAGGCAAGAGAACTGGAGTGGGTTGCCATTTCCCTCTCCAGGGGATCTTCCCGACCCAGGGATCGAACCCGGGTCTCCCGCATTCCAGGTAGACTCTCTATTAATAATTACCACCATTGTTGGCACTGCTAATGAATGATTACAATGGTGTGACTGGAAATCAGTAACAGGAGATGAGGGATACAAGAATAATGAAATCAAGAGGTTTCCCAGGCAGCTTGGTGATAAAACATCCGCTTGCAATGCATGAGACGCAGGAGATGTGGGTTCAATCCCTGGGTTTGGAAAGATCTCCTGGAGGAAAGCATGGCAACCCACTCTAGTATTTTTTTCTGAAAACTCCCATGGACAGAGAGCCCTGGCGGGCTACAGCCCATGGGGTTGCAAAGAATCGGACACGACTGAGAGTCAGCACACACACGTTTCACTCATTTATTTCAACAAATGTGTCTGAGGACCCACGATTAACTAAGCATTGCAGTGTGTGGAGAAACATGGGAGGCCCCCACGGAATTTACATGCCACAGACGAGGTAGATAAACCATAACCAAATAATCAACAACAACAAAAAGAATAATGAATTAAAACCCTCATAGCCCTGGAATTCCCTGGCAGCCCTCACTTCCACTGCAGGGTGCATAGGTTCCATCCCTGGCTGGGGAACAAAGATCCTGCAAGCCACCCAGCATGGCTAAACAAAAAACCATATAGTCCTTAAATTTATGTGAACATTTTAGTTTGAATTCAAACTGTATTTTATCTTAAAAAAAAAAAAAACCTCTCACAAATTGATAACCACACATATACAAAAAAATTAATTCAAGTAACTCTTCAACAATCTCCTGAAGGATACCCTTAATGACATACCTTCTAAAGGTAAAGAAATGCAAAGAAATATTAAATTAATAACATGCTATCGGTAATATTAGTGTTTTAAGTTTTCAACTGTTTAGAATAAAGGAAATAAATAAAACAGTGTTACTGAGAACCAGTATTTTCACATGGAAAAGGATAATATATATTGACTAGAAAAAGATGAAGATGAATTGTGCATGGTGGATGTGAACTGGAGAAACAGGTATAAATTCACATATTTTTAAAATGTAATTTAACCTTGTATGCAAAACAGACAAATACGGGTAAGTGACAGCATGCAGGTGTTAAAGGACTTAGGAGTCAACACAAATTCTAATAACCCTTTTGCACTCCTGCCCTCCACCTTGAGACCAGCACATCCCATATAGGAGCTGTCATTTGAACCCTTCCCGGGACCTGAGATGAGCCCTTGCAGCAACCGCACAGACGTGAGCGGGAAACGTTCACTGCTGTTAAGCTACAACTCGGAGTTGTTTTTCACTACAGGAAAAATCAACTGATGAGATAACTAAACATCAAGTTGGTAAGATAACCATACAGAAAAAGAGAATTATTTCTAATGACTTTTAAATCGTATTACTTTGACTGTACATCCTCAATGGAATATATTCCAAGGACCAGATGAACTGTAAACAAACCGAAACTGCATCCTTTAGTTATCTCTTAGTCAAAATACAGGTTTTACTACTTGCGTTAACAGCTTCATTGAGATGTCATTTACTACCATAAAATCGGCTCATTTAAACTGTGCAAGTCAATAGCTTTTAGTGTATCCAGATATACGAAAGCAATATATATGATCATCACCACAATCAACTGCAGAACATTTCAAACCTCAAAAAGAAAACTGTTTCCATCAGCTACACCCTCCTATCTGCCACTCCATAGCCCTGTGCTGCTGCTGCTGTCACTAAGTCGCTTCAGTCGTGTCCGACTCTGTGTGACCCCACAGACGGCAGCCCACCAGGCTCCCCTGTCCCTGGGATTCTCCAGGCAAGAACACTGGAGTGGGTTGCCATTTCCTTCTCCAATGCATGAAAGTGAAAAGTGAAAGTGAAGTCGCTCAGTCGTGTCCGACTCTTCGTGACCCCATGGACTGCAGCCTACCAGGCTCCTCCATCCATGGGATTCTCCAGGCACCACCACTACTCTATCTCTATAGATACGCCTACTCTGGGCACTTCATTTAAGTGGTGGTATGTATCATATAATATGTGATTTGTGGTATAAATTGTGACTGACTTCTTCCACTTATGACTTAGGAAATTACAAGGGTTTCCAAGAGACCTACGCCAAAAACCTGGGGTAGAGATCAATACATATATATTTTTTTCTATCACCTCACACAACATAGAGTTGAATTTTTTTTTTTAATCCAGTCTGACAATCCCTGTCTGATTGGATTGTTTAACCTATTCACAGTTGATGCTATTATTGATATAGCTGGATTTACATCTGCCATTTTACTTTTTGTTTTCTCTATCTCATATTTGTTCCTCTATTCTTCCTTTACTGCTTTTACATCAAGTGATATTTTCTAATGCAGCTTTTTAATTTCTTTACTGAGTATATATAAATATTTTTGGAGCTGTTAAACTCCACAAATTTCCAGCTAATTTCTCTACTATTTCAACAAGATCCTGGGATGTGAATTGTTCCACAAACAGACCCAATCACATTTGGGTTCCTTGGAAGAGACACCTCTCAAAGTGTGACTGAGATGTGTTCTGACTCCAAACGGCTCCTCCCAGCTATCTTTTCCCCCAGTTCTCTCCAGTTAACTAGCTGGCCTACAATTTAGTCTTTATTTGCAATGAATCTACCAATCTCCTCCCAACTGCCTTTCACAACTACCTCTACAATTCTGAGAACATCCTCAGGCTTCAGCTTAGCCACATTCTGATGCAAATAAAGTCAGTGCCTTTGGGAAAACATTAGGAACTACTGGTTTTACAGCTTCCGCCTCCAGAGAAAAATGTCTGAGCCACATTCTACAGTTGGGTTGGGGACAAGGGTGTGCTTCGGTGAGAGTCACCCCTGCACCTGGAAGGGGGAAGACAGGAGCCTCAGGCCTTCCCAGCTTGTCACCACGCCAGGGAAGGGCGATCAGAGCCCGAGTAGGCCTTCCCAGCTTGCCTCCACACCAGGGAAGAAGGGCGATCAGAGCCCGGGTGGGCCTTTCCAGCTTGCCTCCACGCCAGGAAAGGATGATCAGAGCCCCGATGTCCTGCTCAAGGTAAAGCCCCCATTCCACAGGGTGGGGGAGAAACACAGCTGCTAACTGCACTTGCCCTGTGTGTGGCCTCTGCAACAGTAGCTGGGGGCGAGATGAGCAACGCTGATGTGCTGTTCTCCCAGGATGGCTGGGACCTGGGAAGCCAGCAGCTTTGTTTTATTTGCCCTCCAGTCTAGAATGGAGTTTCTGTATCACTGGGCTGGGGTGGGAGAGGTGGAGGATCCCACAGAATCTCACTACTCTTACTGAGTTTGAGTACATTTTCTATCATAAATGTTTCTTCATTTGCTAAATTCCCTCAGACAGAGACTTTAATATGGTTATTTTAAAAATATTTTTCACCAGTTTGATGGAGGACTAGGCCCACAAGAGCTCCTCATGCTGTCATGCCTGAGCTGGAATCTGGCATTATTTTAAAGTTATTTTATTGTTATTGCAGGATTGAATTAATACAAGTATTTGTAATTACCTTAATATTGTTAAGAAATCAAGATTTCCATATAAAAGTAATAAATACAGTGCTCACTTCAGCAGCACGTATACTAAAATTGGAATGATAACAGAGATTATTATGGTCCCTGCACAAGGATGACACGCAAATTCGTGAAGCTTTCCATATTTTTTGATAACACTGTATTATAAACGATTAAAACTAGCTAAGAGAATAGAACTTATGTATTCTCATTAAGAAAAAAAAGAAGTATGTGAGGTGCAATGGATGTGTTAATTCTTGATTGTGAGAATCCTTTCACAACATATACATATAGCAAATTATCATGTATGCTTTCAATATATTACAATTTTATGTGTTAACTGTACCTTGATAAAGCTGAAAATTTTTTTAAGTAATAAATATAATCTAAGAAGAAAAATAATCTGACATTAAATTTAAATTAACACAAATATGAACTCATTTATTTTTGTTTTAAAATACATAGTCACAACATTGAAAATCAACTATACGTCAATAAAAAAATCTTCTTAAATGCTCACTTTGTATAACTCTGTTCATTTAAAAGGTCTAGAAGCAATGACAACACAATAGCAATCAGTACACCTCACACCACATGTAACTTCTGTACTGCCAAGTCACTTCAGTCGTGTCCGACTCTGTGCGACCCCATAGACGGCAGCCCACCAGGCTCCCCCATCCCTGGGATTCTCCAGGCAAGAACACTGGAGTGGGTTGCCATTTCCTTCTCCAACGCATGAAGGTGAAAAGTGAAAGGGAAGTCACTCAGTCGTGTCTGACTCTGAGGGACCCCATGGACTGCAGCCTACCAGGCTCCTCCGTCCATGAGATTTTCCAGGCAAGAACACTGGAGTGGGTTGCCATTTCCTTCTCCAATGCATGAAAGTGAAAAGTGAAAGTGAAGTTGCTCAGTCGTGTCCGACTAGTAGCAACCCCATGGACTGCAGCCCACCAGGCTCCTCTGTCCATGGGATTTTCCAGGCAAGAACACTGGAGTGGGGTGTCATTGCCTTCTCCGAACTTCTGTACTAGTGATCTTCAAAACTACTGGCCCTCAGCAAGGAGATCAGACTAGTCAATCTTAAAGGAAATCAACCCTGAATTTTCATCGGAAGGACTGATACCGAAGCCGAAGCTCCAATACTTTGGGCACCGAACACAAGGAGCCGACTCATTGGAAGAGACCCTGATGCTGGGAAAGACTGAAACAAAAGAAGGGGGTGGCAGAGGATTAGATGGTTGGATAGCATCACCAACTCAATGAACATGAATTTGAGCAAACTCCGGGAGACCCTGAAGGACAGGGAAGCCTGGCATACAACAGTCAGTGGGGTCACAATGAGTCAGATACAACTGAGTGAGCAACAACTGGCCCTCAGCTCCAAGCCCAGCGTTCTGTAGCTGACTCTGAGACGCAGTAGCAGGCCTGCAAACACTTCTCCTTATCACTTGTTTACTACTTGATTCTGCCAATAGGGGGTACCAGGTTAGAGGAGGGGAGAATGGACTAGATCCTTCCTGTGTGCTTGTTTGCCTCCTGTTTCTGCTACTGCCAGGCCAGCAAAGCCCGTCAACCTGCAGGCAGTGTTGGCCAGCAGCCTCCAGACTCTGCTGGTTTCCTGAGAACTCCCACGGAAGTACCAATACCAGTGCCTCCTTGGTTCCAGTAACACAGGTCATTTTTCCAAGTTTCCAGGTTCTATTAATTCCACAATCTCTCCCTCTTCCGCAGCCCCAGGAACTGAGGTTGTTCCCTGCCATAACTATCTTCTCAGTTAACTTCCATATTCTCTTTTTACCTTTTCAGATCTCCAACACCCATTTAACTAATTTCCTAAATCAAATTCTCTCTAATAAAGGAACTAGTGTAGGTTCCATTTTCCTATCTGGATCCTGACACATACAGCTTTTAAATAAAATTCTCTAATTAAAACAAACAAAAATCAAGATTTCTTAATGGAATGGCTGAGTATAACATCTGGGACAAGCTATATAACAAGCCTGGCAAATCTTGTACCAGAAATCAAAGAAGCAGTCAAAAACCAATGGGTCATGTCAAAAGAACTTTGAAGCCAAGAAGAGGGGAGGGGTCTCCCATTAGCAATATAAGATCATTTAAGCAGTAGAAAGAATGACTGCAACTGACTGAAACACATTCGAAATATTGAATATATACGTGTACACACAACTATATGTTATGCAAATGAGCTCATAAAAATATTTTTTAAAATAACAGTTCTTTTTCTGTAATTTTAATGTGGTTTAGAGATGAATAAATACTTACTCTTCCATTTTATCCTCAGAGTCCTTTTTTTTTAAAGATGGATAAATTTTTATACCTTGATTGCAATAGTGCTTACATAATCATATGCATTTGTCAAAATTCACAGAACTATCCCTTAAAAATGGTTTATAACATGTAAATATATCACACTTTTTGTATGAAAAAAGAGTGTCCTCAGTGAAGCAGTAAAAATTATTATTTGTATTAAGTCTTAATTAAAAAGATTGCCTTTGCTTTTTTTTCCCCCTTTTGGACAAAATGGAACAAATCTAAAAATATTCCCAATAACAATGAAAGTCTGCATCTCAATGCCTTCCTAACATGACACTAATTCTATGAAATAGCATTTGGTTTCACAGGAAGCTAGCTGAAGCTGTTCTAAAACCAAGTTGCCAATTTTATCATGTGCCCAAGTCTTTCCAAACTTTTTATGTGCTGTCTGAAACTAGCCAAAGATGATGCTAAAAGATGATATAAACAAACAGGATAAAAGGTTTTTACAAGTGAGACTATCATGAATTAAAGTTCTTGTGACAAAGGAAATTTTATTAAAATAATGCAAGTTTACTTTCTTCTCTTTTGAAAAGAAATACCTAAATCTCAGGTGAAGGCTGAAGTCAACTCCCTCCATATTTATCATAGAACTATCTAGTGCCATAAGAAGCAGATATATGGTTAACATTACAAAGTGACTTGCCACCATGCCTCCAAAAAATATCTCCAGCCCAGACAAATCAAACAGCAGAGGAATCTGAGTAGTGCTGGTTCTACCTAAGATCCCTTTACAAAAAAAACTTTTTTTCCACAAGAATTAGACAAAAATTATTAGAAAATTCCCAGGTGGCTTCCCAGGTGGCTCAGTGGTAAAGAATCCACTTGACAATGCAGGAGCTACAGAAGTTATGGGTTCAGTCCTTGGATTTGGAAGATCCCCTGGAGAAGGAAATGGCAACTCACTCCAGTATTCCTGCTGGGATAATCCCATGGACAGAGGAGTCTGACAGGCTGCAGTCCATGGGGTTGCAAAGAGTTGGATATGACTGAGCACACACACACACACACGTTAGAAAAATATATTATAAAATATTTTTATAGTGATCTATTCCAAATATCACTAAAAAGCACTTTCTGCTCCTGTATTGGCCCATCATCACAAATTTCAGCTTTACTCTCACATGGGTCTCTGCTGTGCTTCCCTACACAGCCTCCCTTTTCCCTAGCACCTGCTTCACACATTCACCATACTGAATTCCCAGCTAACCCATCCCACTTCTTTTACCCTCAGAAAGCCTCCTGCTTCACCAACCAAGAGCTGGAACTCCTGCAATACCCTCCCCTCCCAACAGCTTCATTTCCCCTTCTCTAGCTCTAAGGAGGTTTCTCGGGCCTTCCTCATTTCTTACTCCACTTCTCCCCAAGCCACATTCCATCCTTCTGTTAGTACCTTTTTAGCCACTGAGTCCTAAAAATGCTTCCCTCAACCCTGGTTCCCAGTCAAGCGGCCACTTCCTCATTTACCAACAGTTTACACTAGTTGTCTTCCCAAATCCCCCAATCATTACTTTTATACTATTTTAAAGTAGTAAAATCAACAATACTTTTACTGGCAATTCAAACGCTTATCTTCAGTTCTCCTGTCACTAACCTACAAAGTAGCAGTGGTCTGTATCATATGACATCCTGCTTTTCCTCCTATCCAGTATTCTCACTCGTTGTCTCCTGGGTTCTCTCTCTGTCACCCTCCTAGATCTCAAAGCTCTCTCCTGGCAGCATAACCCCATCAGGTAATTCACCCATGTTTCCATGTGGTGACTCTCCAATCACTGTCTCCATCCCCTGACTTCCTGCTGAGCCCCACATCTACTGCTTTGTTCCCACAGACAACAACTCCGCAATGCCACAGACTCTAAAACTGGACATGGGAAAACAAAAACAGAAAATCTCAGGCATCTCATTAATCAGTCGCATACACTGTATCCAGAGCTTGGTAATCACCGTCACAAACTGGCTTCCAGCAGAAATGAAATAAGGGTGGGACTTCCCCGGTGGTCCAGTGGTTAAGAATCCACCTTGTAAAGCAGGGGAAGGGGGTTCCACCCTTGGCTGTGGCATTAAGATCTCACATCCATGCCACAATGAATGATGCCACACGACGCAACAAAGATCTCACATGCCCCAACTAAGACCTGATGCAGCCAAACAAATCAACGTTATTTTTTAAAAAGAAATGATCCCTAGTTCTTTGTACAAAACTAAACCACATCTTCCTATAAAAACCTGTTCCTTTTCCTTGTTAATCCTAGGAAATACTAAAAATTCAGAATCCTTCTGTTTCTCCTGCAATCCTCACTTCCAGTTGATACACACCTTTGAAAATGCCTTTTGAACCTATGTAACTCATTCTGAAACACATCCAAAAAATAAGGTAGACGTGGTAAATATAATAAATGCTAATAAAAGCTAGGTAAGTGGGTATGGGGGTCTTCATGTACAATTTCAACTTTTCTATGTCTGAAAACGTTTATAATAAAATGTTGAGGAAAAAACCTATCTACATTCTTTCAGACATTGTTCAAACACATGCCATTTTCTTTTCTGACCTAATTTGGGAGCCTAACCTGAGCTGTCTCCCCAAACCCTCCTGCTGTAACCATCTTGCAAGATGACTCCCAGTGATCCCTGCCTTCTGTATGCACATCTGAGTGAAGATGCCTCCCACACTGTGCCAGGGTCAGTCTCTATGACTAGTAATATATGGCATGCGTGAAGGTATATCACTTCCAGGATGAGGCTGTAAGAGGCTGCAGCTTCGCGCTTCCGTCTATCTCAGCACTCTCTCAAAGGACTTGTTCTTGGGGAGTATGTGAATCACCCAGCTGTTATTCAGTCACTCAGCCACGTCCAACTCTTTGCAACCCCACGACTGCAGCACACCAGGCTTCTCTATCCTTCACCATCTCCCTATGCTTGCTCAAACTCATGTCCATTGTGTTGATGATACCATTCAACCATCTCATCCTCTGTCACCCCCTTCTCTCTTGCCTTCAAATTTTCCCAGCATCATGGTCTTTTCCAATAAGTTGGCTCTTCACATCAGGTGGCCAAAGCATTGGAGTGTCACCTTCAGCATTAGTCCTTCCAGTGAATATTCAGGGTTGATTTCCTTTAGGATTGACTGGTTTGATCTCCTTGCTGTCCAAGGGACTCTCAAGAGTCTTTCCCAGCACCTCAGTTTGAAAGCATCAATTCTTCATTGCTCAGCCTTCTTTATGGTTCAGCTCTCACTTCTGTACGTGACTACATGAAAAACCACAGCTTTGACTCAACAAACCTCTATCGGCAAAGTGATGTCTTGTTGAAAGCTTTGGGCAGGGCCTGAGATACAGCATTTCCCACAAGCTCCTAGGTGATGTATGTGCTGCAAGCTTAGAAATCAAACTACAGGTAAAAAAAGAAAAGAAAACAATGACAGGTTCTCCATTTTTCCCCTGCCATATTTAAATACATTAATTTAGAGTCAAGCCTTTGTAGTGGTTCAGAGCAACCTCATCTCAATATGTTCAATTCTGTTGGGCAATGCTTCTCAAACAGGATATGCATATGAATCACCTGAGGATTTTATTAATCTGCAGCAGCAGTAAGTACAGAGGAGGAAAGAGTCTGCACTTCAAACAGGCCCCTAGAGAAGCTGAAGCCTCTGGTCCATGGCCCCCAGTTTGAGTAAGGTTTTAAAGGAATGATGCTAAAGCTGAAACTCCAGTACTTTGGCCACTTCATGTGAAGAGTTGACTCACTGGAAAAGACTCTGATGCTGGGAGGGATTGGGGGCAGGAAGAGAAGGGGAAGACAGAGGATGAGATGGCTGGATGGCATCACGACTCGATGGACATGAGTTTGAGTGAACTCCAGGAGTTGGTGATGGACAGAGAGGCCTGGCGTGCTGCCATTCATGGGGTCGCAAAGAGTCGGACACGACTGAGCGACTGAAGTGAACTATACATGTTTGACTATATAAAACTGCAAAACACATGTCAAAAACCACAATAAAGTCAAAAGGCAAGCCACAAATTTAGAAAAGACATTTGCAGTATGTAGGACATCACGTATACCTTTTGTATTAGTTTCCTACTGCTGCCTAAGAAATTATCATCTGATACTTTTTGAGTTTCAGAAATATCTGCCTGAAAGACTCTTGAAATGATTTACAAATGCCCATTACATATTTCGGCTTTATCCTCCACCCCTCCAGCACCATCACCCACCTGTGTGCACACCTGTACTCCACCATATCTAAACAACTCCCCGCATGACACTGAGATCTTAACTTCTCTAACCTTAAAAAAAAAAAGTCACAAAGTCATGTCCAACTCTTTTGTGACCCCACAGACTGTAGCCCGCTAGGCTCTTCTGTCCATGGGATTTCCCAGGCAAGAACACTGGAGTGGGTTGCCATTTCCTTTTCCAGGGGATTTTCCCGACCCAGGGATCGAAACTGGCGGATTCTTTACTGCTGAGCCACCTAGGAAGTTCTCTCTAACCCTAACCAAAAACAAAACATATTTTTGTTTTGATACCACAGCAAGTCCAGGCAGAGTCCTCAGCTCAGCAGGCCTCCTCTCTATCCCTTCAAGTGAGCCTCAGTCTAGTTTGCCTACTTACAGGCCAAGTATTTCATCACGCTACTCCGTCATGGGACCAAAATCCCACGGCTCCTTATTCCAGATTTAGACGGAGAAATTATGGACCTTCCTTAACAATTAACCTCTCACTGCATGTTTTTTCTCATACCATTTTTTAAAGATATAACATACCATAAAACTCACCCTTTTAAAGTGTACAATTCATGGTTTTAATATACTCAGACTTGTGCAGTTATCATCATTAAATTCAGAATATTTTCATCATCCCCAAAGGAAACCCCATACCCTTTATCTATCTTTCTCAATGTCCCCAGGTCCACAGCCCCTGGAAACAACAAAATGTTCTACAGATTTCTATATCCAGGAATTTTCAAAAAAATGGAATCATACAATATTTGGTCTTTGTGTCTTCGTCCATGTAGCACATTTTCAATGTTCATCCATTTGCAGAATGTCTCAGTACTTCATTACTTTCTATAGCTAAATAATTTCATTGTATAAATACACTGTGCTGTGCTGTGCTTAGTCCTACAGTTCTGTCTGACTCTTTGCGATCCTACGGGCTGTAGCCCTCCAGGCTCCTCTGTCCATAGGGATTCACCAAGCAAGAATACTGGAGTGAGTTGCCATTCCCTCCAGGGGTATGAATATACTATATTTTATCAGTTCTTCAGTTGATGAGCATTTGGGATATTTCCCTTTTTTGGCTATTATAAATAAAGTTGCTATGAACATGTGTGTACAGGATCTTATGTGGACATGTTTTCAGTTCTCTTGGGTATATATATAGCAGCAGGCTTGCTAACAGTACACCGTAACGTTTTTAGGAACTGCCAAACCGTTTTCCAAAACACTGAACCATTTTACATTTCCACCAGCAATGTCTGGGAATTTCATTATTACATTTCAACCAATGAGAATGTTATAATTCCTGAAGACAAGGAGAGGTGTGCCCTCACCATAGAACCGTAATCCTCTACGAAGAATACTGCAATAACAAAACAGAAGTATATTTCCGGCACGACGACACAGAATAAAATGTCAGAGGTCTGAATATATTGAGCAAGCGAGTTAACCTTTCATTGTCAGCAGTTCTTCCATCGTAAAACAGGGACGCTGTGATGACATCTACGTTGCAGTCACCGTTAAGATTACATGCAACCCAGGGATAGGTGCTTTCCAACACTGATGATGATCGGTGATTCAATACCCGGCAATGCTTTAGGGGCAAAGGGCTAAATGCCCAGATCCCTCCCTTTCCTTCGCGTTCCTTCCCAGCGGGAGGGGGCTGCAGCCACATCCCTCCTCGGAGAGAGGCGGCCCCCACGAACCACGCAGGATAAATTGTGAGGATTGGAAAAGCAAAGCCAGGTCACTCCAGTCCAACCTCGTCCCCCAGACGAGAGATTCGCAGCCTGCCACTCAGCAGGTTCAGCGCAGGATCTTTTTTTTTTTTCCTGGTAAGAAGATATTTATTACGGCTGAAGCGCAAGAGGAGGGGCAGAGAAAACACAAGCATATACCCCCACCCACGATCCTAGTCTCTCGTCTCTCCAAAGCCGTATTAGGAAAACACACGAAAACCAATTCATTACGAACTCTTGGGAGCTGTTATCAACCCCAATGGCCCTCACCCCCAAAGATTCCCCTATCGGACCCCCCAATCCACCCCGGGGACCGGTGGCGCAAAGCTCACCTGGTGGCCTCCGCCAGCGCGACCCGGCTCTGACCAGGCGCCTCCAGACGCGTAGCAGCCATCGCCTCCTCCGCCTTCCCCCGGCCAGGTGGTCTCCGCCGGGCCGCCCCCGCGCCCCCGCCAGGAAATGGGAGGCTGGGGAGGCTCGGGGCGCGGGGGGTAGATGGGCGGAGGCGGGTGCACCGGCACATCTCCACCCCCAGGCCCGTAGTAGCGGCCATAAGACGGGCCGTCACTGGGGCCGTAGCCCGAGCGCCTCAAGGCCGACATGGGCTCTGCCGCCCCCAGGCGCTTCCCGGCCCCCCGCCCCTCACGGCCGGCCCACCGCGCAGGCGCCGATGGGGGAGCGTGAATGGACCACAGGGAAAGGGGGTCGGCCTGCAACAGCCAATCCTAGGCCGGATCCCGCCCCCCTTCACTTCCGCGTCCTGAGAGGTCGAGGGCGGCTGTCCGTGACCCTGGGGTCTGAGAAGCAGGAGAACGAGCGTTCCTTAAAAGGGAGAACGCACCTCCGCACTATGCGTGCAGCTTAGACTCCTCTTCCCCTTCTCGTCAGGGATATGTAAAAAGGGCATCCTGGGGCGGGGGAAACAACACGACGGTCCCGCCTCTTCCTGAGGGCGGGGACGTGGCGCCGGAAGTGGGTGGGGTAACATGGCGGCGTTTCCTGCAGGCCCCGGCTACTGAAAGCCGGGGCGGCGGTGTTGGTCCGGGTCCGGGTTCCTGTCCCGGTCCCGCAAAAGCGGCGACCGCGGTGGGAGGAAGCAGGTGTGGGACGCGTGGCCCACCGCCGCTATACTCTGCAGCTCTATCTCGACTCAAAATGAACTATATGCCTGGCACCGCCAGCCTCATCGAGGACATCGACAGTGAGTAGTTCATCTCAGAGTGAAGTCTAGGGTGAAACCCTTCCTCCCAGGAGGGTGCCTCTTAAGGAGGAAGCTGGTGGAATGAGTCCGGGCCGGGGGCGGTGTGTATATATTCCAGTTCCGGACGTCCGGCGTTGGCATCCTCGCAGGGTGCCGGAGTCACGGGACACACCGTTTGCCACTTTATCGCCTCCTGCCTGTATCCCGCCTCTCGCAGCTTCCACCGGGTCTCCCGGGCAAGCTGTAGAATTCATTTCTGCTTTTCAGGGTTGCGGCTGCTGAAGCGCACATGTGAAGATTACCGCTTCCCCGGTCCATCGTCTCCCACCTGCGGTATTTCGAAGTACCAGGTGGTTACTGGGTGGATGAATGAGAATTCTCAGAGAAAGGGTTCTTGCAGAAACGAAAATAGTAATACAACATCAGTTGGACTTAATTAGCGCTAAACGTAGGGTTTATACTGTGTGGCCGTTTGCAGTCTTTTACCGTTTGGGAGTATTTAGCTTTTCAGACTAGGTAGTCAATGGCACCCCACCCCAGTACTCTTGCCTGGAAAATCCAATGGACGGAGTAGCCTGGTGGGCTGCAGTCCATGGGGTCGCTAACAGTCTGACAGACTGAGCGACTTCACTTTCATTTTTCTCTTTCATGCATTGGAGAAGGAAATGGCAACCCACTCCAGTATTCTTGCCTGGAGAATCCCAGGGATGGGGGAGCCTGGTGGGCTGCCGTCTTTGGGGTCACACAGAGTCGGATACGACTGAAGTGACTTAGCAGCAGCAGTGACTTTTCCAGAAAGACTGAGTCACTTCAGATTTACTTTTTTCCTCTGTTAGTTTTCTCTTGCTGTTAAGACCTCCCTTATTCCTAGTCACTATCCTGAAGAAGAGCTTGGTTCTATCAGTTGCCTTTTGTTTTTCCAAACTCTCATCTGTGAGTTACTCCTAAAGCAACACTTTTTAAAGTTGTGCCAGTTGTGTGATTTGTCTCATTAACTTGTAATTGCTGCGAAAGTTACCACACAGTTCCAAAGAAGTTCAGCAATTTTCTGCAGTTACTGTGTATGTAAAGAGTGAATTTGTGCTGAAATCCTCTTCCTATCCTCTGAAATCACTTTTTAGAGCGAAATTAGTGATTTTGCTACTGAAGGGAATGTAGTGTAGCTTGGATCAAATTCATGTGTGAATAACCACTGTACAGGCCTGTCTGTAACGTGTAATGAAATCTTTAATTCTAGTTGTCTGAGGATGGCGCCCTCACCTCTCTTGTTATGTATCTAAGCTATTTGAGAACCCTAGCACATCCTGCCATTCTAACAAAAATAATTGTTTTTCTCAAGTCTCTAACCCCATTTTGCAGATTCCAAGCTCCTCCTTTACTGAATGGTTTCAAATAATTTCATATGCAGCCTTCACTGCAACAGACACACACACTTTCCTCCTCTCTCCTCAGTCTTCCTGTATTTTCACCCATCCTCTCATCTCAGTTGGAAGTATTCCTCCCTTTCAGTCTGTATTTTATTTATTTTTCCTTCCAGCTGCTTCTGGAATCCATTAATACCCTTTTTCTCTCATATCTCTTGCTCCCCCTCATGTATGTTCTTGTCTGTCATTTTTTTTTTTTCAGTTATATTTCATCATCAAATTCTCATTCCTTTTTTCACATCGGTACCCCCAAACCTCTTAAATCATCTCCAATTTTAACTATTTCCTGGCTACCTGGAGTAGACCACCTCTGTCACCCTGCAGTCAGATTTCTTTTGTCAACACACTACTGAAACTGCAATTTTAAAAGACATCTGTCTAATGCATTCCTTCCCCTTTTTGGCACTGTGATGCCATTATCATAGGCTTCTTCATTTTCTTGATTTTTCCAACATTGGTCCTTGATTTTCTTATCTCTGCAACAGTTATTGTTCCCTAAAATAAATGGGCTCCCAGGTTCCATCTTCGCTGCTGCTTTCTTTAAATCTCTAGGAGAGTTCCTGGACTTTTAATAATGATATCACCTCTTTGTGGAGATATCGAAAATTGCTCTGATCCAGACTTCTTTGGCCTTCCAGACTTAAATCTCCAGCTGATGTTTCTGCACAGGTGTCTTGATACCACTTGAGAATCACAGCAGCAAAACACCTTCCACGGGATCTTGCTTCTTTCACTCCTAACTTTTGGTACATGGTCCTCCCTGACAAGATGACTCAAAATTCCTGCATCATCTTTAACCCATCTCTTCAGCTCCCCACACATACACACACATACACAAACACACTTGGTTGGCCAGTTCCATCCCTTATAACTGCAGTGTCTGGACCCTCTCAGCCCCTCCCTTCCCACCTCTGCCCTGGTTTGGGTCTCTTCTTCATGTCTCAGACTCTGGTAAGAGCCTCAAAACCATTCTGTCTGTTTCTACCAGTTGAATCTTCAGAGTTGTCTTGTTCCCCATGAAGTCACATCCAAACTCAGCCTGCTCCCATTACTTTTCTGATTTCATCTCCTATTCCCTTCACACCCTCAACCTTTGGCCACACATCTGGATACACAGCTCCCTTTTCTTCTGCCTAAATTACAGATTTCCCTCCTCTTCCCAGTCCCTGTCACTCTTCCCAGTCCCTGTCACTCTTCCTGTGGCCAGAAATTATCTACCTTTTAAGGTCCATTGGAGAAGGCAGTGGCAACCCGCTCTAGTACTCTTGCCTGGAAAATCCCATGGACAGAGGAGCCTGGTAGGCTACAGTCCATGGGGTTGNTCCCAGTCCCTGTCACTCTTCCCAGTCCCTGTCACTCTTCCTGTGGCCAGAAATTATCTACCTTTTAAGGTCCATTGGAGAAGGCAGTGGCAACCCGCTCTAGTACTCTTGCCTGGAAAATCCCATGGACAGAGGAGCCTGGTAGGCTACAGTCCATGGGGTTGCCAAGAGTCGGACACAACTAAGCGACTTCGCTTTCACTTTAAAGTCCAACTCAGATACCTCCAGCTAGATACAGTTTCTCTCACTCTCATGTAATTAAGATTTGCCCTCTTGTGGTACTTAACAATAGCAAAAACAAAGCCTATAAATTCCTGCAAGAAAGAATCACTGTCTTGTTGCACTGTTCTGCATCTTGTTGTTGTTCAGTTGCTCAGTGGTGTCCGACTCTTCACAACCCCATGGACTATAACACACCAGGCTTCCCTGTCTTTCACTGTCTCCCAGAGTCTGCTCAAACTCATGTCCGTTGTGTTAATGATGCCAGCCAACCATCTCATCCTCTCTTGCCCACTTCTCCTATTTCCCTCAGTCTTTCCCAGCATCAGGGTCTTTTCCATTGAGTCGGCTCTTTGCATCAGGTGGCCAAAGTAGCGGAGCTTCAGCATCAGTCCTTCCAATGAATATTCAGGGTTGATTTCTTTTAGGATTGACTGGTTTGATCTCNTCTCCTATTTCCCTCAGTCTTTCCCAGCATCAGGGTCTTTTCCATTGAGTCGGCTCTTTGCATCAGGTGGCCAAAGTAGCGGAGCTTCAGCATCAGTCCTTCCAATGAATATTCAGGGTTGATTTCTTTTAGGATTGACTGGTTTGATCTCCTTGCTGCCTAAGGGACTCTTAAGAGTCTTGCATCCGTTCTTTGGTGCTCAGCCTTCTTTGTGGTCCACGTTCTGCATGTAGAAAGTACTTTATGCATGGCATTAAAGACGAATACGTGATTTTTGCTAGCTATTCTGGGCTTCCCTTGTAGCTCAGTCTGCTAGCTATTCTGTGACTGGCTTACTGTCATTCTTCAGTGTCGGCTCAGAGTCACCTCTTCAGAGAGGTTTTCCCTAGCCACCCTCTTCCCTCCCCACCACCCCACCCCGGGTTTGTTTATTTACTCGGCTACACTGGGTCTTAGTTGCAGCACATGGTATCTTTAGTCGCAGCATGCACACTCTTAGTTGTAGCATATGAGATCTTGTTCCTGGGCTTCCTTCGTTGGGAATGTGGAGTCTTAGCCCCTGGACTACCAGGGAAGTCCCCACCACCCTCTCTTCTATAGCTTCTTCCCCTCCCTTTCTCATATTATTCTGCTGTCTTGTTTTTATTCTGCTAGACTAATCACCATAGGTCATTTTTTAAAATGTGTTTGCTTTTCTCCACCAGGCTTATAAGTTCATGAGGTTGGTGACGCTTGCATCTTATTCTCTACTATATATCTAGGCCCCAGAACAGCACATAGCCCTCAATACAGTCTGTCTCAGCATCTTCATTTTACATGTCTTTGGTACTGTTTTTATTTAAAACCGTCTCTGATTCCAAAGTGTGAAATAGAAACTCTCTAAGTTGAGGGGAAAATAATTTTGGAAAATTAAGATCATAAAGACCATCTAGATCAGATGTCCAAATTGGCAGGTATAGAAACTGACATGATGCTGACAGGGTTTAACTGTCGAGCACTGGCATCTGGAGCCAGTCCGTTGGGCCCCCTGACTGCGTGCCCAGTCCTTCCCCGCTCTGCTGCCTCTCTTAGATTCTTTTCACCACCCATCTTCTCTTCTAAACTAATCCCCGGCCGCGTTGGTCATCCCTCTAGTTTCTCAATGAACTCTGCTTTAAATGCGTTAAATGCTCTGTAAGAGGAAATGGTAAAGCTTAATCTGCTATTAACTCTGTTTTTGTTTCCCTGTAAACTCGCTGAAGCTTACAGTTCATTTTTTAAAGATCTCTTTTCCTCTCTCCAGAAAAGCACTTGGTCCTGCTTCGAGATGGAAGGACACTTATAGGCTTTTTGAGAAGCATTGATCAATTTGGTATGTATTACTCATGGACTTATCATGAGTCCGTGGTGATAACAGCCATGGTGGCTTTTATCATCCCATACTCTGGATGATAAGAGCTGCCCACTGTATTTTTATGTTGCTTCGTATTGAAGTTTGTTTATCTGCAACTTTTTTCATGTACCTGGCATGATGAAATACTGTTTTAAGTCACTACACCATTGTTTTCTAAATTACAATTAGGTGGTTTGAAAGTTTGTGCTTACAAGCTTATATTTTATTTCTAAAACTGGTTTTCACTACTAGAACATGTCGTTACAGTGTTTTGGACTATTTTTTATTTTCCCCATTAGAGGGAGCCAGATGATAGAAATACACTCAGTCCACTGAAAAGGCTGCTCATTTGTACATTGGCTTGGGTGCGACTACTCTTCAAAGCAGTTCCTGCCCTGAAGGTAATCCCTCCATGTCCAATGAAAAGTGGGTCAGAGGCCTTTCCTGAAGCTTTTTAGGGACCCCCAACATCAAGCTCAGGATTTTATACTTTAGGATACATCAGACTCAAGGTCTTAATCTTGATTCTGTCTCTTGCGTTTTTCTAAAGAGACCTTACATTTGCTCCTGTCTTGAGGAACTTTCAGTTCATGTCAACATTTGCTGGACATCAGCTAGGTCAGTGGATTTGGGCCTAAGGAAGAACAACATAATTGAAATACTTAACAAGAATCACAAATGATAGTACTGTGTTTCTTCAAAGACGACAGCAGTACCAACTGGAAGAAGAAGAGTAATTATTCTGCACAGATTGTGGTTCTAAACCTTAAGTCAAATTCATCAGACTACATGAGGGGAAAGTAGTGAATACTAATGTTACTCTCAGATTACCAAATTATAATCATCTGACAAAGAGGAAAAAAACAGATTACTGTTGTATCATAATCGATGAATACCTACATTGGATTAAATGAATCATCTGTACTGAAAGGTAAATTTTTGGTAAATCATCACACACACATACCTACACAAAGTAGGAAAAATGTTTCCTTCTAAAAGAAAAAAAAAAGATAATTTCTGCAGTTGTTTGGACTTTAGAGTTTTCCAAGTGCCCTATCATATTCTTATAGTCATGTTGATATCAGCAGTTAACTCAAGGTATTTAATTTTCTTCATTTATTTCCATCATCCTTCTTGTATTAGTGCAACATAATCCCAAGTACTCTATTTGCAGTTGTTTAAAAATCTCCAAGTGGTGTGTCTGAATGAAATAGGGTGAGATTGTTTGAAATTTTAACATTTTCCAAAATTAATGGCACCCCACCCCAGTACTCTTGCCTGGAAAATCCAATGGACAGGGTAGCCTGGTGGGCTGCAGTCCATGGGGTCGCTAACAGTCGGACAGACTGAGCGACTTCACTTTCACTTTTCTCTTTCATGCATTGGAGAAGGAAATGGCAACCCACTCCAGTATTCTTGCCTGGAGAATCCCAGGGACAGGGGAGCCTGGTGGGCTGCCGTCTATGGGGTCACACAGAGTCGGACACGACTGAAGTGACTTAGCAGCAGCAGCAGAAAGTTTGAAAATCACGTTCAGCTAATCGCTTCTACTCAAGATAACTGATTGAGTTATGGACGTTTACCTGCAAAGTAATTTGAACTAAATGTCTTTGTTTCTTCCCTGTACACTTATAGCTAACTTAGTGCTACATCAGACTGTGGAGCGTATTCATGTGGGCAAAAAATACGGTGATATTCCTCGAGGGATTTTTGTGGTCAGAGGAGAAAATGTGGTCCTGCTAGGAGAAATAGTAAGTGAAAACTGTTAAGCTGCTATGGCTCTTGATAATCATCCAGTTAGGTTTCTTTCTGTCTGTTCAAGAAGGGAAAAATGTTTTCCACCTCCACCCAGCTTCTCACAGGAAACCACCAAATTAGCTTAAGAAAGGGATATTGTAAAAGAAGAGCTTCAGAGAACAGTCAACTTTGTTTCAGTGCCTCCTGGCATATTAAAGATTTTGATCCCATTAGCAGTAAAATATCATTGATTTTTACCTGATACCATAAAAAATACTGTCCTACATGGGAGTTTTTTGGCAGTCCTGTGGTTAGGACTCCACGCTCTCACTGCAGAGGCCCGGGTTCAGTCCCTGGAACCACGATCCCAGGGGCTGAGTGGTGCAGCCTTTATATATATAAAACACTGTTCCACACAAATGTGTTCATTAGCAGATTACTCTCATATCTTTAATAGCAGAAAATTGAAGCCTGATACCTAGCGAGAGAAGAATAGTCCAATGAAATATGGCTTGCTAACCCTGGAATATTTTGTAGTCATTTAAACAGTTGGTTACAATGGGCTTTCATGGGATAAAAGTAGCTGGGTTTAGGGGGAAAGCACATGGCATGTACAGTATGATATCTGTGTTTTTAAAGGGGGCAGGGGGAAAGAGTGACTGCAGCAGAAGCCTTTCTTCATTTTCTGAGAATGGACTCAACCTCACTTGGCTTCTTAGCTCCCAGGCAAGGAGGAGGTTCCTGTTACCTGTCAGGAAAGCCAGCTGGCAAGTGAAACAAATTAAATCCTCTCACGTAGTGTTTCTGTAGGTATGAGTGTGTATGTGTGTGAACCATTAGAAAACTGCTCCTCCAAAATATATATTAGAACTACTCCAACATTTTTAAAGAAGATAAAACTTGATTTTACAGTTTACAATAAACATTTACTTTAAAAAATGCTTTATTTAATATCTTTGACTTGATCCTGGTGTTTCTGATTATTGTGTTTTCCAGGAAAATCAAACCTTGATTTTGTCTTTAAAGTTTTCAGTAGTGTTTCACAATCCCTAGCCACATGCTAAGTCAGGTTTACAGAAGTCTGGAGAGAAGTGGCTTGGTCTGTAGCTGGTTTTTTTGGTTGTTGTTTTGTTTCTGTAGCAGTTTTTAACTATACGCCATTCGCAAAAGTAATGAGGTAATTCTGCCAGGGTCGTGTTTGTTCATGTTGGAAGGAGATAGAACTAATCAGTGCTGTCCAAGAATTGCTATGAAATATATACAGTAACTTTCAAGTTTTAAAAGTATTTTTGTGGTTGATGTAAAGCACCATGGTATCCTGGGATGTGGGGGTCGGGATTGTCGTCTGACTGTATATTCAGAGAGACTGGCCAATCTCTGGATGGTAGGATGGTGGGTGATTATTTTTTCCTCCTTTTTTACTTTTCTGAGTTTAACTTTTAGAGAGGAAATGTATTACTTTGCTATCAGGGGAAAGATTTAAGTCACAAGACCACACACACACTCTGCTTCAATTGAAGAGTAGAAAACAGCACAGATAACACTTTCTGTGCCAGTTACCTTGGCACAGACATGGCGCTGTGTAGATGTATAGGAAGAGAAGAATTTGTGTTTATTCTTGAAGTGTCATTGTTTCCTGGGAGCCCTTTCGTGGAGAAGAGTACTCTTTTTTTTTTTTGTATGTTAACGGTTCAGATTCTGCAGAATTTTTTATAGTGGTATTACTAAAGAAATATGGTTCGAGACTGCTTCCACAGTTCTATGAATCGATGGTCTGTTTGAAGACGTTGTGTACCAATTCTAGGAAAACGCAAAACTGGAAGCCACTTTCATTCTGTAGACCGCAGTTGTTTGTGAATTCCCTGGCTTCTACCTCAAGGATAATGAGACACAGGGCCTTAAGTAATAAGCTGATTGTTGGGAAACAGCATTGTCATAACCACACGAATAGCTCAGCGCATAACATTGGAGAGTCCAGGAGGTAGGACACTGAGCCAAGAACACTGTCTTCCCTTCTGCCGCCCCTGGGCTGTGAGGGAAGATCACACTTGATAGTATATATTTTGCTGGATGCAGCTAACTTTTGAGGGCAGGCCTTGCTTATGGGATTTATGTGGCTTTCGCTGTAACCTCTCTGGGAGAGTCCTCCATCTGCGGTGTCACCTCTGTGGCTTCCGAGGCCTTGGCCGCCTCTGCAGATTAGCATCTAGCAGGAGGCTGGAACATCTGGAGAGGTGGCATTTGCGTTGATGCCTTCCCAGATTTTGTAAGTAAAAGTCAGAGGAAGATGAGAAATGTGAGTACCCTGTCCGTAGAGGCTTTCCATGTTACAGAAACACAAAGTGATACCTAGATAAACTTCTTAAGGAGAAGAAACAGTCAGTAGTTAGATAATTTTATAGCAAAGTTTTCCCTTATTGAGTTGGTTATCAGATGTTTAAGCTGTTCAAAAGTAAAATATTAGCATATTTTACCATATTAAATGGGAAATGTAGCCAATATTTGCGAAGAATGTTGGGGCCAAAATGGTTTACTAACCCAACTGGTTTGCTGAGGTTTTCTCCAAAAGACTAGTTGCATGGGGGAGAAAGAAGTCCTGTGTTAACAGAGGGCCAGTTCATTGCCTTTGGCTTGGGGGCTGGGGCTCACAGATGCTACTTTGAATCAATGTTTTCTACTTTTTAACAAAACAAAACAAAAAAAGCCCCATAAATTAGGCTGACTTTGACTATGTATAAATACAAAATTTATTTTAAGCTACCTTGACCTTGGTGACATCTCTCTTGGATTCCCCGGGGTTGAGGAAGTAGCTATAAGAAAAGTAGTTCTTAACTCATGTAGGACTTTACTTTGCACAGACTAAAGCTTTGTTATGCACACTGATACTGATTTCCTGTTAAACCACATCTGAGTGTTCTATGGGAGCGTTGCCAGCCATTTCTTTGTAAAGTGTTATCTGTCCATAGGGTGTTTTGACACAAGTACGTAAAATAACTCAAGCCTGATATAGGAATTCTTTGCCTTTGTTATCTGTGATGTTTTCTATTCTTGGTCATGAGGTAAAGTTTCCCAAACCTGCTTGTTTTTTAGGACTTAGAAAAGGAGAGTGACACACCTCTCCAGCAAGTGTCTATTGAGGAAATCTTAGAAGAGCAGAGGGTGGAACAGCAGACCAAGCTGGAAGCCGAGAAGCTGAAAGTCCGGGCCCTGAAGGACCGAGGCCTGTCCATCCCTCGGGCAGACACTCTCGATGAGTACTAAGTCTTCTGCTCAGAGACTGTCGCCCTTGGGGAGCAGGGCTGTCACTAAACGAAGTGACAGCCTGGTCACCTCACACGTGATGAGAGACTCTATAGAGTTTTGAAAAGTTATTTTTATTTTGAATTCTTTCACAGATGCACCATGAAGAAATCATGTGTTGTATTCTGTGTGTGTGTGTGTGTTTTTTTGTTTTTTTGTTTTTTTGTTTTCATTTTAATTACATAATCATCGTTTAAAGAAACAGTGGCATGGACTCCTGTCACTCATCACTGTGGAGCCAGCAGCTGCTTCTTTACATTGCTCTTCTCATCCCAGATGAGTGGCTACAGGGGACAGTCTTCATTTACTTGTAAATAAAACTCGAATCTCAAAATTGCAGTGTTATTTCCCAAGTTTGAGTTGCCTTCAGTGCCTGGACATCATTTAATTTCTCCTCTCAGAGGTATAAGCAGTCCACACACACACATGGAATTTCCCTTCTGTCACAGTGTCAGCCTACTCTTGCTTTAGTTCATTTATTTGGCTGTGCCAGGTCTTCGTTGCTGCCCATGGGGCCTGTAGCCGTGGCATGTGAACTCTTAGTTGTGGCACGTGGGATCTAGTTCCCTGACCAGGGATGGAACTGGGGCCCCTGCAGTGTGAGTGGAGTCTCAGCCACTGGACCACGAAGGAAGTCACAAAGGAGTATTTTCATACTAAATACCCTGCAGGTCCTCCTTTGTCCCCTCGTCTTTTTTTTTTTTCTTTTTTTCCCCTAACAACAAAAAATGTTCAGGCTTGAGGAGGGCTCTTGCAGTGAGGTTTCCCAGTTCTTGTTTAAAACAGAAGCTGGCGTTTGAGAAGCAGGAGTGGTAGCAGCTGCATCACCAGCTGTGTTCCCATGAGATCCACATGACAACTTCCCTAAATTCTCTGTTAATCTCATGAGGTTTTTCTGGTCACTTGGCTTGAGTCTTGAGCGTCTTAAGGTGTCATCAAAAAGAAGCACAGATAAAATGGTGTTTCAGTGACATAGATCTAGATTCTTCTCCGCCGACATGTCTTGGCTGCCAACCCCCGGTGATGCCACCTTTCTGGTGTGATGTTGATCGCTTAAGAGGCTGTACTTTCCAGGAGTTCAGTGTTGGGTATTAGACAGTGTGAACTTGGAATTGGGAGACAGGTTAAACCCAGACTCTTCTCTCTGGCGCTTGGGTTCAAGCAAGTCAGTCTTCCTCCTTGACTCTGTTTTAACTGTAAAATTATTCCAGATACTTACAGTCTGTTGAGCAGAGACATCTTTTGCAGAGAAGATACTTAAATCCAATTCCTATCTTTGAGTTACTTTATAGTGTTCAACATACTTCACGTTTCATGAGCTCAGGGGTTTGCAGATAAACCATTTGACCTCAGCTATTCATCACTGGCTTGGTTTCAAAGGAGGTAATAATAGAAAAGTTGCACTTTGATTTATCTTGTGTGTTTCACCTCTAACCTTAGCTCTGAATAGCCTTAATTTCTTATTCCCACATGAAGGGGAAAACCCCATCACCAACTGTGGAAGATGTGGTTAACTTTGACTACAAGAAGATTTTGAGAGCAGAATATGTTGGTTTTGAGCACCACCGTTTCAGAACATCCAACACCTTCAAGAGATTCAAGTTCACTGTAATCTTTTGTCTTTTTTTACCTCACTCAGACAATTCCACATGCAATCATAAGACTTAGGATTTATTCTTCTGTTCGGGAGAAGACAATTCCCATAGTAGGTCAGGAATTTTCAAGCCACGGCTGGGTTTCAGTCATCACATACGATAAGGTACTGCCCTTTAGACCATTGTCGCACAGGCTAGAGCTGAAGGATGCAACAAGACGAGGCTCCCTGCTCCCTCCCCTTCGTCTCCCTACCCCTCAGTGCAGGGATCACCCTCAGCTCTGCCAGTCCAGGCTTTTTGCAGATACCGAAATTATCTGAAATTATCCATCTTCATTCTGATGTAGCGGTGCAGCAGCCTCTCTCTCACCCTCCCATCTGTTCTTTTCCGCCTTCCTTGGCTCTTGACCTTTCATTGCATTCTGTCAGCTGAATTTAAACCACAATATCTGTTCTCCCCTACTTGGCTAAAGTCCCAGAAGGCCCTGGGTACTCAGCAGAGCCAGATACCCTCATACCGTCCGGCATGGACACCACGTCAGTGTGAACGGCAGAGGTACCCAGATGTGATGGCTGGAGAGTGGCCTCAGTTTTGCTCACAGGAGTACAAGTGACAGGTCAGGCTGAGTGAGAGACAGTAGAGCAGGTGGAGCAAGCCCTGGATGGGGCCAGAATTTCCTGTTCTCTTGTTTACAACATACTTGCCTCAGACAGCTGCAAGAAAATCCTTCCCAGAAGACCCATTTTAAATAGCAACACCATCCCCAACTATATCCTTTGCAGCTTTGTCATTCACCAGAGCAATTATTGCAATCCAACATAAATTTGACTCCCCCAACAAAAGTGTAAATCCTTAAGGCAGGATTTTTGTCATATTCACTCCTGTGATTGCACATGGAGAACGAGGTCAGGCACATATCAAGTCTCAGTACGTATCTGTGGAGTTGAAGGAAGGATGGATAAATGATGGATGGATGGGGGATGTGATGGAGTCAGGCTAATTACTAAGATACTTTAGAGACCAGTCAGAGAACTACCAGGAGTGAATACACTGAATATGGAGATGATTTCTTACTGCCTCCACTGGAGACTACGGCCCTCCAGGAGTGAAAAGTTGGGAGATGATTGGTGTGAAAATGCCTGGAAGAGCATCCCAGGGAAATGGGGCCGGGGTGGGGGAGGACTTGTCAGGGTTGCTGGAAGCAACAGATGCTCTTTCTTCTGTCTGTTTCCCCCCAGCCTGCAGGGTGCACCCTCACCTCGCATATTACCCCTTTATGAAGTGAAAGTTGCTCAGTCATGTCTGACTGTGACTCCATGGACTATAGTCTGTGGAATTCTTCAGGCCAGAATACTGGAGTGGGTAGCCTTTCCCTTCAGGAGATCTTCCCAACCCAGGAATACAACCCAGGTCTCCCACATTGCAGGCGG
Organism: Oreotragus oreotragus; assembly: GCA_006410675.1. Classification (NCBI taxonomy): domain Eukaryota; kingdom Metazoa; phylum Chordata; class Mammalia; order Artiodactyla; family Bovidae; genus Oreotragus; species Oreotragus oreotragus. The sequence continues at coordinate 464,285 of SJYX01023213.1, forward strand.
ATTCTTATCCAGCTGAGCCACAAGGGAAGCCCATATTACCCCTTTCAGTTCAGTTCAATTCAGTCTCTCAGTCGTGTCTGACTCTTTGCGACCCCATGAATCGCAGCATGCCAGGCCTCCCTGTCCATCACTATCTCCCGGAGTTCCCTCAGGCTCACATCCGTTGAGTCAGTGATGCCATCCAGCCATCTCATCCTCTGTCGTCCCCTTCTTCTCCTGCCCCCAATCCCTCCAGCATCAGAGTCTTTTCCAGTGAGTCAACTGTTCGCATGAGGTAGCCAAAGTACTGGAGTTTCAGCTTCAACATCATTCCTTCCAAAGAAATCCCAGGGCTGATCTCCTTCAGAACGGACTGGTTGGATCTCCTTGCAGTCCAAAGGACTCTCAAGAGTCTTCTCCAACACCACAGTTCAAATGCATCAATTCTTCGGCGCTCAGCTTTCTTCACAGTCCAACTTTCACATCCACACATGACCACTGGAACCATGGCCTTGACTAGATGGACCTTTGTTGGCAAAGTAATGTCTCTGCTTTTCAATATGCTATCTAGGTTGGTCATTACTTTTCTTCCAAGGAGTAAGCTTCTTTTAATTTCATGGCTGCAGTCACCATCTGCAATGATTTTGGAGCCCAGAAAAATAAAGTCTGACACTGTTTCCACTGTTTCCCCATCTATTTCCCGTGAAATGATGGGACCAGATGCCATGATCTTCATTTTCTGAATGTTGAGCTTTAAGCCAACTTTTTCACTCTCCACTTTCACTTTCATCAAGAGGCTTTTTAATTCCTCTTCACTTTCTGCCATAAGGGTGGTGTCATCTGCATATCTGAGGTGATTGATATTTGTCCCGGCAATCTTGATTCCAGCTTGTGCTTCTTCCAGTCCAGCNTTTTTTTTTTTTTTTTTTTTTTTTTTAAGGAGTAAAAAAAGATTTCTGTAACTCCACTCTAGCCACTTGGCTAGACCCTGGGCTACAAAAGCCCTCAAGTGCTCCAGAAACATGAGGAACTGAGTGATGTCAGGGCACCAGCCCACCAGCAGTTAGGACAGCAAAAAGAGAGGGCCCAGTGCTGGCCATATCCCAGGTCAGAAACCCTGAATGCCTGGGAGTTCATCTTGAAGACCCAGTTTTACCGACGAATAAGTTTGCAGACAGTAAACTTGACTCTTAGCGTACAGTTCTGTGAGTTTTAACTACTGCATATAGTTACACAACCGCGACCCCTGCCCCTTTGAATTTACCTTTTCCCAGCCTTCCCCAGACCCTGGCAAACCACTGCTCTGTTTTCTATCCCTATAGTTTGTGTTCACAACTAATTCAAAATTTTCTAAAAATGGTGTGTAGGTCAAATATCTGGAAGGTTAAACTCAGCCCACCTGCCTTCAGTTTGCTCTTCTGGTTTAGGCTATTGCCAAAGATAGCTTTAACTGCGGCCCCTGCCAAGCGTCCCCGGCTTACTTGCTGGGGACAGGAAGAGAACCAGTGTAAGGGGACAACCGAGCGTGCCGCTCAACACCCTGAGATCTGTCAGGTGTAACAAGCAAATATGGGCCCCGCTGTTCAGAGAGATGAACTTGCAAGTTTTGTAAAGAGCACACGGCCGTAAGAACTAGTGCAGTTCACGACTACACAGATGGACCCAGCAATTATCAGAGTGAAGCAAGTCACAGAGACAAGTATCTCATCATGTCACTCATTCGTGGAATCTAAAATATGGTACAAATGAACTTATCTACAAAAGAGAAACAACAGACTCACAGAACAGATCTGCAGTTCCCAAGGGGAGCGGGGAGGGAGGGGAGGGATGATGGAGATAGACAGGTGCAAACTATTAGATAAAGAATGGACAGACAGCAGGTCCTGCTGTGCAGTCCAGGGAAGCATGTCCACTACCCTGCAATAAACCACAATGGAAAAGACTGTGGTTGCAAAGAGCCTGGCACGACTGGGCAGCTGAGCGGCAGCAACATATGTATAAGTGATTCACTTTGCTGTACAGCAGGAACTAACATTGCAAATCTTCACTTCCGAAAAAAAAAGGTGGAGAGCAGATTGTGTATGCCGCTGTCTTTACTTCGGAACGCTCTTGGACTTGATCCAGCGGCACCTCTCAAGACCTCCCGTTTCCTGTCTATTAAACAGGGATCCCAGGCATGCCCTGGTAGTCCAGCGGTGAGAACTCGGCGCTTTCACTGCCAAGGGTTTGACCGCTGGTCAGGGAACTAATATCCTGTAAGCCGTGCACGCGCATGGTAAATAAATAAATCAAACAAGGATCCTAATAGTGCCAACTAGTTTGGCTGGTCGTTGTAAGGACTGAGTGACTATATGTGAAGAACTTAGGACAGAGGTCCCCAACCCCAGGGTCATGGTCAAGTACCCATCCTCGGCCTGTTAGGAACCAGACCACACAGCAGGAGGTGAGTGGTGGCCAAGCCAGCGAAGCTTCATCTGTATTTAAGGCCACTGCCATTCCCCATCGCTTGCATTAGCAATGCACCTGAGCTCAGCCGCCTATCAGATCAGTAGCAGCATGATAAACATAATATGGTTGAATCATCCCGAAACCACACCCCCAGGCCTGGTTTGTGGAAAAATTGTCTTCCATGAAATGGGTCCCTGGTGTCAGAAATGCTGGGCACCACTGGCTTAGAACAAACCCTGGCCCAGGACTTCTACATCAACCATTATAATCTACTGAGTCCCCAGCACCGAGCCAGACTCGTGGGAGGGACTCCACATCCTCTGTGAATTTAGGCTTAGTCTCCTTTGTACCAGTAAGAATTACACAGTGGAAAGCAACTCAGACTGAGGAAGGAAGTGCTGAATTACATCAAGTGTTCTCTGTAGGGAGGCGACCCAAAATGACCTCAACCCCACGAGTTAAACTGGCCTTAACTTTCTGCTGCCCTCTCACAATTGGCCACATTGGAGGAAAACATGCCCTTCTTTCAACTGTAAATAAGTTTGTATCCTATAAGCTGTATGGAAGAGCTGGAAGAAAGTCAGTGTTTATTGAGAATCTCCAGAGTGGCAGGCTCCTATCTTTTAATTATCTATCACTTTCCTAGTGGATCAGACAGTAGAGAATCTGTCTGCAATGCAGGAAACACGGGTTTGATCCCTGGATCAGGAAGATCCCCTGGTGAAGGGAATGGCAACCCACTCCAGTATTCTTGCCTGGAGAATTCCATGGACAGAGAGCCTGACAGGCTACAATCCATGGGGTCAAAGTAAAGTAAGTGCTGGGAGGGGATTGGGAAGTCTGTCTGTCTGTCCTCCAGCACATAGCTTTCCCACATACCCAAGGTGATGCTCAGCGCTCACCTCCTCGGGGCTGGGCCCAGACAAGCCCAGGGTTCCCCTCTTCAACTCTCGGCCCCTGTCTCCTGGGAACCTGCAGAGGAATTGTCCCAGGCCCACCAGCTTGCTCTGACCTCTGCCTGTGTCTCAGCCTTCATTTCCCGCCATGCTCTACAAACACGGCCCAGCTGAGCACCTTCAGATTTCCTGCCCCCTGCCCCGACCCCAGTGCTCTACCTGGAATACCTGCCCCCCACCCCAGCCCCTCTCACACCTGGCTGACTCCGTCCTGACCTGACTCTCCACACTCAGTTCAAATGTGACTCCCCCCAGGAGCACCCCTCCCTCTCCTGTGTACCTCACCCCTCCTCCTCTGCCCTACCGCTCCCCATATGGGGCCACACCGTTCATTTTCCCCTGAAATTGTAGAGCTTCATGGTGGACACTCAGTGAAGGAAAGAAAGTGACATCTCTCAGTCGTCTTTGACTCTTTGCGACCCCATGGACTGTGGCCTACCACGGGGTTCCTCCATCCATGGGATTTCCCAGGCAAGAGTATTGGAGTGGGCTGCCATTTCCTTCTTCAGGAGATCTTCCTGACCCAGGAATTGAACATGGGTCTCCCGCGTTGTAGGCAGATGCTTTATCGTCTGAGCCACCAGGGAAGTCCACTGGACACTCAGCAGAGGACTCTTGAGGGACTGAACGAGCCCGCGGGGCCCACCCTCCACACCCGGGGCCTCCCCATCCAGCCTGGGCCTTGTCTCTTCCTTCCTGGCCTGTAGCACCCCCCCATCCGCACTGGTCTCCTCTAGTGGGAGGGGGTGGGGGGTCTGCACTCATCCACAAGCAAAGCCAGAAATGGCTTCCAGAACCACAGAGAATTCCCAGATCTCTCTCCTCATTCTACCACTCGGAGGGAGCGTGAGAGTTAACCAGGCAAGGCTGAGGAAGAGGGCCTTGGCCCTGGGGGAGGTCATTAGCACTCCGCCCCCCACCTCGCCCCAGAGTCAACGCAGCCTCTGACAGCAGCAGCAGCTAGGGCCCCCACCCTGCAGTCTCCCCCCACCACCGCCTTCCCGTCACGGTGGCCATAATTCTCCCCGAGACAGCCACAGGGAGACCTTGGGCACTATCTGCCCCATCTGTCCTATAATAACCCCTCCCCGCCCCCCTCCTCCCTCCCAGAGGCACATGTGCATGAGGGTGCACGTGGGTGAGGAAAGAGGCAGCCTGGGGCGTCTGGCCTGCTCCCTTTCCCCGTGACCTCTCCACCCCAGCTCAGGCTGGAGACAAACAAGAGGCTCTCTCAGGTGTCTGTGACTCGTCTGGGCGGGAAGCAAGGCCCTCAGGCAGGTTTCCTAAGTCAAGTTGTCCCTGGGGCCTGCAGCTGCTCATCCACAGAAAGGGGAAGCAGCCTCAGCTCCAGGAGGGCGGGGGGCCAGGCCCACCCAAGAGACAGCAGACATGCACTCGCAGTCACACACATCAGAGCACACACGGCCGCTCTAAGTGGGACGGGCAGTAGGGAGCAAGCCAGTTCCAGGAGGTTGGATGGTCTCACGGCTCCGGGAGCCCCTGGAGGGTGGGTCAGGGGCTCTGGGCAGCCACTGCTCAGAGCAGAGCCCACACAAGGGGCTTCTCAGGGATGCCCCACTGCATCAGCAGGACTTGGAGGAGGGTGTGAGACTTGCCTGAGCTGCATGGGCTCCAGGCACCTGGCCTGGCTCTGGGCAGGCCCTGTTGCTTTCATCCTTTCTGGAGTGAGCCGACACAAGAGCTGTTAGCGGCCTCCCACTGCTTCCCTATTTTTCAAGCCCTCCCTCCACCTCCAGGCGGTGGTGACACAGAGCCCTCTCACCAAGAGGGCAGGCCCATTGTGTTCAGTCTCTCAGTCCTGTCTGACTCTTTGCAACCCCATGGACTGCAGCACACCTGGCTCCCCAGCCCTCCACTGTCTCCCAGTTTGCTCAAACTCAAGTCCATTGAGTCAGCGGTGCCATCCAACCATCTCATACTCTGTCATCTCCTTCTCCTCCTGCCTTCAATCTTTCCCAGCATCAGGGTCCCTGGTCAGGGAACTAAGATCCTGCATGGCTCATGGCAACCAAAAAAAAAAAAAAAAAACTTATAGTAAAAGGTAGGAAGATAATTAGGAAGTGATGAGTTTTTGAGTACTTATTTCCTTTGTCTTTGCTATAATTTATCTTGTAATTTAAATTTTAAATATGACTGTCTAATACATCAGTTCAATTCAGTTCAGTCACTCAGTCATGTCTGACTCTTTGGGACCCCATGACTGCAGTAGCACTCCAGGCTTCCCTGTCCATCACCAACTCCCAGAGCTTGCTCAAACTCATGTCCATCAAATCAGTGATGCTATCCAACCATCTCATCCTCTGTTGTCCCCTTCTTCTCCAGCCTTCACTCTTTCCCAGCGTCAAGGTCTTTTAACAAGAGTCAGCTCTTCACATCAGGTGGCCAAAGTATTGGAGCTTCAGCTTCAGCATCAGTCCTTCCAATGAATATTCAGGACTGATTTCCTTTAGGATTGACTGGTTTGATCTCCTTGCAGTCCAAGGGACTCTCAAGAGTCTTCTCCAACACCACAATTCAAAAGCATCGATTCTTCGCACTCAGCTTTCTTTATGGTTCAACTCTCACATCCATATATGACTACTGGAAAAACCATAGCTTTGACAATTCCGACCTTTGTCTAATGCATGACTTGCAAATTTAAATGATTAACTCTCATAGGTATTATAAGCTGGCACCAGCACACCACTACCTGCAACTATTCCGGAAAGATGCACCACCCTCCTTTTTTCTATGGATTAATCATGGCACATGACCAATCTTAAGAAAACCTACCATCTTCCCAGTGAGGCAGGAGCAAGTAGGAGATGGAGGGAAGGGAGGGAGCAAGCCTGTATGGAGATTAATTTTGTCAGTAACCAACATCCATGAATTGCTATTGATTTATTCACTCTTGTGGGGCCTGTGTGGCCAAACAGAACCCGCAAGGCAACTACTTTAGCTTCATTCAGAGGCTTGCCCTAGAGCCTGAGCTAAGAAAATGAGGGTATGTGTATATGCTGCAGCCCATGGGCAAAAACTGTCCTCTGCACCTAATACTCTAACCCAATATTTCTTGAGTGTCAGGCACAGAAAACTTGCCTCAGACGAGGAGAGGGAAGGAGGTGTGCTTAGAATGCAGAGTCCAGGCCTCCCCAGGTTTCCTGAATCAAGATCAAAGGGAATCTGGCTCCAGAATTTGCATATTTACAAACTCACCATCAATTCTGATAAGCACTAACATTTTAGAACTCCTTGGTTGGAGCAACTGTTAGAGATAAGTACACATAACCCTGAGGGTACATGAAGACTTTCCAAGGCATAAATAGTTTTGTAGGCAAAGGTAGTTTTGTAGGAATCAATTTCCAGACCCTCTATTTTAATATGTCCTCAGATTTCCTAAAATCCATCTGCCTGGGAAAGAAGCCACCTGAAGAATTTCCTTTCCTGCCTCCCCTCATGATCATCTGTATCTCCCTTGGCAGAAAAATAAAAAACCATACTTCTCACCCATCTCAAAACTTACTCTAAGGAATGGCCCCAGGGTGTAAAAACCTCCATCGAGACAAAGAGAGGGACAATTCAAAATACTACTATTGGGGCTGAGGAAACGAGCGACTACAATAATGGGGTAGTGTTGGTTTCTGACTCTCTGCTTCCAACAAAATTGTATGAATACCTAATTGTCAGCTAACCATTAAAAAATCGCTGATAATAGATCGGTATTTTTTAATATACTTGAAAAGAGTTCAAAGAATTGAATGGCAACATCATAACAAAATTCTCATCTACTTAAATTTGTGAATAATCTTCTGTATATAAATGGAAAGGAAAATAGGAAAAAAAGTGAAGCTGAATCCTGTGTTGTTTTAGCAGTAAGAAATAGCCACAGAAATATGAACTAATTGAAAATTGCCTCATACACCTCATTTAGAGCTCTATTTCTAATCAAAATGTACTGCTGCTGCTGCTAAGTCACTTCAGTCGTGTCCGACTCTGTGCGACCCCACAGACGGCAGCCCGCCAGGCTGCCCCATCCCTGGGATTCTCCAGGCAAGAACACTGGAGTGGGTTGCCATTTCCTTCTCCTATGCATGAAAGTGAAAAGTGAAAGTGAAGTCGCTCAGTCGTGACCGACTCTTTGCGACCCCATGGACTGCAGCCCACCAGGCTCCTCCATCCATGGGATTTTCCAGGCAAGAGTACTGGTGTGGGGTGCCATTGCCTTCTCTTAGTGTTTAATAATTGATTAAAATTGTTGCATTTATTTTCATAGAGCCTTACAGCAATATAAATGTAAGGCTAACTCAATTAAGAAGAAAAGTGGTAATATTTAGAGCATCTTGGTCACACGAAATGAAAAATATAAGTTTAACATATGTATCTGTATATTGCTGCAAAGAAGTATGGCAGGATGATCAATATAAAATTTCCAAGAATGAAAATATATTACATTAGGATAAAAATCTGGGAGAAGAGGAGCATAACTATATATTCAAGGAGAAAAGGGAATAATAAATAATTTTCAACTGTTAAAGAAAAGCTTGTCTACATGTATTTGAAAGTAATGATGGTAGCTGTCAAGTAGTTATGGTATGAAGCCTATGGTTTATAAAATATATCTTTTAAAAGCTACTATTTAAAAATGGAAAATTGAGAGACTTCCCTGGTGGTCCAGTGGTTGAGAATCCAGCTTGTAATGCAGGGGACATAGGTTCAATCCCTGATCAGGGAACTAGATCCCACATGTCACAACTAAGACCTGAGGCAGCCAAATAAATAAACATTAGAAATAAAAACAGAAAATTGAGAATGGGTTGGGGTGTTTCATATAATGGAATAACTACTGATTGCTCTCCTCTCATTGTTAAAAAATGAAGTTCCGAAAAATATATATTGGATGGCAAAGTATTACAAAATTTAAGTAAACTCTTCTACATCCAAATGGGCTGTTTGTAATAGGAAAGTTGTCAAGGATTTCTTTGAAATGATGCTGTGTTCCAGGAACAGCTTGTACTCTGACTCTTTCATTAGCTTTCTGACTTTGGACAAGTAGCTTCTCCCCTCCCTGGGCTTCATTATCCCTACCTGCAGAAAAAGCGACTGAACACAAAGATATTTCAAGTCCTTCCTGCTCTAACTGGTGATCTCACCTATTTCTCTTAGTTGGTTTAAACATCAGTGTATTTTCCCTTTCAGTTCAGGTCAGTCACTTAGTCGTGTCCGACTCTTTGCGACCCCATGAACTGCAGCATGCCGGGCCTCCCTGTCCATCACCATTTCCTTTAGCATTGACTGGTTTGATCTCCTTGCAGTCCAAGGGACTCTCAAGAGTCTTCTCCAACACCAGAGTTCAATAGCATCAATTCTTCAGTGCTTAGCCTTTTTTATGATCCAACTCTCACAACCATACATGACTACTGGAAAAACCATAGCTTTGACTATATGGATCTTTGTCTGCAAAGTGATATCTCTGCTTTTTAATAAGCTCTCTAGGTTTCTCATAGATTTCTTTCCAAGGAGTAAGCATCTTTTAATTTCATGGCTGTAGTCATCATCCACAGTAATTTTGAAGGCCAATGCTAATGTGATTCTCTCAACCCCCAACATTCTTGCCAAATGAATTTGGCTGAAAAGCAACCTCAAGGTCAACCTTAAAGGGAAAAGATATCCTGATAGGCCAGCAAGCAGGCTGAGAAGAGATCTCCCTCACTGGGCCTGGGTCATAGGGACTACAGAGGAGAAGCTGGGCTGTTAATGAGGCCCTGGTTCAGAGCTCAGGGCCCCCAAACTGCAAAGATGAGGGCTGAGCACCCCAATACCCTGTCACTCTGTCTTTTTAAATTTTCAGCTCATGCCAGGCCCTATGGAAAAGCCTGGTCAGCCTAGGTTGTTCAGGAAAGTGTGAGAAAGGAAGGGGGCCCAGCACAGGCCCCCCTCTCTTGGTGTCTCTGGCCGGCTCTCCCCTTTGGTCCTGCTGCAGAACTAACCCCTGAGAAAGGTTTGGTAAAAGTTGTTGGTGTAAATGGATGAATCAATAATTGAACAGCTCAGGGCTTCCCTGGTGGTCCAGTGGTTAAGAATTGGCCTGCCAATATAGAGGACACAGGTTTGATCCCTGGTCCAGGAAAGTTCCACATGCCATGGAGCAGCTAAGCCCTTGAGCCCAACTACTGAATCCCATATACCTGGAGCCTGTGCTCAGCAACAAGAGGAACCACCGGAATGAGAAGCCTGTGCACTGCAACCAGAGAGTAGCCCTCACTCACTGAAACTAGATAAAGACTAAAGACCCAGAACAGCCAAAAATTAAATAAACTAAAAAAAAAAAAAAAAAAATACCCTGGAGAAGGAAATGGCAACCCACTCCAGCGTTCTTGCCTAGGAAATCTCATGCACAGAGGAGCCTGGTGGGCCACAGTCCAAGAGGTCGAAAAGAGTCAGACACGGCTTAGCGACTAAACAACTCACGAGAGGTGTAAGAATAGCTTCCCTGGTGGCTCAGATGGTACAGAGTCTGCCTGCAGTGTGGGAGACCCGGGTTCGATTCCTAGGTCAGGAAGATCCCCTGGAAAAGGAAATGGCAGCCCACTTCAGTATTCTTGCCTGGAAAATCCCATGGACTGGGGACGGAGGAGACTAGTGGGCTACAGCCCATGGGGTCCCAAAGAGTCAGACACGACTGAGCGACTTCACTTTCACTTTCAAGAATGAATGACAGAAATGAACAAAGACCATTTAAAAAAAAAAAAATTTGAACAGCTGAACACACAGAGTGTCAGGGGGCTGCAGGAGGAGCCCTATAAGGATGGACTAAATGCCAGAGGGCTAGAGCTGTTGTCCCTGCTGCCAGCCAGCTGTGGGACCTTGAGTGAGTCATTTCCACTGCCAGCTGGAACACGCAACATGAGAGCTGTGACTTTCAGCTTTATCTGGAGATTTTCCAAGGACTATACACTAGGAACCCGGTCCCTCCACCCTCAGGAGCTGCTCTGAAGACTCATCAATGGGTCGGTAGGTAAATGAGGTGAATGGGTACATGCAAGCAACCACACATCTTGATAGAAGGTTGCTGCGGTCACAAGGAGCTGGTATCTCCTTTAACGATTTTAGTGTTTTCCAAATAAGGAAAGATGCAAGAGTCTGGGTTCATCAGAAATTTCTCCTGAAAATATCTAATTATCTGAGGGCCTGTGCTGTCTCACTGTCAACTCCACCCTGGAGCCCTCTTAGGGGTTACTATAGGACAGTGACTGTAGGAGTTATGACTTCATCCTTGTATCAATAGAACCGGGAAACCTCAAAGTTGGACAGAGGTCAAAGAATTTCACTTAGAATTTGATTTGGGGAAGTCCATCAAAAATATCAAAAAAGGTTTAAAAGCACTTGGTCAAATAGGATCACAGTGTAAAACTACACTTATTTAACCAAAGTGACAATAAAAAATTTCAAAGGCAAATACAGATCTTTACAACAGATTACTTAAAAGGTAAAGAAACATTACAGTCTGTTATGGAAAGCAGATCAATATTCTAAGAAAACTTTGCCCTCTTAAAGAGACAGAAAACCAAATTCAGGCTTTACATAACCTTACCTTTGTTTTTTTTTTTTTTTCTCAATGGATGTGAGTCTGAGTGAACTCTGGGAGTTGGTGATGGACAGGGAGGCCTGGCGTGCTGCGATTCATGGGGTTGCAAAGAGTCGGACATGACTGAGCGACTGAACTGAACTGAACTGAATGTTCATTGAGAGCCTACCCTGCTGCTGCTAAGTTGCTTCAGTCGTGTCCGACTCTGTGCGACCGCACAGATGGCAGTCCACCAGGCTCCACCATCCCTGGGATTCTTCAGGCAAGAACACTGGAGTGGGTTGCCATTTCCTTCTCCAATGCATGAAAGTGAAAAGTGAAAGGGAAGTCGCTCAGTAAGTGTCCGACTCCTAGTGACCCCATGGACTACAGCCTACCAGGCTCCTCCGTCCATGGGATTTTCCAGGCAAGAGTACTGGAGTGCCTTCTCCGGAGAGCCTACTCTAGGTAGGCACTCTTCTGGGTCTAGGCACAGAGTAGTGAACAAAGTCCCTGCTGCTTGAGCGGCACACATGCCGGGATGAAGCTTGTGTTTGAACCTGCCCAAGTTAAATATGAATATACTATCTCGTTCACATGGAGAAAACTCAACCTCTTTGAGCCTCAGTCTTCTTTTCTATCGGAGAAGGCAATGGCACCCCACTACAGTACTCTTGCCTGGAAAATCCCATGGATGGAGGAGCCTGGAAGGCTGCAGTCCATGGGGTCGCTGAGGGTCGGACACAACTNCTTTCAGCAAGAGGCTCTTTAGTTCCTCTTCACTTTCTGCCATAAGGGTGGTGTCATCTGCATATCTGAGGTTATTGATATTTCTCCCGGCAATCTTGATTCCAGCTTGTGCTTCTTCCAGCCCACCGTTTCTCATAATGTACTCTGCATATAAGTGGTTTTAGGCCATTGTCTCAGAGGTTAAAGCGTCTGCCTCCAATGCGGGAGACCCGGGTTTGATCCCAGGGTCGAGAAGATCCCCTGGAGAAGAAAATGGCAATCCACTCCAGTATTCTTGCCTGGAGAATCCCATGGACAGAGAAGCCTAGTAGGTTACAGTCCACGGGGTCGCAAAGAGTCGGACACGACTGAGCGACTTCACCCATCGCCTAGGCCATTGTGTAATATCAATTTCCGTCCACTAGAGGGCAGTCAGAGAACGGAGATGGTACTTAAAAAATTGGCATAAGGAACATGTTACATGGACAAAAATGAAACTGGGATTTCTGCTGGTTTCATTTCCCTTAGCGATTGTGCTCCTATATTACACGGAGAAATTTTGAGAAAAGTAATTTGCATAATTTTCTTTGTATTCAATATAAGGAAATCAAGTATATACTTGCCTTGTTCATACTGTCTATCTCCAGCTAAGAAATTCAATCTTTACTAAATCAGCCTTAAAGCTCACTCCTTCCCCATTCTTTTTACTGGGATTTCCAATCAAGAATTTTGATTAGAAACCTTCATTGATTTCCATTTACTTACCACAAAAAATTCTACACTCTGGACAACTTTGTAATCAGTTTTGTTTCCCATAACTCCCCAGGAATTATCCTGTACCCCAGAGATGTGCCTTTCCATGCAAATCCCCCAAATGTAGCCATGGTCTTCGCAGGGCTGAACTAGCTGTGGTGTGACAGAAAGAGCCCCAAGCTAGAATCAAAAGATCTCATTACACAGAACTTGGAGAGATGGTTGATTTCAGGGCTAGACAAGGTAGGCACAAGATGGTCCTGGAACATGTTGTTATTCCAGAAATTAAAGAAGTGCTCAAAATAAATGATGGGGGTATGTCACAAGAACAGGAACCAGCTTGAAAGGGCCATAGGTCAAATCTCTGACAAATTGAGAAGCAAAATAAGTACGGTAATGAAATAAGAAACCCTGAAAAAATAGAAAGCCTTGAGTCCATACCAATAATAAACAGAAACACATGCATACACATATAAATGGAGGAATGTGAAGGGATCTTGTTTAGAGTATGCAATGGTGAAGGCAAAAGAAGTACTTGAGTTGGAAAATCAACATCATGTTAAGTATTGGTCAGAGTCATCAATGAATTTTGATTAGCAGTAGGATAGTTGCATGGTCTTAAAGTATTACCCCACAAATTGCTTGTTAATAGCATAGTTAAAAAAAAAAAAAAACCTATACAATGAGGAAATTGAACCAAGTGATAAAATTAACATCACCAGGATGTCTCCAGATGTGACACCCTGAGAAGGACCCAGTATTGCCTCGGTAGTATTTCAGTTGAGAATGCATCACCTGAATGTCAAACAAACCTCAAATAAGGGACATTCTATTGAAAAAATAAAGAGGAGAGCGAGGACTGTACTCCTTGAGAATATCAATATCATAAAAGACAAAGTCTATGGAAATGTCTCCAGATTAAAGAGACATGACCATTAAATATATACATGATCTTAGACTGGACCCTGTATGGGAGGATCATGCTATAAAGGACATTATTGGTCAATTGACAAAACTGGAATAAGATGGTAGATCACATAAAATTTTATCAATATTAAATTTACTCAAGTTGATAACTATACTGTGGTCATATAGAAGAATATCCCTATTCTTATGAAATACATGCTGAAATATTTAGGAGTAATTGGTCATAAACCTCCCTGGTGGCTCAGAAAGTAAATAATCTGCTTGCAATGAGGCATACCTGGATTCAGACCCTGTGTCGGAAGATATCCTTGGAGAAGGGAATGGCAGCCCACTACAGTATTCTTGCCTGGAGAGTCCCATTGTCAAAGGAGCCCGAGGGCTACAATCCAGGGGGCCGCAAAGAGTTGGACATGACTGAGCAACTGACACTTTCAATCGGTCATAAATTATGTGACATTTTCAAATGGTTCAGAGAAAATGAATGCATATACACAGAGAGACCATGTGTTATAACAGTAATCAGAGGTATTCTCTGTACCATTCTTACAACTTTTCTGTAATTTTGAGATTTCTCAATTTACAAGCTTAAAAAATATGGTTGCAAATCCTGATCATGCCCTTCAGATCTCAGGCAACATAAAGGACTTCTCAACAGGAGCAGCTACCAATCCTTGATGCTTACCATGGGTCAAAGTGGGAAGAATTGTACCTGCATTATCTCAGTCCTCAAAATGGTATCCCAGGGGAGGTTTTACCCTGCCTGTATAGATGAGAAAACTAAGGCTCAGAGAAGTTAAATAACTTGCCCAAGATCACCTAGTTATTAAGTGGTAGGACTTAGATTTGAACCCACCTCTGGTACGAGCAACTCATTCCCAAAGAAGATAATCGAAATTAGCCATATTTTATATTTACATAGTAATTATGATATCCTAGAATGGGAAAGACTAGAGATCTCGTCAAGAAAATTAGTGATACCAAGGGAACATTTCATGCAAAGATGTGAATCCCAGGGACGGGGGAGCCTGGTGGGCTGCCGTCTATGGGGTCACACAGAGTCGGACACGACTTAAATGACTTAGCAGCTTCTTTTCTATACAACTGAGTCATACTGATTCCCTTGTGGTTTGGGTAAGAGTAAGCCAGATAATGCAATGGAATCACTTAATGAGCTATAAAATTTAATGCCAATTTTAGTTACTCCTCCAACTAGTAAGTGACAGGATGTATGATTTTTTTTAATCTTTTTTTGAATCTTGGATTTTTAAATATAAATTCTTTCTTTTTAATTGAACACATATTTTTTCAACTCTATATACATGCTCTTCTTCAGATTCTTTTCCATTATAGGTTATTAGAAGATACTTAGTTCCCTGTGCTATATAGTAGGTCCTTGTCATTTATCTATTTTATATACAGTAGTGTGTATCTGTTAATCCCAAACTCCTAATTTATCCCTTCCCCCACCTTACCTTTAATATTAAAATTCACATACTCATGAATTTATTTATTTAAATCTATTTAATTAGTTAATGTATGTATTTATTTAAAATTGTTCTAATCTTAGCCAGTCCTGATCACAAACAAAACTTTTCTTTTTTTCCCTAGGATTTCTTTCCTACAAACTTTCTGTAACTTCCTTTTTCACCTCCAGATTTTTGTCCAATGCTTTTCCCTTTCTCTCTCTTTTCTTTAGGACAAAATTACTCTTTCTTACCTTAACTACATGCATTTCCAGTCCCTAGGCTTTTTTCCCTTGCATACAAAAATGTTTTCCTATTTAACTTCTAGTGGTTTTAATTATATATTTTAATTAACATTTTCAACTCTTAAAAAATCCTTACTTTCTAGTGAAAACAAGAAGTAAGCAAGTATAAATTGTCTTTTATATTAGTATTCTGTAGATTGGCAAACTAATATATACTATTTATAATGTCTAAAACCATGTGCTTTCTTACAGAAAATGTCGCAATTTGACACCAAGCATAGTTACTAATATAGTAACTAAATATCTTTAGTCCTAAATATCTTTAGTTCATCTGTAAAAGGAAGCCTATGCTCAGTAATTAATGTTTTAGTAACTTAAACACAGATCTTCAATAAACCTCCATCATATAATTTAATTTAGCAAAATTGGACAGTGTGAAATTACCAAATATCTGGGGAAACTATTTGTAAGAGGCCATTCCTAAAGTATAATTATTTCTAAGGATTTTACCTAAAAACTCTTATTTACATTTAATTCACTTATAAAAATTTATCATACCAAGTTATTTTTCTTTCTGATAAATTTTTGTAACAGAAATAATATCTTATTTGACTTCTGGCAAGGCTATATATTGTCACCCTGTTTATTTAACTTATATGCAGAGTACATCATGAGAAACACTGGACTGGAAGAAACACAAGCTGGAATCAAGATTGCCGGGAGAAATATCAATAACCTCAGATATGCAGATGACACCACCCTTATGGCAGAAAGTGAAGAGGAGCTAAAAAGCCTCTTGATGAAAGTGAAGGAGGAGAGCGAAAAAGTTGGCTTAAAGCTCAACATTCAGAAAACGAAGATCATGGCATCCGGTCCCATCACTTTATGGGAAATAGATGGGGAAACAGTGGATACAGTGTCAGACTTTATTTTTCTGGGCTCCAAAGTCACTGCAGATGGTGATTGCAGCCATGAAATTAAAAGACGCTTACTCCTTGGAAGAAAAGTTATGACCAACCTAGATAGTATATTCAAAAGCAGAGACATTACTTTGCCGACTAAGGTCAGTCTAGTCAAGGCTATGTTTTTCCAGTGGTCATGTATGGATGTGAAAGTTGGACTGTGAAGAAAGAGTCTCCTCAATAAGTGGTACTGAGAAAACTGGGCAGCTACATGGAAAAGAAGGACATTAAAACATTTTCTTACACCAAATACAAAAATAAACTCAAAATGGATTAAAGACCTAAATGTAAGACTGGAAACAATAAAACTCATACAAGAAAAGCTAAGTAAAATGCTCTGTGACATAAAATGGAAGCGAAAAACCAAAACATGATAATATTGATAACTATCGAAAGACTAGTTTCCTCTGTTTCTCAGAGCACAAATTGCCTCATGCTTATCTTATTCCTAATTTCTTTTCATGATTGCTACAGGGCAGTGACCAGAGAGGCAATGACTTGGTTCATGTAGAATTGAGGTGAGGTTGCCTTTGCCAGCTCCCCGCAGATGCCCTGAGCACTCTACCAGGGCAGAGTTTCTCAAAGCCTAGAGTGCAGTTCATAGAATACCTTCATGGCAATCACTTCGGAATTGTTTTTTAAAATAGAGCTTTCACAGCTTCAGTTCTGGACCTGCTAAACCTGGAGTTTCTGAGGGCAGGGGGGCGGGGGTGGGGGGCAGCTGCAGAGCTGCACTCTAAACAGCAGGCTGCTGGCCAACCAATGTCACATGTGCGCACTTTTTTTCTAAGTTGCCTTGACCACTGCTTCTGCCTTTTCTCTCCCCTCCATCCATCCCGGTCAGGACCAACCTCCCTTCCCCTTTCTGCACCCTCCCTCTCCACCCCAGCTCCCCGCAAATGGCCAAAGGCTCCTGGTGAGGCAATCTCTCTATCCTTGGTGCCTTCCTTTCCAAGCTGAGTGATGGCTTTTTTATCTCCCGATGATGAAACACAGCCTTCAGCTGGAGGTATTTAAGGCGCAGAAACACACCATCTGGCCGCAGCTGCAGGGCCCGAGGCCACAACCCTGACAGGCTGAGGAAGCACAGGAGCAGCCATCCTTCAGGACCAGAGGCCACGGCAGGAGCCCTCGGCATCCCTGCTGGACTCCACACCTGCCCCTACTGCCAGGAAAGATGCTCCTCGCAACTTTTAAGCTGTGTGCCGGGAGCTCCTACAGACACGTGCGCAGCATGAAGGGTGAGCTCCCGGGACCCTGTCTGGGCTGCCAGGGGCTCGGCAGTGTCTAGTGGGGAAAGGGGACACCTTGGGGGCAAGCCTCTCAGGATCTGGCCCCAGCTGTGCCTCTCATTGAGGCAGCCTGGGCAAGCCTCTCACCTTCCGCACCTCAACGGCCCCCCCAATACTCCCTCACTGAAGAATTGAGCTGGACACGAAGGTGCCTTCCAGGCTCGGTCATCCCTGGCATCCCCTGCAGGGCTCCAAGCCATCTTGGCTTCTACCTGACTTTGCCTTCCTCTAAGATGGGTACCAAGGGTGCCAGGGAAATCCTGACTACAGTGACAGTGGGGGGAGCCCAGACTCGAAGCCCCCATGTTGGCAAGCCTGAGAGCTGATGGGTGGGGGAGAGGGAGAGAAGAAAAAGAAAGAGTAGGACAAGAGCACATGGTGGGGGTGGTGGGGGTCCTCTTTATCAGCATCATACAGTCAGGAGGTGGAAATCAGTGCCTGCAGGACCCAGGGTCATTTGAGTCAATCCCCTCAAGGGACCACAGAGCAATCTAAATGAGTCCTTTCCAATTACACTGGGCTCCACTGGCTACTGTTTAGATAGAAGCTGCACTTGAAGACCTGCACCGGCATGGGACTGTTCGCCCTAAATCAGCAAGTCCCCCCCAGGCACACGGAGCAGTTATTCTCACAGACCTCAGGCGACAGGGTGTCTGTAATAGTGGGATGTTTTGGTTGAGCAACTTCAGCCAGCCTGGGTGTGGCCTCCACCTTCAGGAGCCAGTGTGGGGAGTCCCACCCATGGCAAAGGTCACAAGGAAGCCAGACATACGCAAAGGTGTGATCTAGCTTCAGGGGTTCCCCCTGAGTTTTCCTGAACATCTACCCCCCAAAACTGGAGTCTTCCTGCTTTATTGTACTGTGCTTTCCACACACCATCGCTTTTCTCTGGAAAGAGTTAACTCAGGGCTCCAGTTAACAGTTTCCTGCATATGATAGGAATGTTTCAGCTCAAACCCCCTTTGATGGCTCTCTAACATGCCTGACAGGTTCCCCCCGGACTTTTACTACCTGTGAATTGTTTACATCCCCCAACCACGAGAGGCACAAAGCTTAAAGCATCTTAAAGATACAGAGCCTTTTCTAAGGAGCTAAAAATCATACTGGTGATGGGTTTCACTGTTGACTCAATGACTGCTGCCAGGCCTCCATATTCTTTATCTTTTAGATACCTGAAGGATATTAATCAATGTAATTGGGATATAGAAAAAGGAACATAGTAGTTTTGATGTTAGCAACACTAGAGTTTTGAGTTAATTACTTTTCTCTTTATAAATCACTGTACTCCTTTTACTTGTTGTAAATTGTTGTGCCTTTGCTATGTAACAATGTAACTTTATTTAGTGCTTTCTGAGAGTGATACCAGACTTTGGGAAGAAAAACACTTTTAAGACAAATAAGTCTTCTGGTTGACAAACCCTTATCAGAAAAGGGCCATGAAGATGATATAAATCACCTAAGACTTGTGGTGTATACAACTAGGTATGCAGAGAGAAAGCCTGGTCTTGATAAGAGTCAGGGCTGCTGACACTGCATAATTTTGTATTATCCATTGATCCCTATGTACAAAAAAAGTATAAAAGGCCTTGAAGGACAATAGAGGATAGGCCAGTCACTGGACTGGTTTCCCCCATGTCTTACTCTATTTTCTGGCTGAATTCCCATCTGGGGCATGGAGGCTTGTCATGTCTACTTACTTGCCCTGGTTTTTAAGTTCCATGCGCGAGGGTGTCCAAGGCAGGGCACCCTCCGATATTCAAGAGAACGCAGGTGGCCTAACGTAGATGGTGCAAATCTCTTGAGATTTTATTAGTTCTCCACATAAACCAAGTTATTCAGCCCCTTTTCTCCACTAATTTTCCTACTGTACTATTTCTTCCTAATTTAATCTTATATTTCTAAATAAATAAGTTTTGCTCGCCCACGCCGTCCCTGCTTTGAATTTCCCTGGATCCACCGGGGCAGGACCCCGGCACAGTGAGACAGAAGGCAGGTTTCTGGGCCCTGGAGTCATCCCTCTGGGAATCCTTCCTGATCAAGTCACTTTCCCTCCAGGCCAGCTTCCTCCTGTATGATGAGAGGAAGGGTGGAAGGGTCCATCTCTAAGAGGCCTTCCTGCTCCTAAGCAATGATTTCCCTCCGTTTCTGGCAGGGCTGCGGCAGCAGGCCGTGCTGGCCATCGGCCAGGAGCTGAACCGGAGGGCCCTGGGGGGCCCAGCCCCAGCTGCGTGGATTAACCAGGTTCGGCGTCGCAGCTCTCTCCTAGGTAAGAGCTGAGGTTTCTGGGCTTCTGCCAGTGGCAGGGTGCTCCCGGGTGCAAGCATTGTGTGTGTGGCTGTGGTCCCCGAGACCCTATACCCCCTCACCTTCCTCACTCCCTCTATGGGAATGGCGTTGTTCACAGCCAGACCTCTGTGTCTAACTCAGCCTGCCAGCTGGGACCCTGTGACTTTGGTCTGGGCTCTTCAGGGATCCAAAGGGTGAAACTGGTGGGAGGCTAGAAGTTCAGTGTCTCCTTGGCTTTGCATCCAGGTTCCCAGCTGGAAAACCCTCTCTACAGCGACCAAGAGCTTGCCTATATCCAGCAGGGAGAGGAGGCCATGCAGAGGGCCCTGGGCATCCTCAAAGACCAGGAGGGCTGGAAGGAGGAGAGCCGGAAGGTAAGGGGGCCACGGAGGAACCCACAGCCCCTCGCTGCTACCATGCCATTCTCAAGGCCCCCTGCAGTCCCTGCTCCTCTCAGAAGTCCAGCCTCGAGCAGCAGTCACTGGGCAGCAAGCAGTTTGGGTTTTTCTTCCTTTTTAATTTGGCTGCCCTCGGTCTTCATTGCTGGGAGCATCTCCTCGCTTTCTCTAGTTGCAGCGAGCAGGGGCTGCTGTCTAGTTGCGGTACAAGGGCTTCTCACTGCCATGGCGTCTCTCACTGCAGAGCGCAGGCTCTAGGGTGAGCGAGCTTCAGTAGTTGGAGCTACTGGGCTGTAGAGCCACAGGCTCAATAGTTGTGGTGCATGGGCTAGGCTGCCCCCTGGCATGTGGGGTTTTCCCAAACCAGGGATCGAACCCATGTCTCCTGCACTGGCAGGCAGATTCTTTACCGCTGAGTTACCAGGGAAGCCCCAGTAAGCAGTGTGAATTCTTGTTTCCCAAGACTATACCCCCAGATACTCCCGTCCCCCATCAAAGACTTGCATCTGGAGACTTGCGTTTGAGAAAAGCTGTCACCGTGTTCTTGGCTGCCCTCCAGGATGCACTGTACACCCATTCAGACCATGCAGTGGGACTCTAGGGTCAGAAGAGGCCTCATCCCCTGGTCAGAAGTGCCAGGGCTGAAGCACCCTTAGCCCACCTCCTGGCTGACCTTGCAGGGGTGACCTGGGTTCACCTGTGACAGGGCTGGTCTGGAATACAGGGGGCCAAGGCCCTCTGGGGAGAAGGCAATGGCACCCCATTCCGGTACTCTTGCCTGGAAAATCCCATGGACAGAGGAGCCTGGTGGGCTGCAGTCCATGGGGTCGCTAAGAGTTGGACATGACTGAGCAACTTCACTTTCACTTTTCACTTTCATCCATTGGAGAAGGAAATGCAACCCCACTCAGGTATTCTTGCCTGTAGAATCCCAGGGACGGGGGAGCCTGGTGGGCTGCCATCTATGGGGTCGCACAGAGTCAGACACGATGGAAGTGACTTAGCAGCAGCAGCAGCAAGGCCCTCTGGTGTGCCCCGCCCCTGAGCACTGGGAACAAAGCGCAGGTCAAAGCCCGATGGCTCTACTGAGAATCGGCTCTATTTCCGCGGCCAGTTCACAAGCCGCCCACTGGCCAAAGTTCAGGCGAGGCCTTTCCTTCTCCAGGTTCTCTGAGTTAACAGACTACGAGTTTGGGAGTCAGGAAATCTGGGACCTGGGTCCAGCATTGCTCTTGCTACGGGTCCTGGGGCATCTCGCCAACCTTCTCTGGCCATGCGTCCTTCTGGTGTAAAATGAGGGATTGGACTGGGGGAAAAAAACCCCACAAACAACTGTGTGAAATTAGCTGGTTGCAGACCACTTTCTTCACTCCTAAATGAATCTCTCTCTCAAGATCTTTGAGCTTCTGAAGTCAAGTAAGGGCCTTCTCAGGTGGACCTAGCCACCCCTGTCAACATTTACCCCCAGGATGCAGGAAGACTCTGTAGTGAAATATGTTCATTTTCTCCAAGTTAATCTCAATCAAAAACCCAGTGTGGGTTTGTTGAAAATTTTACAAAATAATTCTGATTTTTACCTGGATGAATAAATACATGTCAATGTTTAAGAAAATACATTGACCCTCAAGAAAAAAGGGCCCAGGGGACAGGCAGGTTACCTCTCCAGTCCTCAGCACATGTACAGGGCTGGTGGCAGGCAACAGGACCTCCTCTGCCTTTATCAAAGACGGTTCCAGACTTCCTTGGGTTCAGCCTAGAGTTCCCCTGGCTGTTCCCCTCCTGCCTTGCCAGGCACTGTCTGTGTCCTACGCTGGGAATATTTTTCATCTAACATTTCCCTGGGGCTCCTCTCCTCACCGACAGGCCAATGGGGACGAGGTGCTGAGTAAAGTGATCCCCGACGTGGGCAAGGTGTTCCGGTTGGAGGTGGTGGTGGACCAGCCCATGGAGAGGCTTTATGAAGAGCTTGTGGAGCGCATGGAGGCCATGGGCGAGTGGAATCCCAGTGTCAAGGAGATCAAGGTGGGGAGAGCTGGTTGGAAGGGCGGCTGCAGCAGTCGGAAGTGAGCGGCGGCGAGCTGGGGGTGGTGCCTCTCCCTCTACCTGGCTGAGTCTCTGGTTCCCTGTGGCCTGGCAGGTCCTGCAGAAGATTGGAAAAGACACAATCATCACTCACGAGTTGGCTGCAGAGGCGGCAGGAAACCTCGTGGGTCCCCGAGACTTCGTGAGTGTGCGCTGTACCAAGCGCCGGGGCTCCATGTGCGTGCTGGCTGGCACGGCCACACTCTACGAGGAGATGCCCCAGCAGAAGGGTGTCATCAGGTAATACTGGCAGCAGTCCCCAAAGCTCCCATTAATTTATTTGGCTGGGCTGGGTCTCAGTTGCAGCACATGGGATCTAATTCCCTGACCAGGGATTGAACCCAGGCCCCCTGGATTGAGAACACAGTCTTAGCCACTGGACCACCAGGGAAGCCCCAAAGCTCCCTTTCCTAACACAGCCTGGGGACACATGCCTGCCAAGTGTGTGATGAATCCCCGCTTCAAGGATCCAACCCTGGGTTCCTACCCTCCATCTTATTTTCCATAGCAGGGGAGGAAGACAAGATGGGCCACACATCTATAGCCAGGTCGCCCTGACCCTCCCAGCAAGTTTAAGAACCTTAGTAATTTTCTAAAACTAGAGGTAGGGCTGAGGTTTAGCTGGTATGGTCAGGTCCAACTGTTATGTTGATGAAAACAGAGTCCGTACCACTTAGAACACAGTTGCTATCGGAGTTTTCTGGGGCCCCAGCACCACCCTGGACCCTTTCCCGACCTCCCCTTTATCCCAACTGAGAGGCTCTGCAGGCCTCCAGGCTCCAACTGGCATTTGTTCTGATGAGCTGGTGACCCTGCCAACTGTTAAATCTCACCCTTGGCAAATAGCACTTCTCCGATGAGACAAAAAAAAGATGAGGTCCATGAGGAATGTGGGTAATATAACTAGCCAGCACTCAAGAACTCGGGCTTGTCCTCTTGACCTGATGTCTTCACCTGGCAGAGCTGAGCATGGCCCCACCTGCATGGTGCTCCGCCCCCTGGCTGGAAGTCCCTCAAGGACCAAACTCACCTGGCTGCTCAGCATTGACCTCAAGGTAAAGAACACAGGAGGGGGCCAAGAGGGTGGTGAGAAAAGTAGGCTCTTAACCCTCCCACCGGCTTCCCTGGTGGCTCAGATGTCACAGAATCCGCCTGCTATGTGGGAGACCTGGATTCAGTCCCTGGGTGGGGGAGATCCCCTGGAGAAGGGAATGTCAACCCACTCCAGTATTCTTGCCTGGAGAATCCCATGGATGGAGGAGTCTGGTGGGCTCCAGTCCATGAGNGCTTCCCTGGTGGCTCAGATGTCACAGAATCCGCCTGCTATGTGGGAGACCTGGATTCAGTCCCTGGGTGGGGGAGATCCCCTGGAGAAGGGAATGTCAACCCACTCCAGTATTCTTGCCTGGAGAATCCCATGGATGGAGGAGTCTGGTGGGCTCCAGTCCATGAGTTTGCAGAGTAGGACACCACTGTGCAACTCACACAGCCCTCCCACATCAGCCCACAATATGAAGACCCCTCCTCCATTCTGAGAAGTGGGCTGCTGCAGTGGGAACCAACCTGAGTGACGGCCTGCTATCCCTTCATCTCGGAAGCCTGCCAGGGCTCCCTCTCACTTTTCATATCCAATTTCAACCTGGTAGTTATTTTCGAAAGAAGGAAACTTAGGTCCCCAAAGGTATGGTGGCTAGCTCAGGGTCACACCGTAGGGAAGACAGGTCTGAAACCTGTCTGGACAATCCCATGCTTCTGACTTGGTCCTGATAGCAGGGCAGTAATGCAGTCTCCCAGCCCCTGACCCCGAACAACTGGGAGGGTGTGCCTCCCAACAGGGCTGCAGGACCGAGCCCAGGCACCTCATCAGGTGTGTGACAGGGATCGGCGGTGTCTAGGAAGGGATACCAGTCACAGACGGCCAAATTCTTCTTTGACTCTAGGGATGGCTGCCGAAGACCATCATCAACCAGGTCCTCTCGCAGACCCAGGTGGATTTTGCCAATCACCTGCGCAAGCACCTGGAGTCCTGCCCCGCTCTTGAAGCCAGGTGTTGAAGGCCAGCCTGCGGCTCCACCGGCTCCCAGCTGAATGGGTTTGAGGGCTCACGAGGAGATCCCTGCTGGAAGCCTTCAAGCCTGTTAAAGATCTCACCTGAGGATGGTGGTGGCGCGTTTTCAATAAGATACTACAGCTCAGCTACTACAGTAGCATTTTAGTACGAAGAGAATAGGGACAAGGCTCTTCGAACTTCACTCACTGATGAGCTGTAAAATGAAGCTTAAGGGTCTCAAAACATTTGTGAAACTTTTTTCCTGACGCCTGCCTACCTAAAAATAGCTTGAAAATGCTACCAGTTAAGGAATGCAGGGTGCAGAGGGTGCGAACACAAGGATCAGGTTGTCAAGCTTGAGGTCAAGAGGTCTGCAGGCAATGTGTGCAGACAGTGGTTTTACACAGGGCCTCCCGCAACCCTCTGCTCCTCTACCAAATGGGTGGATAGCTGTACCAAAGAGTAAGCAACTCCCACAGCAGACGGCTTCAACTCTAGTTTAAGTGACCTTATGAAAAAATACAGAACTATCAGATTGATCCCGTACTTCTTCCGTGACAGGAGTCAGAATAAAGAATTGTAACTAACATAAAAACTTTCAGTTAATCTGTACCCAATTTAAAATTCTACTCTTTTAAAATCCATGCTAGTAAATGGCAAGCTCATACTAAAGAAGCCGTGGATAAAGATTCTAATTAAACTAAATCTCTTACTTCATTCAAAGGGAAAACTCCAGGGGACTTAAGTCTTTCAATTATGTAGGATCTGTTACCAGAATCTTTCATAAAAATTTTAATTTGGACAATACACAAAAGACTAAATCAGTTCTTAAAAGAACTCTATAGCTGGTAGCTGATTAATGGGCATTGGAAGATGATTTTGACTGAAGATTTTTATTTACCTAAGGACAGAATCAAAAGCGAGTGACTCAGTGGTATTACTGAGAAAATCAAAAAGCAAATTTTATTACTTTCCCATTAGTTGCTTGTTTAGATCTGAAACAGCAACTGAATCTAGTCTGGAGTCTACTCTGTCCTCTTAGCTTGACTCGGGGCTGCAATTTCTCTGCTTTAACAGGTCAACGCTTACTATCTTGGAGGAGATGGCTGGAAGAAGGTGTGATAGCATGAGCAAAATCCCTTTCCAAGGTCTGAGAATTGGTGCTCTAAACATCTAAGTTGAGATGGCGTTATCTGGCTAAAATACATATGCAGGATGAAAACCCAACCATTATCGCCTGAAGTGTTTCCATTTCAGTGCTAACAGCATTGATGATTTATACCATGTGGAATGTCATGCTAGCTAATTAAACAAATTAGCAGTAACAGAAATGCTGGTATTTATCGAGGCACTGAGACTGTACAACTGATACAGGTATTTATTAATATTTATTCTGTTTCTTAGTAGTCTATTTTTGGCATAGATGAAATTATGTTTCTCCAGCCTGGAAGCTTCAGAGAAGGAATAATGGTGAAGTATTTCAAGAACAGAATTCTCCACTCCCAGCTAAGAGAAAGGGTTGCTTATCGAAAGGTGCGTACAGCAACACATGCTCTGGTTTCGAGAGAACAGGCTGACAATGAAGAAATGGGCTTTCAACACACACCATGTTTGCCTTTTTCAAACTATGCTACTGTGTCTTTGAGGGGCCTGGGGAGATCTTTTCTCACTTGTTTGATTTTTCATTGGAATAAAATGAGTTGTCAGTGACGACCTGCTTACAGACCATTTTATACAGAACTGTATGAAAACTGGGTATTCCTGGAGCCCTTCAAATGAACCCTGTCACACATGCACACAACAAGATGCATAAACAGGTAAAACGATTATTTCCATAACCTCCAATTTATGGAAGTGAAATGTACAAAACCCTGATTTCATCATTTAACTAGAAGAGTGGGTGCACAACTTCTTTTTATGTCATTTAGGTGGTCACTTAGATTATAAAAACTTTACCCCCAGCTTCCTCTGAACACCACCACCCCCATTTACTCTGAGTTCTTCACCCTCTCTTGCTCCAGAAGCTTTAAAACCACTTCTGCTCTGTAAGACCCACCACCAACGAATAGACCTCAGCCTGATGCTGTTGGGCTTCTTGTTAGGAGGTAGAATGACCGAAACAAAGGACCTCAGTGATTCATTAAGAGACAAATAATCAAAGCTTCTGCGTTGATACAAACAGTTGCTTGAAATTCGGTAAATTCCTTAAACAGCCATAATACATGGTGATCCTTGGCAACATATTACTGGCCTTTTGGTGAACCACCTACCTACTAACCTAGGTAGGAAGTTACATGCAGGGGAGTCTGCAGCAATCCTGGGAGGACTGCCCTGCCACTGATTAAAAGAGGGAGGGGGACATCCCTGGCGCTCCAGTGGTCAGGACTCCACGCTGCCACTGCAGGGGCACGGGTCCAATCCCTGATCGGGGAGGTTCTGCAAGCTGTGGCGTGGCGCCCAGCAAGAACGCTGGGGGGCAGGTGCACTGAAGATAGGGAAACACACACGGGCCCCAGGGGAAAGGCTCATTCTTACATTTCAATTTTTAGTCTTCTGAAAACCGCGCCCTTCTCTTTTAAACATTTACTTGGCCGTGCCAGCTCTTCACTGCGGCACATAGGACCTTAAGGCAGACAGAATCTTATAGTTGGGGTAGGTGAGCTCTAGTTCCCTAACCAGGGATCGAACCTGGGCCCCCTGCCTTGGGAGCTAGGAGTCCTGGCCACCAGGGGAGTCCTTGAAACCTGCCCTTTAATCATCAGCTATTACAAAGGAAGGGAAGCAAGGCAAGAAGACAATCCACACAGATCAACAGCCAAGTTAAAAGGGAAGAGCCAGAGGGAGACCATGAGCCCTGTGAAGTTCCGTCTGCCTTCGAGAGTCTGGTTTCACAGGGCAGACTGGGCTGAGCTGGCGGGGTGGAGCAGAAACCTGCCTCTTTTCACCAATGCTGGCTCCATAGGGCGCCCACTTTTCCAACAGTCAGCACATGGACCCCAACCTGAAAGGGAAGCAAAGTGCTACACATACTCGAAGACAAGTTTTATTTGGGAAGAGCTTCTCACTGTTAAAGCTGCAAGCAAGTGCCTTTCACAATGACAGTCCTACGGACCTAGTAGTTTCAGAGATCCCAGTGTTCAAAAGTTCATCTCAAAATTAAAAGCACACCCACACCAAAAGGAAAGCATTTTTAGACTGCTTTGGAATGTAGTCGTGGATTCCAGCTCTTCTCAGAAATGGGCCCACTGCTTCCTGGGAACCAGGTGGGAGGCAGGTAATGCCCACAGAAGGAAATGTCTCTAAATAAGTTAGCTACTGGACGAGACGACCCCGTCCTCTGAAAACACAGGAAGCAGCACATCTCAGCTGGTGGGGTGTGTGGTACAGCCCTCTGCACGGGGCGCTTATGGGATCCCAGGGTGGCAGCTGTTGCAGTGTGGTGTGCACAGGAAGAGCCGTCCCGGAAGGGCGAGTAACGAAGGGCTGGGATCTCACCCTGTCCCACTCAGCCTTCAGCTTACTACAGCAGAGGCCCTGTTCTGTGGGATCTTCGGGAAAACTTGTAACAGTTAAAAAACAAAAACAACCCCCCCCCCCATGCAATTCCCCAGAAAGTCTGTGTCTGCAAAGAGAAAGGGACTTGGTCAGGGCTCCCACGGGGGGCTCCGCCTCCCATCCACTTCTGTCTCCACGTGATACAAGACATCGGCTAGAGTGTGCTCCACCACGGCGCCCCAGCCCATGTCACTCATCTGCAGGGGAACAAGGGACAGAGAGTGAGGTGAGACAAGAGCAGTGGCGGCAGAAAGTAACAGAGACGAGGATGCTTGCAGGAGGGTTCAGTGGTACTCACAGGGCGGTACGTGAGATCCTTTGGAGGGTACTTGAAGCATGGTCCAAAGTTTATGGAGACCTGGGACAAATTCAATCCAGGCAGATGTGAAGAAAGAGAAGAAACTAGTGAAAACCTTAGCATGACAAGGGAGGTAAATGTAGCTGTGATATTCAGGGAACAGCTGGAACAAGGGTGGAGTGAGTGAGTGAAGTCGCTCAGTTGTGTCCGACTCTTTGCGTCCCCATGGGACTGTAGCCTACCAGGCTCCTCTGTCCATGGGATTCTCCAGGCAATAGTACTGGAGTGGATTGCCATTCCCTTCTCCAGTATATATTAATAATTGCTCAAAGTGGTCAAGGCATCAAGAATTTGGTAAACAGACTTTGCTGACTTCTGTTTATAACCTAAAGATTTCCTTATATGACTTCAGCAGTGGTTACTGACAGCTAAAAGGACATGGAAACTTCCAGGCACTGCCTTTACAAAATTTTTTCAAACTGGCTCTAATTACAGTCTCCTTCATGCTGGATCATATTAAAAAAAAAAAAATCGAACCTGGGCCCCCTGCCTTGGGAGCTAGGAGTCCTGGCCACCAGGGGAGTCCTTGAAACCTGCCCTTTAATCATCAGCTATTACAAAGGAAGGGAAGCAAGGCAAGAAGACAATCCACACAGATCAACAGCCAAGTTAAAAGGGAAGAGCCAGAGGGAGACCATGAGCCCTGTGAAGTTCCGTCTGCCTTCGAGAGTCTGGTTTCACAGGGCAGACTGGGCTGAGCTGGCGGGGTGGAGCAGAAACCTGCCTCTTTTCACCAATGCTGGCTCCATAGGGCGCCCACTTTTCCAACAGTCAGCACATGGACCCCAACCTGAAAGGGAAGCAAAGTGCTACACATACTCGAAGACAAGTTTTATTTGGGAAGAGCTTCTCACTGTTAAAGCTGCAAGCAAGTGCCTTTCACAATGACAGTCCTACGGACCTAGTAGTTTCAGAGATCCCAGTGTTCAAAAGTTCATCTCAAAATTAAAAGCACACCCACACCAAAAGGAAAGCATTTTTAGACTGCTTTGGAATGTAGTCGTGGATTCCAGCTCTTCTCAGAAATGGGCCCACTGCTTCCTGGGAACCAGGTGGGAGGCAGGTAATGCCCACAGAAGGAAATGTCTCTAAATAAGTTAGCTACTGGACGAGACGACCCCGTCCTCTGAAAACACAGGAAGCAGCACATCTCAGCTGGTGGGGTGTGTGGTACAGCCCTCTGCACGGGGCGCTTATGGGATCCCAGGGTGGCAGCTGTTGCAGTGTGGTGTGCACAGGAAGAGCCGTCCCGGAAGGGCGAGTAACGAAGGGCTGGGATCTCACCCTGTCCCACTCAGCCTTCAGCTTACTACAGCAGAGGCCCTGTTCTGTGGGATCTTCGGGAAAACTTGTAACAGTTAAAAAACAAAAACAACCCCCCCCCCCATGCAATTCCCCAGAAAGTCTGTGTCTGCAAAGAGAAAGGGACTTGGTCAGGGCTCCCACGGGGGGCTCCGCCTCCCATCCACTTCTGTCTCCACGTGATACAAGACATCGGCTAGAGTGTGCTCCACCACGGCGCCCCAGCCCATGTCACTCATCTGCAGGGGAACAAGGGACAGAGAGTGAGGTGAGACAAGAGCAGTGGCGGCAGAAAGTAACAGAGACGAGGATGCTTGCAGGAGGGTTCAGTGGTACTCACAGGGCGGTACGTGAGATCCTTTGGAGGGTACTTGAAGCATGGTCCAAAGTTTATGGAGACCTGGGACAAATTCAATCCAGGCAGATGTGAAGAAAGAGAAGAAACTAGTGAAAACCTTAGCATGACAAGGGAGGTAAATGTAGCTGTGATATTCAGGGAACAGCTGGAACAAGGGTGGAGTGAGTGAGTGAAGTCGCTCAGTTGTGTCCGACTCTTTGCGACCCCATGGGACTGTAGCCTACCAGGCTCCTCTGTCCATGGGATTCTCCAGGCAATAGTACTGGAGTGGATTGCCATTCCCTTCTCCAGTATATATTAATAATTGCTCAAAGTGGTCAAGGCATCAAGAATTTGGTAAACAGACTTTGCTGACTTCTGTTTATAACCTAAAGATTTCCTTATATGACTTCAGCAGTGGTTACTGACAGCTAAAAGGACATGGAAACTTCCAGGCACTGCCTTTACAAAATTTTTTCAAACTGGCTCTAATTACAGTCTCCTTCATGCTGGATCATATTAAAAAAAAAAAAATCAATATAAGCAATAGTTACTAATGATGGTAGGTTACCATGACACATAACAGCAAATTGAATTATGCATGTACACACCTTATATTCTTTACACCGAACAACAGAGACCATGCAGCAACGTCCAGAGGAAAGGTGTGGAACACAATAACCAAGCAATCTTTATCTGTCCAAGCAAACACTTCCTAAAGCGCCCAGCTGTTTCTGGAACAAACAGGAGGGATACGCTGCCTGCTCACTCCTAGGCGTTTCACATGTCCTTCTAGAACCCAGCTCACAGCTCTCTGACCACAACGGCTCACCCATCTCTCTCAAGCAGTGTTCGCAGGATGAACAGAGGGTACATACCGTGCAGCTCTTGTACAGGGAGATGGCCGGAAAGTAAACCCCTTCAAAAATGTCTTTGTAAGCCACACCTTGATTGACACCATTTTTATAAAAAATTATCTGAAACGAAAACCATGGTTTTACTTCAGAATTTCAAAAAAGAACACACTAAAATGAATTCTGCTGGAGGACACTTTACTAGCGGTTTGCGGGCAACACGTCTAAGGAATTCAAAGAATAGCATAGCTCATTTAACAGCAATAGCTGACACTTATGCAGTGTCTTAGGTTTTCTGTCTACATGCATTGTTGTAGCAAGTGCTCACCCTTAGCTGTTTCTGAATTCCTATGCTACTTACACCACACAGTTCCACTTTCTGTTACTCATTTATAAAAAGTAGCTGGTCTTCCACTGGCCCCTTGGAGCGACACCCTTTTAAGCTTATTTATTTGTCCCCTTCCCTTGCCTCAGGTCCTCCCTTCTGCACTTCTACTTTGAAAATCTCACAGGTCTTCTGTCAAGGTCCTGGAATTCGCCTTTCTTTGTCCGTTCTTTCTTCAAACTATCCTGAATTTTCTCTTAACCTCCTGAGAGGGACTTCAGACAAAGCTGCTTTTTCTGAAGTACCTTTCTCTCTCTCTTCTTCCTAGGAACAGCTATGTTCCACCTGGCTGTATTTTCTGGCTCAATTAACTGCGTGCCTTCACTACTTTCCCCTAAAACCACCGGAATCCTAAGTGTATTCTCTCACACTTGCTTCTATTACTGTCCATCACTGGCGGCTTCACAGCATTTTTATGGAGCAATGTCCCCAGCTCAGGACATTTCTTCCACCCCTTCCCCTTCCATTTTTGGCCCTTGTGGTTGGTCCAGATGCACCAGCCCTTCTTTGATCGTGCTGTAACTTGGGACAAACATATTCACAACAACCCTGGAGAAGGGAGGTGGGGAAAGTTCTAGAAGACACTGAATAAGCCATCAGAGCTCCTGTTGCCCCGGGGTCACATAGCAAGGCCAGCATGTCCTACTCCAGGGTCCAGCCCTCTGCACTTGCTCCCTCGACTGCCTGCAGACGTTCCTTATTCAGCTGCTGTTTTATATCCTTTTCTCTGAGAACCCAGGTCAGCCTTCTCGCGGCAGCAGGCACCCCAAGAACCAAACACGGCAGGCAGGAGAGAATGTCAGCCTTGCTGCTGTTGTAAGCAGCAGAAATCCCTCCACTGCGCCGTGGGCTTCAGTCGCCTCACTTTCAGAACAAGGGGCTTGGGCCCAGGGAACAAATTCTTCTACTTCTGACATTTAATGACCACGACTCACCTCACTGTGAGGAGTCTGCTTTAGGCTCTTCTCTGCTTTATCCACAAAGTCTTTTTCTTCAAAATACAAATAACTCTTGAACTTTATTAAAGCCTTGAAAACCGAGAGAGAGAAAAGGAACAGTGAAGCAGCAGCTACATCATGGGAAAAAAAAAAAAGAGGCCAGATTCACATAAATAGCATGAGTCTTTGTGTTTTGAACAAAATTTAATATCTCTGCAGAGTCACCTTTTTATACTTTGAAACACGTGCATCTTAAGAATTACCAGATGGTATACACTTTTTAAACATCTTCATAAAAGGCCCTTACTAAGACTCCTCTGTCCAAGGGATTCTCCAGGCAAGAATACTGGAGTGGGTAGCCTTTCCCTTCTCCGGGGGATCTTCTCAGCCCACGAATCGAACCCAGGTCTCCCACATTGCAGGTGGATTATTTACCAGCTGAACCACAAGTGAAGCCCCCTGAAGTACCTGGCAGAGGTTACTTGGTGGGCGTTAAAAGAACATGGGTTAACGGGTGACCAGGCTGGCAGAGGAATGAATGGATAACACGGCTTTTATATATTTATTTGGCTGCGTCAGTTCTTAGTTGTGGCACACAGGATCTTCGTGGCGGAGCACGGGCTTGGTTGCTCTGTGGCGTGTGGGATCCCAGTTCCCCAACCAGGGATCAAACCCTGTAACCCGTACTTCAAAGTGGATTGTTACCCATGGGACCACCAGGGAAGTCCTTGGATAATATATGATAATGGCAGAGTCTAGGCATTGGGTATTTGGACGCCTACTTTTAAATTCTTTGAACTGTGTTATGTCTTAAAATTTCCAAAATGAAATATTGGGAAAGATAAGCACCAAGAGAACATGCAGCTGCAGGTATCAGCTGCCACTGGTCTTCAAACCCAGGAATCTCTCAGGAGGACAGACTCACCTTATCTTTGTAGGTATCAGGCAGTGACTTGGCTGTCTCTGTATCTTCAGGAAGACTGATATAAAATCCCAGGATGTCTCCCTGTCCATAGCCAGAAGAGTAGTGTTTGCCAATGGACTGGTGGAATTTGGTTCCCTTTTTGCTCCGCCAAGAATAACTGAATTTATCATAACCTAAGGGAGCCTGAAGGTTACCTGTTCCAATAAAAGCATACACAGCAAGTCAGGGCTGCAAGTCAACTCTGGCCTGCTAGAAGAAAAGATTCTACTCCTTTTTAATTTTTTTTTTACCAATTTTGTCAAACTGCTAACAAACTTATTTCTCACAAGCAGTGAATTATAGAAATATTCCTAGGAACTTCAACCTCCCTAAACCCTCGGGAACTGAACATTATGCCCACAATCCAGTAAGCCCCAAAGTCGTGGAGACCAGCCAGACGGCGGGCACCTCTCCACCTGTCGCTGTGCCCGTGCCGCAGCCCCGGCTTACCTAACGGCTGGGACCAGCCCAGTCTGGCGGCCGTGTCTGGCGGCATCTCATCCACTGTGATTTCAAAGTACCAGGCACCTTTCCGAACCCCATGAGAAGCCCGAACCATAGAGTAGCCCTTCTCGCCGACCACAGTCAGCCGGTCATCAGAGATCTTTAACTGGGGAGCTACGGTGATAGAGATAAAAAGAAAGCCTGCAACTTATTTGAAATACTTGGGAGAAAATAGCCACAAAAACACAAAGTCGCTTACCCTCCAGTCAAACAAAACTAAAAATCAGAAATATCAAGTCAGGAATTTGAAATATTTGTTTAGGAATTAAAAACTTCAAGATACAGATGAAGGCACAACAAGAAAGAAAAAGGAAAAAAGCTGTCAAGCAGCCACTTGTTATTATATATGACTATTTAAGATGGCAGGTGAAAGTAATTATAGTCTATTCCCTAAAATACAACTGTGTTTGGATCCTGATGTGTGACTAAATCATCAGGATTTAGAAGACATTTTATTTGAAACAATTTCAAGCTTTCAAAAATAGTAGAATTCTCCCATGTCCTGCACTCAGCTCCCTCAAGTGTGAACACCACCTACGACCACATTACAAGGACCACACTGACAGGACGCAGTATGCGCGACCATGTCTGTGATACTCCTGTTGGGAATGCAGAACTTGGATCACGAGGAACCAGATGAAACTAAACTGAGGGGTACTCTGTAAAACAACTAGTCTCTTCATTTTCAGAAGTGTCAAGTTCAAAGTCTAGGAAAGGTGAAGAAACTGTTCCAGGCTGAAGCAGAAGTAAGAATCACAACAATTAAATGCAGCAAATTATTTTCAACTGGATGCTTTTGCTATAATGGACACACGAGATCATCTGAAGAAATCTGCACAGAGTCTGAGGACCGGATGGCAGTGATCAGATGCTAGCTTTCTGCTTTTGGTGGCTGTGTACTGGTTCTATAGGAATGTAAGTTTAAAAATTAACTACTAGCTCTTTGATAGTCTTCCTGTCAAGGGATGGAGTCTAATTCCTCTCCCTTTGAGTGTGGAATGAATTTAGTGACGATTTCCAAATAAAATGAAGTTGGAGTTGACTGTCCGACTTTAATATGAGTCAAACGCATTATGGCTCCCTAATCACCTGCCCTGGGAGAAGTTAGCTTCCAGTGAAAGTGAAAGTCGCTCAGTTGTGTCCAACTCTTTGTGACCCCACGGACTATACAGTCCATGGAATTCTCCATAGCTTCCAGGGATGAGGACAAATTAGTAGTCTATGGAAAGGACCACAAGTGAGGATCTGAGGGCGTCCCGTCAAAGCTGCATGACTGAGCCATCTTGGAAAGAGACTTGTCAGCCCCAGCTAGGAGCTGGATGACAACCTCCTGAGTTTTCCTGAGCCAGGGCACACAGCTACGCTGCTCCCAGATTCCTGGCCCTCAGAAACTGTGGGCTGATGAACACTGGCAGTTTTAGACTGCTAGGTTTTATGGTGATTCACTGTGCAGCACTAGATAACACAAAGAGAATGTCCTGTCTGTAAGAAACACAAAACAAACTTCTCACTGGTTGAAAGGACATCATGGCAACTCACTCTCAAGCGGTTCAGGAAAAAAAAAAAAAAAAAAAACCAACAAGTTTCCTACAGTTCTGAAAACTTTCTTAAGAAATAAATCTGAGGGGACTTGCCTGGTGGTCCAGGGGTTGGGAATCTGCCTTGCGATGCAGGGGAGGCAGGTGCCATCCCTGGTCAGGGAACTAAGACCCCACTCGCCACGAAGCAACTAAGCCCACGGGCGCTGCAGTGAAGACCCAGCACGCCACAACTAAGACCCGACACAGCCCAATAAATACATGAATAATTTTTTTAAAAGTAATAACTTGGCTCTCCTGGTGGCTCAGATCATAAAGAGTCTGCCTGCAATGCAGAAGATCCAGGTTTGACCCCTGGGTCAGGAAGATCCCCTGGAGAAGGCAATGGCAACCCACTCCAGTATCCTTGCCTGGAGAATTCCAGGGACAGAGGAGCCTGGTGGGCTGCAGTCCATGGGGTCACAAAGAGTTGGACACGACTGAGTGACTAACACTTTCACTTTCTTTAAAAAATAACAAATAAATTTGAGATAACTTCAAAATAAAGTTTAAAAGATACTATATAGATGGTTAAGTTTTAAAAGGCTGAGTACAAGCAGCAGGAGCCACTACTATCGCATGCACTAAGTTCTAACAAGTCACTGCTAAGGGCCAATGGTCTCCCTTTTTCTCCCCTCCAGAATTACAGCTAATAGTGAATCAAGACAAGGAACACTGCTTAAACCTGGACATCACTTATCTGGCCCTTCCCTACTCTCAAAGTATGCTTGTCACTAGCAGGAGTCAATCCTGCAATGGTTCATTACACCAAGGGATTACGTCCAAGTGATTTCACTACGTCTCCTTCACTTTCGATTGACAAGCATCAGTATAAGAGTTACAGCTTTTAGCATCAATTCAAGAAATAATGGGAGAAGGCAATGGCAACCCACTCTAGTACCCTTGCCTGGCAAATCCCATGGATGGAGGAGCCTGGTGGGCTGCAGTCCATGGGGTCGCTAGGAGTCGGACACGACTGAGCGACTTCCCTTTCACTTTTCACTTTCATGCATTGGAGAAGGAAATGGCAACCCACTCCAGTGTTCTTGTCTGGAGAATCCCAGGGATGGGGGAGCCTGGTGGGCTGCCATCTCTAGGGTCGCATAGAGTCGGACACGACTGAAGTGACTTAACAGCAGCAGCAAAAAATAATGAAGGGGACTTCCCTGGTGGTCCCGGGGTTAAGAATCTGCCTGCAAATGCCAGGGACAGGGATTCGATCCCTGGTCCAGGTGGGTCCCACATGCTCGGAGCAGCTAAGCCTGTGCACCACAGCTACCGGAGCCTGCATGCTCGGCAGCCCAGGCTTCAGGACGAGAGGCCACTGCAGTGAGGAGCCTTCGCACAACAACAAAGACCCAGCATGGCCGACGGATAAATAAATTTTGAAAAAATTAGAAAATTTAAAAAAAAGAAAGAAAGAAGGGCTTCCTAATGAAATAAACTATATGGATGTGTTCAGATTTAATTAAAAGAAACAACTGAAAGAGGCATATTTTAAACAACCATGGAAATGTGAACTGAGTATGGAATAATTAAGAAATTATTATTCACCTTCATTAGGTAACATAACGTCATAGTGGTTATGTTTTTAAAAAATCCTTGTTGGAGATAAATACTGAGATATTTATGGGTGAAATAATATGCTATCTGGAATTTGCATTAATACTCCAGAAAAACAGCAAAAAAAAAATTCATGAAGTACACCTGTCTAAAAGCAATTTCTTTAAATTCACTTTCACATTCTAAAGGATAATGAATGCTATTCTAATAAGTGAATAAATTATGCCATTAAAAGAACTATTATATGTTAAAAAGTTTCACATTTCAAAAAAGCCACATACAAAGTCAAAAGACAACTGACAAACCGGGAGAAAATGTTTATAACATATACCACACAGGGCTAACGAACATCCCTAACACGTGAAGGGACAAAATATCAAACTCCCAACAGAAACAGGGGAAATAAAAAAACACAAACCTAATTCACAGGGTAACAACCCGAACAAGAAAATAATGTTCGAAGAAACAAAATCCTGAGACGCCACTTCTCACCTCTCAGATGGGCCAAATTAATACCCAGGAAATCTTCTGTTTGTGAGGTTATATGGAAACAAACATTCTCTACATTGCTGGTGGAAATGCAAATAAGCATGACCTTTTGAAGGGAAACTTGGCAATATATTACAAAACTACATATATATGTATTTTGGTTCAGCAATTCCACTTCTAGAATTCTACCTTGGAAGATACACCACCAATAATACACACACACACACACACACACACACAAACACCTGCCAAAGCTATTCACTGCTTCTCTGTCAATCCAAAATCCTAGCAACAACCTAAGTGCCCATATTCAGAGTGGCTGAATACTCCACGTATATCCATACAATGGCACATCATAAACCTAAAAAAAAAAAAAAGTGGATGAGCTCTCTGAAATAGTCTGGAGTAACCACATGAAGCAAAATGCAAGATTCCCTACATACAGTATGCTGCGTTTCATGTACAAAAAAACAAAGAGCAAAGGAAATACATGTGTGTGCTCACCTGTGCAGAAAAAACAGCCAGGATGAACGAGAAACTTAAGAGCCTGGTTAAGTACAGAGGGTGGGTGGGAAAGCAGCGGGGGAAAAGGAAGAAATGAGAACGGGCAGCAGGGCTGAGGAGGGCCTAACACTGAGCAAACCTTAGTGAACAGCAGTAACTCTCAGAGCCCCAGTAATGTTACATGTGCCCTGTACACACACATACACACTCCCAACATGTAGGAGAACCCCACACGGCATACCAACACTAACAAACAAGCCTGCCTGTATCACAAACCAAAGTCGAGACCACACTGGAGGGGGTGGGGAAGAAAGGAACTAATCTATGTTAGCGGTATGCACGTGGGATAGTGCAAGGCCAACACCAAAAGAGCTGTACATACACGCTGTAATCTCGTTAGTGAATGCTTCCTACAGTGGTCTGCAATTCTCAAACCACCTTGTGTGCACATTCTACATGAATAAGTAGGA
This sequence comes from Oreotragus oreotragus, assembly GCA_006410675.1. Lineage (NCBI taxonomy): Eukaryota > Metazoa > Chordata > Mammalia > Artiodactyla > Bovidae > Oreotragus > Oreotragus oreotragus. Next base: position 502,219 of record SJYX01023213.1, read on the forward strand.
AAATGTACTGTAGATAATTAGAGTCAGGTTTCTCACTGCTCCAGAAAGAAGTTACACACACAAAAAGGTGGGAGGCTGGAACGACTCTATAGTGGTTATTCAATCTCTCAGTCATGTCTGACTCTTTGCGACCCCAGAGACTGCAGCACAACAGGCTTCCCTGTCCTTCACTATCTCCAGGAGTTTGCTCAGACTCATGTCCATTGAGTCAATGATGCCATCCAAATATCTGGTCTGCTGTCATCCCTTTCTCCTCCTCAATCTTTCCCAGCATCAGGATCTTTTCCAATGAGTTAGCTCTTCACATCACATGGCTAAGGTACTGGAGCTTCAGCATTAGCATCAGTGCTTCCAATAAATACTCAGGACTGATTTCCTTTAGGATTGACTGGTTTTGATCTCCTTGCAGTCCAAGGAACTCGCAAAGTCTCCTCCAGTACCACAGTTCAAAAGCATCAGTTCTTCAGTGCTCAGCTTTCTTTATAGTCTAATGCTCAGATCCAAACATGACTACTAGAAAGACCATAGTTTTGACTATAAAGACCTTTGTCGGCAAAGGGATGCCTCTGATTTTTAATACACTGTTTAGGTTTGTCACAGCTTTCCTTCCAAGAAGCAAGCGTCTTTTAATTTTATGGCTGCAGACCCTACAGTGTTTGAAAATCCAAGGTGGCAGAGTAAACTCGGTACAGGCACGTATGTGTGTGTTGGTTAAGACGCAGACACGTATTTTCCACCTGGGTCCACCCAGTAATGGTGAGCATACTGAACGCTCACATCCTTACTTCTGAGGCTGCTTCCCCAAGCAAAGGAATCTGAGCTCCCTGGAGAAGAAGCTGATACTTGGCCTGCAGCATGGAAAATGTGAGATGAACCAGAAACAATTTGTGACGCCAGTAAGTAAGGGAAAATAAATGATGGGGGCTTATCAACAGAACCCAAGAGATTCCATTGGCAACAATGTTAAATGGACCTGGAGGGCATTTTGCTCAGCGAAATAAGTCAGAGAAAGACAAGTATTCTGTTATCATTTATATGTGGAATCTAAAACACCTAATGAATGTATGAAACAAGAAAGAGATTCACAGATAGAACATACTAGTGGCTACAAGAGGTGCATGCAGGAAGCAGGGACAGGCAAGATACGGGCAGAGGACCCAGGGGCACAAACCACCATGTGTAAGCCAACAGGCTATGAGAATATACTGCACAGCATCAGGCAACATAGCCGTTGCTCTGTAATAACTGTGAGCATCATCTATAAGAAGACTGAACCACTATGTTATAAACCTGAAACTACTATTCTAAGTCAATTATACTTCCCCCAAAAACACAAAACCCCCACAGGAACCAACCTAAAGAAGCGCCTAATGACCAAAGCTGGAGTAATTTGAATGACAAAATAAAATACAGCCTACAAAATAAATAAATACGTGTTGAGTCCACACTGATACAAATAACCAATTAAATAATTAAACAGAGAAAGGAAGAAACGGCAAACAATTAGGCAAACACCACATTAACAACAAGATCCACAAATGGATGCTAAAATTAGCGGGCAAAAATAGAGAAACAGGGTATTTGTATAACCTCGAAGGATCTTTCCCTAAGAGATGTATTAACTACAAAGGGAAAGAGAGTAGAGCGAGCCAGCAGAAACCACCTTAACCAAATGACTGCCCACACAACCGATAACAAGACACACTGACCTCACGAGCCTACAGAGATGATGTAGTGGGAAAGACCCGTGTGTGCACTGTTCTTACACGAGTGTACAACCGCAGTCTAATCACGAAAAAAGAGTCAGACAGACCCTCAGTGAGGAACACTCAAAAAGTAGTTGGTTAACACTGCAAGGGACTATGCAGAAATAATTAATCGCAATGTAGATCCTAGAGAAGAGGCATTAGTGGAACACTGGTGAAATTTATAAAGTCTTTAGCTTCATTCATAGTATTTACTAATGTTAATCTCCTGGGTTTGTTGTTTTTCTGGCTGTGCTGAGCAGCCAAGGATCGAAGCTTCGCCCTCTGCAGTGGAAACTCAGATTCGTAAACACTGGACCTCCAAGGAAGTCCCATCTCCTGGTTTTGATAACTGTACTGTGGCTGTGTAAGATCTCACCATTAGGAGAACTTTGATGACAGATAAGTTCTAGTATTTTGCGTCCTGCAGCCTGGTGGCTCAGATAGTAAAGAATCTGCCTGCAACGCGGGAGAAGCAGGTTCGATTCCTGGGTCAGGAAGACCCCCTGGAGAAGGAAATGGGAACCTACTCCAGTATTCCTGACTGGAAAATTCCATTGACAGAGGAGCCTGGCAGGCTATATGGTCCATGGGGTCACAAAAAGTTGGACATGACTGAGCAACTAAGACTTTCAATATGGAAATTCTATTATTTTTGCAACTTTATTATAAGTTAAAATTAGTTCAAAATAGAAAATTAAAAAAAAAAAAGTATTCTGTATATAAATGGCTAGAGCTTATAAGAACAGACAAAGGAGGAATGACTTCTTGCATTCCGGCTGAGTCTAGTTAGAGACGGGGTGAGGATTAGATTGGCATGTCTGTCTAATTCTAGACAGGACAGAGCTGACGATAGTAGTTCTGAGCAACACAGGGCCCAGCATAAACATTAACAGATTACCCACCTCGATCATGGAGGGCTAACAAAACCCGTTCATATAAGCAGGCTCTGTAGAGGTCTCCCGGAATCGGTTTTCCTGCCCAGCAGTCGAGTTCGAGCTTCTCAGGGTCAGGGGCGTGGGGATCAGGCTCAGCTAGAATATAGCGATAGCCATCTTTGTTAAACGGGTGTTCCAAGGGGTAGCCATGAGGGGGAAGACGCTGAGCAGAAAACAAAGGGTCACTGCAGAAAGGAAAAAATAAAATCAAGAAACTACAACCCCCTCCTCTAGCTCACGTGCCTTCAATTCTGTCATTCAGGTCTCTGCTGTATTCGGTTTCAACTGGAACACCGGCAACTTCAAATGTTTTTCCTTATTCAAATAGATCATTCTGCCCTCTGCAGTCAAGATGGGGAAATGAAAACTACTTTATCTTGGTAGGCAACTAAGCCAGGGGAGACAGGGCGCAAAGGAACAAGGGCAGTTTCCTTCAGCATGTTTATTACTATGACTAATGAACAGAAACTCAGAGATATGAACACCCACTACCTGTTTCCAGTCTGAATAAGAAATGACCTGGATTTCGTCACCCCAGTACTGAACAAAGTGAAGGGAAGAACTATCTGGGGACAGGCAGAAAGTTTACTGTAAAAGAGCAGACATTCAATATTGGTTTCTTTCACTGCCTTTGGTCCACCTATCCTTTCTCAAGATGCCTTAGCGGAACTTCACTCCGAGGTCAATCACCACAGGGTGCTTCCCTGGGGCTGTTTTGTTTAGAAACAAATTCTCCAAACAGGGCACCTAGTCTGGGGCTACTTGACCCCTCAAACTGTTTAAGATTTGAGAACAAGGGGCAGGCTTGTGCCCACAGACAGCTGACCTCTTGCCTCACTGAGGGGCTCTGCAGCCCTCTGGCGTGGGAAGGGGCGGGGTGTGTTCACCTCCGGGCCTTCTTGGTGGTCCCCGCGGTGCTGCCGTCCTGCTGTTTGCGCTTGGCTCCTCTGCCTTTCCCGCTGCTTCCTGCTGCAATGCCGCCTTTGAAGAGAAGGCAGATCACTTTCAGTGAGCTGTGACAGGGGACAGCTCCCCAGGGACGAACACTCCCAGTGTGCATTTGTGTGACACCACAGGATTTCCTGCCCGGAAGCATATGGGACTTCACCCTGGTTCGCCTGAGTCTGCCGGGTGGCTCCCAGCCCAGAATGCTGCGTTCTGGCAGCAACTCCAGTGAACCCAGCACTAATGACACCTGGGTTACAGCTGTGCCCTTCGCTTCCTAAATGAACTGCAATTCCGGGAACATTTTCCAAGGATGTGACACAAATGCATGTTCACTCATTCAGACTGCAGACACCCACAGCTAGAAGTAACTGCGTGGACAGTTTTTTTCCACTCAAACCAATACAAACATCCATAAGGAGAACATCCTCACTGAAGGGATGCTTGCTTGCATGAACTACACATGGCATAGTCCATAAACATGAGGCACAGGATCTGCTAAAGCGCTGAACTTGAACTTCCAGCAAAACAGAAGTACATCAAACATGGAAACAAAAAACAGAAATACTAAAAAGGTGTTTCTCTTCAGTGCTTCTAGGCATCTGGTGTGGTTGTACATGACACAAGCAGGAAGGGCGGCTTTAAATTTAGTCAGCAATCTTTACAATTATTAAAATTGTGCCAACGCATCAAATTTAGGTTAGACGAATCTGGCTTGTGGAATTAAGAGAAAATAGAGAATTTATAAATTTAAAAAAAAAAAGCTACAAACTAAAAGCCACAAGGAATACTACCTTGTGCATTTCTGAAATAGGTACTTTGAAATTTTTGTCCAGTTGTCATTCCTCTCAATTAGTTTATTTTTCCAACTTCCAGGAAACATCCCTGAACTGTAGGAAAACACCTTTATGTAACAACTGCATGAAGAACTGTATCTTAATTTGGGGCAAGCTTGGAAATTATCAGCAGTTCTGCTGCAATAAAAAGAGGATCAAGACGTTGAAGGCAGGTCATATTCTGCACAGACAGGACCAGATTTATGCTGAACTTCCTTTTATGAACATATCGGGTGTCACCCTGTCCTCATAAAAGGCTTAATGTTGAACTGTTAAAACATCAACATCTCTATAGTTTGTTACCTTATTCAAAAAAACTTACGGTTTTACTGGCATTGCATTTCAATTATTTTGAGACAAGTTTTAGATCCACGTTGAAAAAAACAAGCAACACTAAGGGGACTGCTGGCCGTGTCAGGCAGAATATGACAACATACAAGCTTCCAATTACTAACATTAAACCGGAACTACTGTTTCATATCAAGTGCTACTGCCACCAACTCCACAAGGCTTTACAATCTTAACTCAGTTTCAGCTTCTATCACAACTCAGCAAAAAGCATTTTCCAAACCACAAAATACTTAAGTCTGAGAGGCTGAAAGAAGACAGAGGAGGAATTCACCTCCAAAAGAGGCTCCACCTGTAAGAACAGAAGTGGCACCGTGCATTCGTCAAATTTTGACCAAAAGGGGAAAAATGATGTGAAGGGATGAACAGCACACTTAGCTATGTTAGTACCAGTGGAAATGGTTGCATATCTAAGACCCTATCACTCCAGAAGAGAAGGTAGTGACACCATATGTCAGATGAAGAGCTGGCTACCTCCCCATTATATCTGCTTTCAATTTGTTGCCATTAGTAGCAAAGGGCTGTCCCGCTCTTAGACCAGAAAAACATGCTACAGTGGGTGGTCAACACAGAAACGGTGTCATGTGCATAAGCTGAAGGTTTAGGGCAAGAAAAATTAGAAGACGGGTAGGAAGTTAAATAACAGTAGAATTAAGGAAAATCTGAGTGTAAAGCATGCGAACCTAAATTAAGTGTTAGTTATGAAAATACAGATGGGGAGTCGAATATAAACTTAGTAAATCTGACCTTAAAATTGTACCTCGTTTTATGTTAAATGTTTCACTTAAGACCAAACTGTGGTGTAAAGTAACAAAAACTTCTCCTCTACTACCATCGCTCAAATCCACAGTTAGCCCCTAAAAATTGAGATTTGGACTTTAAAGCATCTTAGTAAATACCTAGTCAAGAGTTAGTCCAAAGACTGCTCAATTCTAAGCACATGTGGATTCAACAGCTTACAAACATTTCACCCATGAAATATTTAAACACTTACCATTTAGATTCCCACTGGTAGACACGGCACTACTCTGCTTTTGGTTGTCATAAGCAGGACCGATGTTACTAAGATCCTAGAAGGAAAATATTCAATTATAGAGGGTGGCGACCTAATTTAACCAGCCTGGCAATGCTCAAAAAAAAAAAAAAAAAACAGGAGAAAAAACAGAAGAAATTCTAATAGAATGGCAACCTAGACTCTGAAGCCTGCAGAGGTCCCAAACTTAGATGCTTCAGGGATCAGCAAGTCACATGTGTGAGGCGGCCAAGGGTGAGGATGGAAGTGCTTTTCAGAATCAGGCTGAGACAGGCTGCGGGTGGTGGAGGGGGAATGGGGAGGGGTGGTAGAGGACCAAGGGCAGACCTCCCTGTGGGAATCCAGGCCCAATGTGGCCAGAGCTCCACATTTTACAAGAAAAGACAGAAATCTGAATCTCTATGAAATCTGAGGTGGAAAGAAAATCAGAAATAACTTGGAATGGCGTATTTGTGTTACAAGTGAGGAAACGGAAGTTTAAAAGGATAAAAACGCTATGTGTCAAGTCATAACATTTTAGGGAAGAGCTGCAACTAACACACCGGTCTCCCAGTTTAAGGTGAGTGCTCTTTCTTTCACATGGAATAAGGACCATTTACTCGGAGCCCACCGGGTCACGGGCATTTGTAAGTGGCAAATACACAAATGTAAACACAGCTTGATTCTCTCTGTCCCCATGGCTTAAAAATCAAACGGGGGCCTGTGAAGCCCATTAACGTACCTGATCCAGAAGGCCAAACTTGGGGTAATCTTCTTCTGGGTCCTTACTCCCTGGATCAGGGTGTTCCTTTACTAAGAACACATCTCTTTCTTTACTCTAAAAGGAAACGGTATTTTAGTGTTACTGGAAATTTTATACTTAAACTGAATGGATGATTAACCCCTAACTCCCAAATCCTAGGTGTAATGTCCAAATCTCAACACGAACACCCTGCCCCCTGAAAAAAAAAAAAAAACCCCAACACACACCAGTACTGTTTTTCTTTGATTAGAAAACGAATGCATGACCATCAAAAAACAAACAGTAGAAAAACTTGACAAAATGAGAGCCACCACCCTTCACAACCCTCACTCATCCCCGCACCTCAGAGGTACACAGTGCCAACAGCTTGCACTGATGTCTCCCCAGGTGCTCTAAGTCTAACGACAATAATGTTCAGAACAGAGTTTATTTTTTTAAATCAAAGAAAACAACTGTCTCCAATTTAGGCATAAAACTATACTTGCCAAAGTGCAACGGACAAAGGATTCAGCTGCGTACATAAAACTACCCTATCTTCACTTAAGTCTATGTGCGACTTTCTGATTTTGTGTGAAAACTATTAAATTTACAATTACTAAGATTTAATATTGTTGTTCTCATTTTCTTAGTCATCACATTATTTCAGTGAGACCACCATCAAAAAAAAAAAACCAACAAAACCCATTTATTTATATACATATATATAATTTCTTATATAAACTCTTATAAGGAACACTGGTTTTCTAAACGCTGCGTCTAGTCAGTTTTGCTGACTTACCATAGTTTTCACGATGTTATTTGGCCAGGTCATTTTCCCGGGTCTTTGTCTGGTTGTCATGCATTCCCAGTATTTATCAATGAACGGTATGATATCCTGATTTTTAAAACAAAATTTATTAAAGCTTTTATAGCTGCTTTCAAAATTATGCTCACACACACAAAAAAAAACACTGCTGCATTTTCAAAGATCTCATCAGACTCAAAAGACAAACACATGTTTTTCATCTTTTAGTAACTGAATGAATATACAACGTGAACTACATGTAAGTTGCGGAGGATTTCAAACAAGCATATACAGCTCTTAGCCACACAGGGCTTATGAGCCGGTTAAAGGGAAAAGATATGCTCTCGTCTCCTGGTATCCTCCCCAGAGCTCCTGCTCCTCCCCGCTGGGGACACCTCTACCTGGACATCCTGCGCGCACCTCAGACTCCTTGTGACGAGGACTGACCTCGAACCTCACCTCACAAATCTGCTCTGCAGACTTCTATTCTTGCTCTTCGCACTCAGGATCACCCAGAATCACAGGTTTCACACACGGAGTCACCCTCATCCTTCTCACACAAACTGCACATCTCAGGAGTCACCAAATGAACTTTAAAGTTCCAGAAAATGTTCACCAATCAGGCCTCCTTCCTGCTCCAACTGTGGTCCTCGCCAGCCTCTGCTTACACGACTAACACAGTGTTTGAACTTCATCCTCTGTCACCAACGTCCTCCCACCCCTAGGCCACCTGCCCTAGCCTACCACTAACGTCTTCCACCAGAGTCAATTCCGTGAACATGGAAATCTTTACTGAAAGGAGCCAGGCTGAATTAGGGGAAGTGTAAGGGAAGATTGGAACGTCTTCTTGTTGGAGAAGGTAAGGAAGAGTTCAGACTGATAGGGACATATCAAAAAGTGTCTGCAGTCAGCCAGGATGGGGCTACACTGGTCAGATCTGAGCATCAGAAATCCCACGATGGACTATAAAAATCAGTGAGTCCTGGGGCTTCCCTGGTGGCCCAGTGGTTAATCCACCTGCCAGTGCAGGAGACACGGGCTCGATCCCTGGCCCGGGAAGATCCCACATGCCGCAGCGAAACTCAGTCCCTGTGCCACGCTACCTGAACCCACACTCTAGGGCCCGTGCTCTGCAACGAGAAGCCACCACAGTGAGAAGCCCGCCTCCTAGAGAGTAGCTCTAGCTTGCCACAACTAGAGAAAAGCCCACGCAGCAAAGACCAGCAGAGCCGAAATTTAAAAAAAAAAAAAAAAAAAAATCAGTGAGTCTTAAAACTAAAGACAAACAACAGCAACAACAATGACCGGGGGGAGGGCTCTTCTTTACAAAAGAACCGTAACCAATAAATGCATTCTGTTGTACAAGGACCACTCTATTAACTGATTGAGGCTAGGATAATCGGTGGTTACAATTACCACTGCTTGAAAGGGTTGTGAGAAAAGATATTCACACAAACTCCACGTATTACCCATGAATTACTTAATGATTACAAAGAAAAAGCGTCTCTTTACAGTGGAGAAATCAAGTGGTCACATTTGAGATCACTAATAATAAAACAAGGCAATGTCTTATGCCTCCTAATGGAATACATAGAAAAAGACATACTACCTACATAATATTCTTGCCAAAAATGTTTAAGCTGAACCTAGTCATAAAGAAACAACCTGACAAATCCAAATTGAGGAACACCATGCAAACAACCGTCTAGGCTCTTCAAGATTTCAAATGTCACAGCAAACCAAAAAGAAGAAAGGAACTGCTCTAGAGATAAAAGGGACATTACAGCTAAACTCAATGTGCAATCCTCAATCAGGGCCTGGCTGGAAGACAAAGCTATGAGGAACATCACTTAGACAAAAATGTTGAGGAAATGTACACTGTACATACAAAATACACAAACTATATATATAAGAAAACGGCACTGACATTAATTCTTTCGAGTGTGGTCATTGTATTGATGAGAGAATACTGGATAAGTATAATATCTACAATTTTATAGATATTATACTTACATGTAAGCCTTAAGTCTCATATAAGCTTACGGGGAAAATATACATAAAGCAAACAGAGCAAAATATTAATAGCAGGCAAATCTAGATAAGGAATAAACAGGCATTTATTGTATTATCTGAATTTTTCTGTACATTTGAAAAATTCAAAATAACAATTTGGAAGGAAAAAACCAAGAGACAAATTTAATCATAGCACACCTGTGTTTAAACACATTCTTTTTAATGTAGGAAAAAAGCTGGGCAGGGGCAACGGGGGCCCTCTGCTGATTCCCTCAGCTTTCAGGATTAAGCCCTAACTCGTTTATTTAGCAGAAAAGGCCTTACTCAGTCTGATCCTGAATATACTGGTCTCACTAAACAATGGAACAGACTGGTTCCAAATAGGAAAAGGAGTCCATCAAGGCTGTATATTGTCACCCTGCTTATTTAACTTCTATGCAGAGTACATCATGAGAAACGCTGGACTGGAAGAAGCACAAGCTGGAATCAAGATTGCCAGGAGAAATATCAATAACCTCAGATATGTAGATGACACCACCCTTATGGCAGAAAGTAAAGAACTAGATGAAAGTGAAAGTGGAGAGTGAAAAAGTTGGCTTAAAGCTCAACATTCAGAAAACGAAGATCATGGCATCTGGTTTCATCACTTCATGGCAAACAGATGTGGAAACAGTGGGAACAGTGGCAGACTTTATTTTTGGGGCTCCAAAATCATTGCAGATGGTGACTGCAGCCATGAAATTAAAAGACTCTTACTCTTTGGAAGGAAAGTTATGACCAACCTAGATAGCATATTAAAAAGCAGAGACATCACTTTGCCAACAAAGGTCCATCTAGTTAAGGCTATGGTTTTTCCAGTGGTCATGTATGGAGAGTTGGACTATAAAGAAAGCTGAGTACCAAAGAATTGATGCTTTTGAACTGTGGTGTTGGAGAAGACTCTTGAGAGTCCCTTGGACTGCAAGGAGATCCAACCAGTCCATCCAAAAGGACATCAGTCCTGGGCGTTCACTGGAAGGACTGATGCTAAAGCTGAAACTCCAAATACTTTGGCCACCTGATGCGGAGAGCTGACTCACTGGAAAAGGCCCTGATGTTGGGAAAGATTGAAGGCAGCAGGAGAAGGGGACGACAGAGGATGAGATGGTTGGATGGCATCACCGACTCAATGGACATGGGTGTGGGTAGGCTCCGGGAGCTGGTAATGGACAGGGAGGCCTGGCGAGCTGTGGTTCAGGGGGTCGCAGAGTCAGACACGACTGAGCGAATGAACTGGGCTGAACACCCTATACCAACCAGTGCTGCCCTTTCTCTTTCGGTCAAGTCATGCGGCTTGGGGGATTTTAGTTCCTCACTCAGGGACTGAACCCATGCCCCAGGCAGTGGAAGCTGAGTCCTAACCACTAGATCACCAGGGAAGACGGGAGTCCCCAGCCAGTGTCTTTCAAACTGCAGGTTGCAGTCAATTAGTGGGGTATACAATCAATCTTGAAGGTCAAAGCTAGCATTGACTAGAATAGAAAATATCAGCATATGGAGAGAGAAGGTGACAGGGTGCTTCAGTCTTGAAAGACTCACGGATGGGCTGACCATCTAATTTTGAATACTGACTTTAGTCATGTAGTTTAACAATAAAGGATAAATTTTTTTTAAGTAAGTCAACCTTTTCCCTAACAAAATCCATGATAGGCATCCATAAAAACAGCACAAACTAAGCTGAGAAGGTTCACCTCAAAATCTGATTATTAATCGTAGAACAGACAACTGTTTGCTTCTGTAAAGCCAATCGAAACTATTTAAAGATTCATCCTTCTAAGAGCTAAGCCAATGACATGATGAACACACACCGGGAAGTTAGTAAATCACAGGAAATGAGAAAAACGGAATCACTGAATCTACAGTCATATATTCATAAAAACTGGGGGAAAAGAACTTCTTGTCAGCCTGTACAGTTGACCCTTGAAAAATCATGGGGTTAGGGGGACTAGACTGTCCACAATCAAAAATCCTCCTACAGTTTTACAGTCGGCCCTCTGTATTCGTGGTTCCACACCCAAGGATTCGACCAGCCTTGAATTGTGTAGAACTGTGGTATGTATTTACTGAAAAAAATCCGCATGTAAGTGAACCAGTGAAGTTCACACCTGTGTTGTTCAAGGGTCCACTGTATTTAGAAGTTCCTCCTGATGCTCTGGCATGACTGCAATGACAGTAATTCTATCTCTACCTTATCTTTGGAGAACATGGTTTTTGGATGCTCATCTTGTGTTCGGGACTGCCACGTTAGGTTGGCCAAAGCACTAAGGCACATTTCTTTCAAGTCTATAAAAGCAAAAAGGAAGAAAGAGTTACTGTAGTAATACATTCCTGCTACCACAGGAACATTCAACCAGATGGTCCACAGATTAACAACTACAGCATCATCTGATCTAAAACGGACAAGAGCAAGCATCCAAAGCTAAGCCCCAAGGCAAATTCTACCAGAGGTTCCCTGATTTGGCTGAGCCCAGATCCCTTTTCTCTGCCAGCTGACCAGAGGAGGCCACTGTGCAGCCCTCCAAGGCTTGTCCTTACTTGCTTGCTTCCGGAGGAAATAGGTGTTCCCGCTATGATGGCACACGTTGCAGTGGAAGCTGTAGTTGGTCATGAACGGTAGACAGGATCTGGAGAACACCAAACTGAGCAAATTAGCGAACTTATGAACACACACTTAAAAGAAGTAGATCAACGGGGATCCTTTCCCTCAGTGAAAGTTAGATAATGATGCTAATATAGTAATACACTCTTAAAACTCGAAAAGGGCACCAAAACAGGGCCCTTTGTAGTTTCACAAATAGCTGAACTTTCCTGTCACAAAAATTTAGCAGGACATTATCCACCACAGTTGATGATTCAACATCTGGCAGGTTCTGACTGGAGCCCCTATCCAGCCTAGTTTATTACGGTTTTTAAACACCTAAAAAGAGTATACTAGGCCACTTGTGGAAGAAGACAAAGCAGTCTCTTTAAATATCTTTGCACTGAAATATCTATATTTAAATTATATTTAAGTCTCTTTGTAAAGTGTCAATAAAACTGTTGGAAAGGGCAGAGGTATAAAAAGATTAACTTCAAAATGTGAATAATTATTCAAGAACAACACAGAAGTCCAAAAACATTACCTGCCTCATTACCAAATGAATCCTACAGATGACAGCCTTGAAGAATTTATTTTTATTTACTTATTTTTTAACATTCACTCTTCTTCTCTGAAACACATTACTATTATCTTAAATATTTATTTATTTGGCTGCTCGGGGCCTTGGTTGTGGCGCACGGGATCTTTGTTGAGGCATGCAGGATCTAGTTCCCTGACCAGGGATTGAACCTGGGCCCCCTGCACTGGGAGTGTGGAGTCTCAGCCACTGGGCCACCAGGAAAGTCCTGTTTTTAAGAATTTAAAGGACTGAAGTAGTAACTTCAGATTAACAGTTAGGGAAGATTTTTCGAGGACACAAATTATGAACTGGATTTGGAAAGACAAGTTGCCTTTCTTTTCTACAGGTGAACTATTTTATGTAGAGATGAGAAACTGCAAATTTGGAGGCAAAGGGGCATTCTGGTGCACACCAGTTTGGCCAGGGGAGGGGAGTTGTCAGAGATATGCTGAAAGGCTTGAAAGCTAGGAGGAAGCAGAGGCCTTACATGCCTGGGGAAGTGAATTTTCTCTGTGGGTAACAGGAACATCTTGAAGGGGAAGCCATGTGGTGAAAGCGGTAAGTTTGGTGATAGAACAAACTGAAGGGAGGAAGAGATAAAGAAAAGGGACTATGTGAGAAGCTTCTTCAGCAGTTACAGAAGGTTTTAAAAAAAAAAGGCCTCACATAGTGAAATAACAAAACTGGACAAGCAAGTGTACAAGAAGAAAAGAAACTGGTTAAGTTTAGGGGCTGATTTTATGTGAGGGGGCAGAAAGTGAAAGGAATCCTAACCACTGAGACTCCTTGTAGGTGTCAGCTCACTTCCTAAGAGATGAGCTCGGGGGCAAAAGCAGGCCTCACTGTCTGAAGGCAGAGAAGAAGCCGGTGGAAGGAACTGGGGGCTAACAGGACCCGTGCATTAGTGCAGCGTGGTGCTGTGCTGGTGGCTGGAACAGCATAGAAAAAGCTTGGTCCTGAAAAGGAGAACGCAACAGAGAAACAGAAGACTGGTTTAAGCTGGAAAAGAAGAAATCAAAATAAAGGCAGGTTTATCGTGGACTCTGCTCAAACTCAGCTGGTAAAGAATCTGCCTGCAATGCAGGAGACCCGGCTTCAATCCCTGGGTCAGGAAGATCCTCTAGAGAAGGAAATGGCAACCCACTCCAGTACTCTTGCCTGGAGTCCGGTGGGCTAGTCCACGGGGTCACAAAGAGTCGGACATGACTGTGTGACTATGTTCGGTTCTGCCGAAACTAATTTAACATATCCTTAGAGAGATGTTTCCAGGTGTGTGTCTACCACCACCATTCAAGGAAGGAAGAAACATCCATATGAATGTTAAGATCAAGTTCCCTCACCTTTACCTCTCTCTACAGCCCCTTCTGCAAACAGCCTGTTGTGGTAAGCTCATTTATAGAAGAGAGAGGCAGGTGTACAATAATTAACAAACACCATCAGGTGGTTAGAGCAGTTTTTTTCATATCCTGCTAGCTCACTCACTTCCTCCATCTGCCATAAAAGATAATCTGTTCAACCCATTGGGTTTTAGGTGTAACTTCTCAAATTCAGGTACACACTGGTCACCACCAAACCTCTGAACTGTGGTTTGATTCGTTTCTGCATCACTCTGAGTTATCTCTCTGGTAAATTTCCTTTCCTAGGCCCTGTTTATCCAAACAAATTCTCCTTGTGAAAGTGGCCCAATTTGAGGTCTTTCCTAACTGACCAGCTTGTATATTTTCTCTTAGGTCTTTCTACCAAGATCAATTCTTCTGACCACTCAATATTTTTCTTTCTGTTTAAAACATTCAATCCTTCAATGTCAACAGTTATATGTTAATTAGTATATTAACACTACTTTAACTTTTTAACTAGAAAGCATTCAACAGATTATAAAGGAAGGTATTTCTTCACAAACCAACCCAAGGGAGGTTAATTTCAGAACTAACAATGCAGCCCTCTTTTGACATAGTCTTATCTAAATTTATTTGAATATGGAAAGAACACTCCAGGGAGCCAGCAGTATAGTCATTTTGGTAGACAGTGAGTCAGTAATGCTTTCTTGCTAGCTGTTGACTGAATCTCCTGAATAAGGAGCCTTTTATTCTCAAATTCTTATTATGATTTTAATTCACTAGAAGAGAGGCAAAGACTGGAAATTGGTTTTGCTGAGCAGAGAATTCAGGACACCTAAAGGCAGTGAGTTAGAAACCAAAAGGAAAAAAGGATGTTGGGCATGAAGAGGTACCTGCCACCTCAGATTTTTGACATAAGGCTTTATCCACCATGTACACCAATCCTTTCCCCCAAATCCACAATATCCAATACGAGGTTTAAATGGTACTGTCTCAAATTTGTTTAGGTAATGCTTTGTAATTGCATAGTTTTGTCTCCTAAGCACAAAGACAAGGATAATACCTACCATTCTACCTATTAAAGGTAATGCCCTTAGTAGACTAAAAAGATGCTCAGACTAAAACAATTTCTGATTCAAATCCTACTACTCACTGAACCAGAATCAGGAGTCATGGGAAATCCTATGCATTTACATTTGCCCACACACCTAACTGGGCTTCCCTGGGGACTCAGATGGTATCTTTACCTGCAGTGAGGGAGACCTGGGTTCGATCCTTGGAGTGGGGCCATCTGTTGAACATGTTGAGATCTACTATTTAACACAGCAATTCTCACAAAAGACTTTGAAAAATACTCACGAGGTATCTATGCCGAAGGTGTCTGCTGTGAACCATTTGGTACATATTCCACACTGCAGCTCCACCTCTCCCAACTGACGGCCATTTTCTTCATCCACGGAGCCTGCCTGAGTATCCATCACCTCTGAAGTATCCCCAGCACCTTCCTGTGTCCATAGAACCATTAGAGAATCGTGTCAGTTGATCTGATTGTATTTTGGATTCGTTTAAAAACTTAAAAAAAAAAAAAAAAAAACTTTTTCCTGGAATTGCTATTTTCCAGTACTTTGCCAAAACGACCAGTGCAAAGGGAAAGAAGAGGGGTAAGCCCACGTGTTTTCTAGGCCTTTTAGAAAACATAAGAGCTGCTCCTTTGGCCACATACATGCAAATCTACAAGAAAGGTAATCTTGTAGGTATCAAAGAAATGGGCACTGTTCAAAAATGAATACCCTGCAGCACAAAACTGGAAGAGTCTACAATGTCACCCAGCATGTTGGCATCATTGTAAACAATCAAGTTAAGGGCAAGATTCTTGCCGAGAGAATTTCTGTGTGTATTGAGCATATTAAGCACACTAACAGCTGAGACACCTTCCTGAAACGTATGAAGAAAAAGGATCAGAAAAAGAAGGACATTAAAGAGAAAAGCACTTGAAATGTACTCGGGCTCAACTGAAGCGCCAGCCTGCTTCACCCAGAGAAGCACACTGCGTGAGAACCAAAGCAAAGGAGTCTGAGCTGCTGGAGCCCGCTCCCTATGAATTCACAGCATCACGGATGGAAAGAAACCAGCAGACCTGAAGGGGGGCGGGCCCTTTAAAAAACCAACCCTATCGACTGCGCAGTAGAAACACTCAAAAAGAAATACTTACAAGTGTATCTTTTCCATTAGAGGATTCTGTCTCCAAGCCGCCACTTACATCAACTGAGTTTGCATCACTGTAAAATAAGGAGAGCACTCATGGGAGAAAGTTCACAAGTTAAAACCTGAAAACGCCTATTCCCAAAGACGATGATCCAAGTACAGCTGAACTTCACATCCCTACTCTTTTTCAGCCAAGCCAACGCTCAGACAGGCTGCTCAGCATTAGGAAGGAGGCGGCCAAGATGAACTCAAGCCCGTGGGGCACAAGGAAACCTTACCGGCCCTTGCAGACAAGTCTAAAGAGGACAGAACTGGTCCCTGGGGAGGTTCGCAGAGACGCACCTCTCCCTCTCGGTTTTCAGAGGGACACACTCGTTCCAGCCTGGCAATACAAGGTGGTCTCCCTCTCTGGGAATTTTGAAGGGTTCCTGCTAAAAAAAGGGTGGGGGGAGCTATCAGTCCCCTGCCAGGGGAGCTAGGGCTGGGAGGGAGGCCGAGAAACCGGGAAAGGTGGGCAAAGGGGCGTAGCCTGAGATACGATTCAGAGGGGACAGGTCTAGCGGCGGGCGGGACGAAGGCCCCGGTAAAGGCAGGGCGAGCCGCTGGCCGCCAGGCCTAGGTTCGGAGCGGGGCGGGTGGAAGTGCTCACAGGGGCCGCGGTATTCCGAGAGGGACCGGCCTCCCGCCCCCCACCCCCGTCTTCCTCGGGCCGCAGGGTGCCTTACCCGCTTTCGGCCTCTCCGGAGCCGGGCTCCGCGGAGGCTGGAGCAGCAGACGTCCCCTCTCCGGCCGGAGTGGCCGCTACGGCTGCTGCCGGCTTCGTCTCCCCTTCTTCGGCCGGTGTTGCATTAGCAGCCGCTGCCGGCCCGGGTCCTGCGCTCACTCCCGGTCCTGGTCCGCTTCCCGCCGCCGCCATCACTGCCGCCTTCTAGACGTCTCGCGAGAATACTACCTCCTACTCGCGCGAGATGCTCGCCGGCCTGCTCACCTTCAAACAGTAAAGGACTCAGGGTGGGTCCGCCGTCTGCCTGGGGAAAGGCTCTCTCCAAGTCCGCTTTAACGGCGGGCGGGCGGGCGGAGGTGGGAGGGACCTGGAGGCTGCACAGCTACAAATGCAGCCTGCGGAAGGCGGTCGGGGTTTGTTGGTTTTTTTCTAGAATGTAGTTCGTATCAAAGTGGACACAGCGGATTTTCGTGGCCAAGACTGCAAGTCACCGCGCAGATAAGGCACCCTGAGAGCCCTGGCGGCCTAGAGGCCTTGGACGCTGTGTTGTGTTCTGCAGACGCCTCTCACGGTTAGAGGTGGAACATGCCTTCCCGCCCCAGGAGTTTGTTGTCGTATATTGTCCTCCTGATCTGCCACTTTGAGCAGGTTTCCTAGTGACATCTACAGGTGGGCGCCTGGACTGAATCCCAGAGACCCATCTACGCCGGCGGAAAAAGTCGGAAGCACTGTGTACCTGAAGCTGCAAGCAGCTTAATACCGTTAAGAGGAGAAAAATGATGCCTGAGTGTTAAGGTGCTGGAGGACTTATGAATATAGAGAAACCTGGTCCTTAGAGAAAGGGACAGGTAATGGGCCAAAGGTAAGAATTTGAGGAATCAACGACAGTGCAGGTAGGTGAGGTCTTTGGAATGAGCGGAGTCATTTGGAGCCATGGTATCCTAACTCCTGGAAGTATTAGAGCCAGGACAGCTTTCAGGAAATCAGTGTTTACATCGTAATTTCTAGAAAGCTGCCTAAAGATACACCTTTCCCCCTACTTTTTACATTTCACTTTTCTACCCCTTTACAAAAGAAAGTCCTATGGGGAATCCAGTCTGACTATGCGATGTATTGTCCCAGGCTGTAAAACCTCTGGGACACCACAGACAAGAACGTTTGGGAATACATAGGTATTTTGATTTCTAATTTCTTCCCAATTTCTTGCTTTTAACAAAATTGAAGCCATTGATACTAATTGATAGTACCGGCTGATACAGATTATTTTTCAAATTGTTGATGATACATGCTTCAAATAGGTGAAACTTTAAGAAGAAACAATAATTGCACAAAGTATCTCCCCCTAATATTTATTATAGTGGCAATTTTAACATATAGCCACAAAAATCTTTGATACCTCCTTCCTCCAGCAAGTAGAATTTGAATTATCCAGTACCTCGAGTGTGTGCGCGGGACTTGGTGCCTTGCTTCTAAAACAGAACATGGAAAAGGAGAACAGTAGTTTTCACAGTGGGGAAACTGGCAGACACCTCTTTAACCAAGTGGTCAAGGTTAACACCAGTGGAGAAGTCATGTTGTTATCAGTTATCCCCTGATGTGAGGCAGTGGAGAACTCTACTTCATCTCTGGAAGTCTTTGCAAAAATCCACGACTCCAGACTAATCAAGAGAAAACATCAGCCCAGTACAAATTGAGACCTTCTTGGAAATACGTAACCAGTACACCTCAAAACTGAACATCATGAAAGACAAGGAAAGACTGAGAAACTCACAGATCGGAGAAGACCAAGGAGACATGACGATCATATGCAAGTGGGCCTGGATTGTATTCTGGAACTGAAAAGGGACATGAGTGGAAAAAATTGGTGAAATCTGAATAATACAGTCTGTAGTTAAATGATAAGTATTATAACAACTTTATTTTGTCCCCTGTACTGTGCTTTAAGATACTGACTGTAGGGGAAGCTAGATTATATGGGGGACCTCTTTGAACTATCTTTGCAACTCTAAAATTAATTGAAAATTTAAAAGGTAGTTGGTGGGGGCAGAATCCACATTGCAGTGGATTGAGAAATGAGTAGAGGACTAGAAGCAGACATACGTGTGCAGACGCATCTTTCCGCTTTTTTCCTGATGCATTTTATTTTTATAAAGAAAAGACTTCAGTTAATACAGCAAAGTGTCAACATCTGGAATTCCATCACCTCCACTAGCTTTGTTTTTAGTGATGCTTTCTAAGGCCCACTTGACTTCACATTCCAAGATGTCTGGCTCTAGATTAGTGATCACATCCTCATGATTATCTGGGTCATGAAGATCTTTTCTGTACAGTTCTTCTGTGTATTCTTGCCAGCTCTTCTTAATATCTTCTGCTTCTGTTAGGTCCATACCATTTCTATCCTTTATCGAGCCCATCTTTGCATGAAATGTTCCCTTGGTATCTCTAATTTTCTTGAAGAGATCTCTAGTCTTTCCCATTCTGTTGTTTTCTTCTATCTCTATGGGGGACCTCTTTGAACTATCTTTGCAACTCTAAAATTAATTGAAAATTTAAAAGGTAATTGGTGGGGACAGAATCCACATTGCAGTGGATTGAGAAATGAATAGAGGACTAGAAGCAGACATACGTGTGCAGACGCATCTTTCTGCTTTTTTCCTGATGCATTTTATTTTTATAAAGAAAAGACTTCAGTTAATACAGCAAAGTGTCAACATCTGTCAGATTTGGTTTTGTGTTACATGATTCCCTGCACTGTCTCAGTGGGTTTGAAATAGTCCCTAAATATATGTTTGGCTCTGAAGGAGAGAGAACAGTTGGATGGAGAGAACAATTTCTGAAGGAAATTCAGAGTTGGGGCAGAGGGTAGACTGATGAAATAGCTTTACTCATCAATAGGAAGGGAGAGGTTGAAAATATAGGAGGCGTGGTGGTTAATGGAGCAGCTTTGTGAAGAAAGTGGGTGCAGAGTTAAGTGAACTGGCAGAGATGGAGAGGTTATTCNAGAGAACAATTTCTGAAGGAAATTCAGAGTTGGGGCAGAGGGTAGACTGATGAAATAGCTTTACTCATCAATAGGAAGGGAGAGGTTGAAAATATAGGAGGTGTGGTGGTTAATGGAGCAGCTTTGTGAAGAAAGTGGGTACAGAGTGTGCATACAATACAGTTATAAAATAATAATTCTCAAAGAGGAAAAAAAAGATGGAGGAGATGTTGATACACCATCCCATGGTTCCCTCGGCCCACATGAGTCCACTGGCAGCTGTGGTGGATGATTCCCACATGCTCTGACAGCTCCCTGCCTTAAGGACTTGAGTGTCTCTTCTTTAAGGATTTTCTTTGCAGCAGGGCATAATGCTTACTGCAAATGAGAGCAGTGGGCAAGTGTGGAATTCCTAATACGTCTCGTCCCAGCCCTCAAAATGATGGGTATAGTCATAGATGGTTAAATGTTCCAGGCTTTTACCACTTAGGGAGAGGTGATGCTGAGGCATGTTATTTGTCCTAAGGTGGTCCTCAGCAGACTGAGTGCCAATTGCCTACAGTAATTATTAATACCTATGCATTAACATATTCTGTTGGTTTTTATCATTTTCCTCACTTTTTTATTTATGCTTTCTCAGATCACCTCCCAAATAAACAGCATGCATCCAAAGCTTTTCCTTAATATCTAATTTTGGGGGAACCCAAACTAAAACAGATGACTAGAGGTAGGTGTCAACAATGCTTATTTATATGCTTCTCTTCTATTTTTTATTATTTATTTTAATCTTGCTATTGCCCTGTAGCAATTAAAGAATTCTGCTTCTGTTACTAACCATTAGAAAGCTAACATCACTAGAACTGTACATATCATAAAAAAATGTAATCAAGGCATGTAATCAAGAATTCCCAACCAGAATTCAAAGTTGAGTTTCACCATGTATAGTGAATATGTTGTTATCCACTCTACTTAAACTTCAGTGCGTCTCCTCATAGCTGAGAGATGCATAATAGTTACATATAGCCTACAACAATCTAAAACATATACAAAATATCTTTCTCTTTCTTTCTTTTCTTGATGATCTGTTTGTGGTTTTTAAATACAATAAGTATCTTACATACGAACTTTCAGGTTGTGGACTTTCAAATATAAGAACATACATTCCATGCCCAGTCACGTTAGTTCATGTGTCTGGTGTGCCATGTTACATGTGTTCATTCTCTACAAGTGGTTATTCTTTTGTGTACTTTACAGTACTGTATACAATATAGTAGTACAGTATCTTTATTCAAGCCCAGGGTGTCTGGAAGCAAGCATAAAAGCAGCAGTGATGTAGCTGGTACTTCTAAGAAGCACCAAGTGATGAAGATGGAAACAAAAGTGAATATAATTAAGAGAATGAAGTGAGGCAAAAAGATCATAGACAAGATTGTAACATCACTCAGTCTTATAACATGAATTGTTCAACAATCAGCATGATTCTAAAGAACAAGGACAAGATCATGGAACACATGCAGGCTGCTGTGCTGATGATATTTACAATAATATCAAAATAGTGTGGAAAAGTGATGGAGATGGAGAAACTTCTCAGTGTATGAATGTAGGCTCTGCATCAGTATTAGCATAGAGTCTTACTCATGATTAATGCTGATTCAAGAGAAAGGCTAAAAGCCTCTATGAAGACCTAAACAAAGATCTGTATATAATACAGATATGGTAGCTGCCTGGGAATTTTTTGAAACAGTTCAAGAAATTATTGATGAAGGCACATGCTTACCTGAGCAGGTTTTTTTTCTTTTTTAATGTGGATGAGACAGGACTCTACTGGAAAAGATGCCAGACTGAAGTTACATCAGTAAGGAGGAAAAGTTAACGCCAGGCTGTGAAGCAGTAAAGGATAGGCTAACTCTGTTGTTTTTTGGCTATGCTTCTGGTGATATGAAGCTGAAGCCTCAGCTCCTTAGTTTATCATTCAGAGACCCAAGAGTAAAAACACAGCCAAGGGCTCTCTTCCTGTTGTGTGGAAGAGTAACCCCAAAGCCTGGGTTACACAGACCATTTTCCAAGACTGTTTTTTCCACCACTTTACCCTAGAGGTAGAGAAATATTGCTTGGAGAAGGACGTTCCACTGAACATTCTTGTGCTACTCGACAGTGCAGGCCACCCCATATTTATGGATGACTTTCATTCCAACACCAAAATATTGCATCTACCACCAAATAACATTATTCATCCAACCCACATACCAGGGAATTATAGCAATTTTAAAGAAATATTATTAACGTCATATTGTTCTTCAGGCAACAAAGGCGAATGATGAATCAGGAACAAACTAATAACTACAAGGACATTAAAAACATTGACTTTGCTTGATGAGAGGTTACAGCCATCACCGTATACAGGGTTTGGAAGAACTTTGGCTCATAGTTTGTCCACAGTTTATGTGGATTTGAGAAGGTGGATGAGGAATCCAAAGAGACGTTCAGTAACTTAATGACCCTCAGGGAGAAGCTGAAGCTAGACCTGCAATAGGGCGACTTCACTAAACTCCTTGCTGTGCAACATGTTGCTATTGTTCAGTCGCTCAGTCATGTCTGCCTTTTTGCTACCCCATGGACTGCTGCATGCCAAGCTTCCCTATCCTTCACCATCAGCCAGAGTTTGCTCAAATTCATGTCCATTTAGTCAATGACGCCATCCAACCATCTTGCCCTCTGTCGCCCCCTTCTCCTCCTGCTTTCAATCTTCCTCAGAATCGGGGTCTTTTCTAATGGGTTGGCTCTTTGCATCAAGTGGAAAAAGTGCTCAGTTTCATTCAGCTTCAGCATCATTCCTTCCAAAGAATATTCAGGGTTAATTTCCTTTAGGATGGACTGGTTTGATCTCCTTGTTTTCCAAGGGACTCTCAAGAGTCTTCTCCAACTCCACAGTTCAAAAGCATCAGTTCTTCAGCATTCAGCCTTCTTTATGGTCCAGCTTTCACCTTTGTCAGCAAAGTAATGAATCTGCTTTTTAATATGCTATCTAGGTTGGTCATAGGTTTTCTTCCAAGGAGCAAGGGTCTTTTAATTTCATAGCTACAGTCACTGTGTGAGGTGATTTTGGAGCCCAAGAAAAAGTAAAGACTGTCACTGTTTCCATTGTTTCTCCATCTATTTGCCATGAAATGATGGGACCAGATTCCATGATCTTAGTTTTTTGAATGTTGAGTTTTAAGCCAGTTTTTTGACTCTCCTCTTTCATCTTCATCCAGAGACTCTTTAGTTCCTCTTCTCTTTCTGCCATAAGGGTGGTGTCGTCTGCATATCTGAGGATGTTGATATTTCTCCTGGCAATCTTGATTCCAGCTTGTGCTTCATCCAGTCTGGCATTTCACATGATGTACTCTGCATATAAGTTAAATAAGCAGGGTGACAATTTAGAGCCTTGACATAATCCTTTCCTGATTTGGAACCAGGCTGTTGTTCCACATCCAGTTCTAACTGTTGCTTCTTGACTTGCATACAGGTTTCTCAGGAGGTGGTCAGGTGGTCTGGTATTCCTGTATTTTTAAGAATTTTCCAGTTTGTTGTGATTACAACAAAAAAAGGCTTTAGTGTAGTCAATCAAGCAGAAATAGATGCTTTTTGAGAATTCCTTGGTTTTTCTATGATCCAACAGATGTTGGCAATTTGATCTCTGGTTCCTCTGCCTTTTCTAAATCCACCTTGTACATCTGGAAGTTTTTGGTTCACATAATATTGAAGGCTTTTGAGGATTATCTTGTTAGCATGTGAAATGAGTGTGATTGTGTAGTAGTTACATTCTTTGGCATTGCCCTTCATTGGGATTGGAATGAAAACTGACTCTTTCCTGTCCTGTGGCCACTGCTGAGTTTTCCAAATTAGCTGGCAAATTGAGCACAACACTTTTAACAGCATCATCTTTTAGGATTTAGCTCAGCTGAAATTCCATCACCTCCACTAGCTTTGTTAGTAGTGATGCTTTCTAAGGCCCACTTGACTTCACACTCCAGAATGTTTGGTTCTAGGTGAGTGATCACACCATTGTGGGTATCCAGATAATTAGGACATTTTTTGTATAGTTCTTCTGTGTATTCTTGCCACCTCCTCTTAATCTCTTCTGCTTCTGTTAGGTGCATACCATTTCTGTTCTTTATTGTACCCATTTTTGCATGAAATGTTCCCTCAGTATCTCTAATTTTCTTCAAGAGAACTCTAGTCTTTCCCATTCTATTGTTTTCCTCTAGTTCTTTGCACTGATCACATAGTAAGGCATTCTTATCTCTCCTTGCTGTTCTTTGGAACTTTGCTTCAGATGGGAGCTGATTAATGAAGACATGATAGAAGTGGAGGCCCAGAGAAAGGATGGAGAGAGATAAGAGGAAGAAGAAGGAACTGAAAAACTGAAGAGATTCATGACTCCAGAAATGGTAAGGGGATTTTCTTTATGTGAAGAGACATTGTTACTCTTTGAGGCACTGGACCTGAATGTAGAACAGTACACAAAGGACACAAAGGTTGTAGCACCCATCCCAAACGCAGTCCAGTGCTACTGCGTCATCCATGATGAGAAAAGAGCTACTACCCTGACATCAGGGCTTCCCTGGCGGCTCAGCGGTAAAGAATCTGCCTGCAATGCAAGAGATGAGTGTTCAGTTCCTGGGTCAGGAAGATCCCCTGTGGAAAGGAATGGCATCCCACTCCAGTATTTTTGCCTGGGAAATCCCATGGATAGAGGAGCATGGCAGGCTATGGTCCATGGGGTCACAAGAGTTGGACATGACTTAGTGACTAAACCACCACATCCAGACATTACTGGATCATTTTTTCAACAGAGTAGATAGAACTGAATCCAGCAAGGAGCCAGAGTCTGTGCCATCAATGTCAGGCGTGAGTGAAATTGCAGCTTGTCTTCTGTCTCCTATTGCTGACCACCCTTCAGCTCTACCATCTTCCACCTCTTCTCCCTCCTCCATAACTCTTTATGCCTGTTCCCTCAATACCAGCCCCTGTATGTCAGCTGTTGTACTGTACTACTGTACTTTTCAAGGTACTTTACTGTAAGATTGAAAGTGTTTGTTTTTTATGTATTTGTGAAAAATATCATAAGCCTAGTATAGTGCAGTACTATATAGCTGATTATGTTAGTTCGATATCTAGGCTAATTTTATTGGATTTATGAACACATTGGAATTATGAACATTCTCTGGGAACAGAGCTTTTTCGTATACAGGGGCTTACTGTGTGTCCACAAATTGAACTTCTCTTAATAAGTGATTGTATTTGTTTCTTTTCTCCTTGAATCTAGATTGACCTTGGTGATTTGCTTATAACTATTTAGAAGGAATGATGCCATGTGAATGCTAAGGTTAGATTAGCTGTCACTTGGTTCTTGTGGAACGCTTGCTCTCTGTATGCCCTCTTCTAGAATGCTTCCCTTCAGAAAGTAGTCACCATACATTGAGAAACCAAAACCATTGAGAAAGACTGTATATAAATGTTTCAGTCAACATTTATAGCTAAGCCCCCCAGCCTATCCAACCTATGTGCCAGGCATGCATGCAAAGGAGCTTCCACATGATTGTAGTTCTCAGCTATTACCTTATCCCTAGTCTTTGAGTCTTGCCAGTTGAGGGCCCAGCCATCATGGACCACAGTCAAACCAGCCCTGCTCTGCTGTATTTAAATATCTAATCCACAGACTCTGTGCCCATAATTAAATAGTTGCTTTACTCCAGAATGCTTTAGGATGATTTGTTACACAGCTCCAGTAACTGGGAGATGTTCAGTTCAGTTCAGTCGCTCAGTCGTGTCCGACTCTTTGCGACCCCATGAAGTGCAGCACGCCAGGCCTCCCTGTCTGTCACCATCTCCCGGAGTTCCCAAAAACTCATATCCATTGAGTCGGTGATGCCATCCAGCCATCTCATCCTCTGTCGTCCCCTTCTCCTCCTGCCTCCAATCCCTCCCAGCATCAGAATCTTTTCCAGTGAGTCAACTTTTCACATGAGGTGGCCAAAGTACTGGAGTTTCAGCTTTAGCATAAGTCCTTCCAAGGAACACCCAGGGCTGATCTCCTTTAGAATGGACTGGTTGGATCTCTAGCCTATATTAAATAAGTATTGAAAGTGCATATTGTGGTATATGCCATTTAGCTAAGCAAAATTTTCAAGAGAAAGTTCTTTGATCCTTCCTGTTCTAGACCACATTGCTAAAGAATTCTGGGACAGTCCACATTTGTTGTCTTTTTGGAGTCATCAAAATCATACCTTCTCCTCCAAACGGGAATAGAAAACCCCAGAATTACCAAGGAAAGGGCGTAGCACATGTTGTTATTAAAAATGCCTGAGCTAAGAAAGTGCATGTAATTAGTAATAAGGAAACCTGCACCATATATGACAGAGGGAAAAATGCAGATCTTCCATTTGAGCAGAGTACTGGGTATTTACTGGAGCAACTTGCTGTTATGAAAGAGTCTATTTTTTAATCACCATGGCATCCAGTATAATGTTCCAAAGGGATTAATTTGGTAGGAAATTAAATGCTTTGCCTAGATACAAGTTCTTTTAAAATTATATATGTGCCAAATTGTGCTAAAATAATTGGGTAGCTGAGGACATCTGCTGCAATAAACTCAAGTAGTGAATATTCAATTTAAATTAATACCAGACACCAGATCAAAAAGAGTCTTTATAACTCTCCTGCTTTGCATGGTGAGGAGCCTGAAAATAGTTCATTTTAACTCTTAAAAAAAATCACTTGAGAAGAAAACTACAGTAGTCTAATCATGAAGTAATATTATGAAATATTATTTTATGTAGTAGGGCCACAGTTTATTTTAAAAGCACATCTAAGGGTTTTCTGGTCAATTCTTAGATAGGCTTATATCATCATAGAGTGGGCAAGGTCTACATTGTAAGATTTGATCTTACTTTACTGAGTTATATGGGAAATAAATTGTTCCATTTGCTTCTTGTTTGCTTGCTTTAGAGCTCTAGAAATATAGCAGATAGATGCCAATACTTCACTGTCCAGACTAGACACCTATGCAATCTAGTCATTAGTGCCTGTGTGCTTGTGTGTGCCTCAGTCGAGTCTGATTCTTTGGAACCCTGTAGACAGCAGCCTGCTAGGCTCCTCCATCCATGGAATTTTCCAGACAAGAATACTGGATTGGGTTGCCATTTTCTTCTCCAGGGGATCCTTCCAACCCAGGGATCACACCTGTGACTCCTGCTTTGCAAGCAGATTCTTTACCACTGAGCCACCAGGGAAACCCTGTCATTAGTGCCTACTACTGCATAAAGGATAGTCTATTTGCTTTGCAGAATATTCTTGATTATATTTAGTAAAAGCATCAATTGAAGTCATTGTGTATTATGACTTACAGGGACCAGAGGCTTTCAAGAGCTAGCGTGCAGTGAACAATTTTTCAGTTCCGTTCAGTTCAGTTGCTCAGTCGTGTCCAACTCTTTGTGACCCCATGGACTGCAGCACGTCAGGCTTCCCTGTTCATCACCAACTCCAAGAGCTTACTCAAACTCTTGTCCACTGAGGTGGTGATGCCATCCAATCATCTCATCTTCTGTCATCCCCTTCTCCTCCTGCCTTCAATCTTCCCCAGCATGAGGGTCTCTTCCAGTGAGTCAGCTCTTCGCATCAGGTGGCCAGAGTATTGGAGTTTCAGCTTCAGCATCAGTCCTTCCAATGAATATTCAGTACTGATTTCCTTTAGGATGGAGTGGTTGGATCTCCTTGCAGTCCAAGGGACTCTCAAGAGTCTTCTCCAACACCACACCACAGTTCAAAAGCATCAATTCTTTGGCAATCAGCTTTCTTTATAGTCCAACTCTCACATTCATATGTGACTACTGGAAAAACCCACAGCTTTTACAAGGTGGACCTTTGTCAGCAAAGTAATTTCTCTGCTTTTTAATATGCTGTCTAGGTTGATCATAGCTTTTCTTCCAAGAAGCAAGCATCTTTTAATTTCATGGTTGCGGTTACCATCTGCAGTGATTTTGGAGCCTCCCCCAAAATAAATTCTCTCACTGTTTCCATTGTTTCTCCATCTATTTGTCATGAAGTGATGTGACCAGATGCCATGATCTTAGTTTTCTGAATGTTGAGTTTTAAGCCAACTTTTTCACTCTCCTCTTTCACTTTCATCAGAGGCTTTTTAGTTCTTATTCATTTTCTGCCTTAAGGGTGGTGTCATCTGCATATCTGAGGTTATTGATATTTCTCCCGGCAATCTTGATTTCAGCTTGTGCGTCATCCAGCCCAGCATTTCTCATGATGTACTCTGCATATAAGTTAAATAAGCAGGGTGACAATATACAGCCTTGATGTACTCCTTTCCCTAATTAGAACCAGTCAGATGTTCCATGTCCAGTTTTAACTGTTGTTTCTTGACCTGCATACAGATTTCTCAGGAGGCATGTCAGGTGGTCTGGTGTTTTCATCTCTTTAAGTATTTTCCACAGTTTGTTGTGATCCACACAGTCAAAGGCTTTGGCATAGTCAATAAAGGAAACAGAAGTAGAACCTTTTTTAGATAAAGCCTAATTTAACATGGAAACATTTACAATCTCATTATCTAATACAGCTTCAGAGTCTTCTTGAGACGTCAAAACACTCGAAAAATGCCGATACTTATATCTTTTCAAGGTATATTTATTACCTCCATTTTCCTTAAGAAATATCCTTGAAGAGTTCTCCCCACCCTTTTCCTTCCTTAGGAGTTTTAATTGATACAATGCTTAAGAAACAAAGAAGGCATAGCTTGTTATTAATGGGAAATTTCAGTTCTTACATTTATTGTACTTTTTAACTGTGTTACCTGCGTCAAGGTAGCTGGCTCGTTGGAACCCTTAGCTGCTTTGTCTACTGACTGGGGCGAGGGTGGGGGGAATAATGCCTACTTTACATGACTGTTTGGAAACAAAATGAATGAGATAAGGTCATCTATAGAGACATGGGTGGACCGAGAGTCTGTCATACAGAGTGAAGTAAGTCAGAAAGAGAGAAAAAAAAAAACAAAACAAATATCGTATATTAACACATATATATGGAATCTAGAAAAGAGATACAGATGAACCTATTTCCAAGGCAGGAATAGAGATGCAGACATAGAGAATGTGGACATGGGGAAGGGGAGGGTGGGACGAACTGGGGGACTGGGATTGACAAATATATACTACCATGTGTAAAGTAGATAGCTAGTGGGAAGCTGCT
>SJYX01023213.1:535095-548614 GCA_006410675.1 Oreotragus oreotragus
TTTTTTTTTAACATGGATTTTCTTCACACCCATTTAAATCTAGTTGATTTTATTTGGTCTTCTGGAATGGGAAGTTTATATCTACCAGAGGAGAAATGGTCATGGTTATTTGTTCAAAGGACATATTTGAAATTTCTTTTAAAAATTTTATAAGGTACAGTCCTAAAAATTGTGAAGAATGGCATGCAGTGCCATTAGTTACGGAGGACCTCAGGACACCAGAAGAAAAAAATACAGTCAAATGAGGATTTCGATCATTGCTTTCCACTCTTGTCTTTAATTTTCCCCATCCTCCCTCCTTCTCACACTCTTTATCTCCTTCCTTATGTCCTTTATGAAGGAGCAATTGATTTGAAAAGGGCAATTGATTTGACTAGCAAAGAACTTGCTCACTTTTTAAGTTAAAAAAAAAAAACAAATAAAACAACACCAGAACAAAAAATATTTTAGTAAAAAAAAATATGTAAGTAAAGCAGAAAATAAAAAATAGATTCTAACATTCACCAGCTAAAGTAATTTGGTGTCGAAGACCACTTATAGTCTGACAGGAGTCATATTTTAAATGTTGATCCAATCTCATGCAACTCTTTGGCATAGTTATATGCAAAGAATCATATATGGATATCACATATCTAAATAATTTTCAATTTTTAATTCTGTTCATTTCCAAGTACATTATTATCAGTCATTTTTTATAACAGAAATTTTCTCATCTGATTTGATGCAAACACAATAAGTTTTTTACCTTCCAAAAACACATATGAATTTAACCATTCAAAATTAGTTCAGCAGGATGTCTCAATCCACTGTTCAAACCTTTACTTCTAAAACTGGAAGTAAAATCTCCTGAGTCCATGTGAACACTTGATTATTGAAACTAAGACTCTCCTTGTTTTTTGGCTGCACCTGGAGGCATGTGGGATTTTAGTTCCCCGATCAGGGATGGAACCTGAACCAGTGCCCCCTAGTGGAAGTGTGGACTGTTGACCACTGGACCACCAGGGAGGTCCCAAGACTCTACTTTTCGGACATGGTTATGGTTCAAGACAGCATATGTGGAAACATTTGTGTGTTTTGTACATCCTTCATTTTATATCTGCTGCTGCTAAGTCACTTCAGTCATGTCTGACTCTGTGCAACCCCATAGACGGCAGCCCACCAGGCTCCTCCATCCCTGGGATTCTCCAGGCAAGAACACTGGAGTGGGTTGCCATTTCTTTCTCCAATGCATGCATGCATGCTAAGTCATTTCAATCGTGTCCAACTCTGTGCAGCACTATGGACAGCAGCCCACCAAGCTCTTCTGTCCACAGGATTCTCTAGGCAAGAATACTGGAGTGGATTGCCATTTCCTTCTCCTACATTTTATATCTAGAAAGACATTAAGAAATAAGAAAATTTCATTTTTAGTATAGTTACTTTTTTATGTGTTAGTCCTATGCAAATAACATCCAAGTTTCAAACGGGTAGAAGAAGGTGTCCTGTTGGACACAGACAATAGTCTAATGTGACTCACAGTCTAATCATCTTATTAATGAGATGAATGATTGCAATGGAGCAGTATTTTTTCACCTTCATAACACCTAGCTGTCTTTTCTCCTAGTTTAGTTGCTCATTTTGTGCCAGGTCAAAAGCACAACATTTAATTGCAGCAGTCTTGTTATTTGAGCTTCCCAGGTGGTACAGTGGTAAAGAATCTGCCTGCCAGTGCAGGGGTCAGAGGAGCTGCAGGTTCGATCCCTGGGGCAGGAAGATCCCCTGGAGGAGGAAATGGCAATCCACTCCAGTATTCATGCCTGGAAAATCCTCATGGACAGAAGAGCCTGGCAGGTTACAGTCCATGGGGTCACAAACAGTCAGACACAACTGAGTGACTGAGCAAACACACACACACAATATTGTTATTTAATTTCTCCTGGCACTCTAAATTATAACAAACACTGTACAGAGTAAAATCCTAAAGTCATGTCATTTTGAATACCAGGGCAAAATGCTTGTGTTTTCTCATAGTTATATGCTAGGGAAAGCATATATCTTTTTAGTATATGAATCCATATAGGAGGGACCCTTTTTATCTTGTGGACAGGACTTGAATATTTGGAGAGGTCAGCAGTTCTGAGCAGAGAGTCTCATTCCAGGTAGTCTATTTTCTGAGGTAGAAATGTTCAAAGAAGTGATCAATTCCCTACATATTCCCTGCCCTTTATCACCTTGCCCTCTTATAACTACAAGGTGTTTAGAGAAACTCCCAGTCAGAGGGAACTACAATGCCAACTTGCAGACCCACTGAGAAGAAAGGCTTCCACCTATGTGACAGGCTTCCTTGTCCTACTTGTATCTCCTCTTCTCTGGAAATATTATTTTCTTTACCTGAACAAGGACAGTGCAAACTTGTGATGAATAAGTCCAAATAATTGACTTCATTTTCTTTAACTTCCCATAAAGGGATTTCAGACTGATTAGATGAAAGTTTCTGTAATTATTTTTAAGGATGTTTTACATGATCTTTCCAAGATGATGAAAAAAATTAAGTCAAAGGAAGAAAAAGGACCAATCAATCCAAAATAGTTAATGAAAAGTACCAGACACAACCAAGTGACTAACACTTTTACTTCTTTAAAATTTTACTTTACTGGGTAAAAAAGAAATATACATTATTATAATGGGTACATTAATAAGATATTGACAAATAGGGAATAGAAAAACATAAAAAGAGTTAGTGAGTTTTCCTAACTTGTTGCATTTTAAGTGCTTTATCTTCTGTTTTCTAAGTTTTCTAGCAATGGGCATATTTTTCAATATCTTCAGAAAAAAATATACACTGAAAAAAGTAATAAGGGAGTTACTTTACCTCAAGGAAGCATCATTTTAGATACTATATATGGAACAATTTCATTATAGGAGGTCCCATGGTTTCACAATTTCCATGTATAGAAAAAAATGTATTTTAATATTGTTTTTTTAATTTTTAATTTTTTTCCTTTTTTTAAAATATAAATTTTTTTAATTGGAGGTTAATTACTTTACAATACTGTATTGGTTTTGTCATACATCAACATGAATCTGCCACAGGTATACACATGTTCCCCATCCTGAACCCCCCTCCCTCCTCCCTCCCTGTACCATCCTTCTGGGTCATCCTTATTGATAGGAGGTGTTCAAGCTTACACAAAAACAAAGAGGCCACTCTGCTGTTTTAATTCCCATCTTCATTTTCATGTTAGAAATGTGCATAGGCACCTCGACAGTCAGCCAGTCCCTTATCCACAATGATTACTTTAACAGTATCCCCCAAAGCTTATCATGTCATTTTGTTTGACCTTCAGTTAACTAACTCCTGCTGATTTCTTTAGTGGTCTCCTAAGACAGGTTTCTCTCACTTATATAGAGTGTAATGGAGATACTCTTGTAGGTTTTCTTTTTTACTATATCTCAAAAATCCCATTAACAAAGTCTCCATTGTAATACTCATCTAATTATAACATGCTCCTTGCTGAGCTCAGAGGCCAAGCATTCTAATAAAACTGTGGTCCCATACTGAGAAGTGGAAAGAAATACCTGTCACTCTCACTTCAGTAGTAAATTTTAATAAATTAGAGTTTGCAGAATTTTAAGTCCCCTTGGCAAAGGTAAAGTGAAAGGGTAAGTCTGCTACTGATCTGGGCAAGAATTAGGAATAGATATATGTCCTATTACCATTTTAACTGGATTCTGGTTTACACGTGCTAATCAAACCGGCCAAATGCTATTTTCAGAAGAAATCCTGGGATCCTCTGCCTCTGTGACTCTGTTCATTCAGTTCTTTTCTTCCTGAAGGCATTTTCCTTCTGTCATTGTTCAAATCATACAGTCTCAAAAGAGATACAGATGTGTAGAGCGGACTTATGGACTCTGAGGGAGAAGGAGAGGGAGAGGGAGAGGGAGGGATGATTTGGGAGAATAGCATTGAAATATGTATACTATCATGTAAGAAATGAATTGCCAGTCTATGTTCAATGCAGGATGCAGGATGCTTGGGGCTGGTGTATGGGGATGATCTGGAGGGAAGATGTGGGGTGGGAGGTGGGAGGGGGGTTCATGTTTGGGAGTTCGTGTAAAAAAATAAATAAATACAAAAAAAANTGCAGTCCAAGGGACTCTCAAGAGTCTTCTCCAACACCACACCACAGTTCAAAAGCATCAATTCTTTGGCAATCAGCTTTCTTTATAGTCCAACTCTCACATTCATATGTGACTACTGGAAAAACCCACAGCTTTTACAAGGTGGACCTTTGTCAGCAAAGTAATTTCTCTGCTTTTTAATATGCTGTCTAGGTTGATCATAGCTTTTCTTCCAAGAAGCAAGCATCTTTTAATTTCATGGTTGCGGTTACCATCTGCAGTGATTTTGGAGCCTCCCCCAAAATAAATTCTCTCACTGTTTCCATTGTTTCTCCATCTATTTGTCATGAAGTGATGTGACCAGATGCCATGATCTTAGTTTTCTGAATGTTGAGTTTTAAGCCAACTTTTTCACTCTCCTCTTTCACTTTCATCAGAGGCTTTTTAGTTCTTATTCATTTTCTGCCTTAAGGGTGGTGTCATCTGCATATCTGAGGTTATTGATATTTCTCCCGGCAATCTTGATTTCAGCTTGTGCGTCATCCAGCCCAGCATTTCTCATGATGTACTCTGCATATAAGTTAAATAAGCAGGGTGACAATATACAGCCTTGATGTACTCCTTTCCCTAATTAGAACCAGTCAGATGTTCCATGTCCAGTTTTAACTGTTGTTTCTTGACCTGCATACAGATTTCTCAGGAGGCATGTCAGGTGGTCTGGTGTTTTCATCTCTTTAAGTATTTTCCACAGTTTGTTGTGATCCACACAGTCAAAGGCTTTGGCATAGTCAATAAAGGAAACAGAAGTAGAACCTTTTTTAGATAAAGCCTAATTTAACATGGAAACATTTACAATCTCATTATCTAATACAGCTTCAGAGTCTTCTTGAGACGTCAAAACACTCGAAAAATGCCGATACTTATATCTTTTCAAGGTATATTTATTACCTCCATTTTCCTTAAGAAATATCCTTGAAGAGTTCTCCCCACCCTTTTCCTTCCTTAGGAGTTTTAATTGATACAATGCTTAAGAAACAAAGAAGGCATAGCTTGTTATTAATGGGAAATTTCAGTTCTTACATTTATTGTACTTTTTAACTGTGTTACCTGCGTCAAGGTAGCTGGCTCGTTGGAACCCTTAGCTGCTTTGTCTACTGACTGGGGCGAGGGTGGGGGGAATAATGCCTACTTTACATGACTGTTTGGAAACAAAATGAATGAGATAAGGTCATCTATAGAGACATGGGTGGACCGAGAGTCTGTCATACAGAGTGAAGTAAGTCAGAAAGAGAGAGAAAAAAAAAATATCGTATATTAACACATATATATGGAATCTAGAAAAGAGATACAGATGAACCTATTTCCAAGGCAGGAATAGAGATGCAGACATAGAGAATGTGGACACGGGGAAGGGGAGGGTGGGACGAACTGGGGGACTGGGATTGACAAATATATACTACCATGTGTAAAGTAGATAGCTAGTGGGAAGCTGCTATAAAGTATAGGAAGCTCTGCTTGGTGCTCTGTGATGACCTAGAGGGGTGGATGAGGAGGTGGGATGAGGCAGGTCCAGGAGGGAGGGGATATATGAACATATATGGCTGATTCATTTCATTGTGTAGCAGAAACTAACACAACATTGTAAAGCAATTATATTTCAATAAAAAAAGAAAACAAAATGAAATAAGTTGAGAACAACCACTGTACTCTGACACATGTTAGTTTCTCTTCTTGACCAACATCTAACCCAGTGCCCCAAAATCAAGACCACATCTGCAAAACTCTGGACAAGGACTAGATGTGGAGAGATAGTTTTGGAGAAGAACATTTTGAGCAGATTAAGATAGTATACTGTAACCGACTGGATGAGTAGATGAGAGCAAAAGTGGAATTGCACATGACTAATTGTCCAGCTGTGGGATCTGGAAATGAAATGCGTTTAGATGTTGTTCTTCAGTCTCTCATAATGATCAATACATGTGGCATTGTTAAGGACTTATTTTACCTTATTTTATCTGAAGTAGGTAAAATTCTTTCCCTTATTTTACAGAGGCTGTAATGGTTTGTAGTGGCTAGAGAGGTTTAGGAGCATGCTCTGAAGCTCTTTCAATGAGAAGAGCCAGAATTTGAACCAGGCAATCTGATTCCAGAATCCATACTTTTAACCACTCCTTAAGCTAGTTATTAAATAGATTCTCAGAAGAATCTGGGGTTATAACCAGGAAGGGGAAGGAGAGAAATAGAGGTCCTTTCTCATTATAAAAGTGTGAGATGAGTTTCAGGAACAAAGGGAACTTCAAAGAGTCATCTGCCATGAGAAGGTCAGTTTGGAAGATGAGAGAAAAGACAGCTCCAGAATGGGCTGCTACACAGTGCCATATAGAGAAGTTTTATTTTAATGGTGTACATAGACAATTAACTTTTGGTGGGCTTAGAAGTGTCTGGATATGAGGAAGAAGGGACAATAAATATCAAGCACTTTCTTATGTTAAGTTTAATTTTTAAATAGAAGGAAATTAATTAAGTCATATCTAGAGCAGTAGATTCAGATTTTCTTTTAATTACTTAATGCCAAAATACTTATTAATCACTTACTATTTTTCTAGCACTATTCTGAGCATTAAGGTTATATTGATGAACACAATAGAAAGGGTGGGAGATACTTTGAGGTTCTTTGTAGGTCAGAAGAGGTTGGTGGACGAAAAAATAAACAAGGCATTTAGATATCAAAAGTGACCTGCCTCTGGTGGCATTGCTTGTTCTCTCACTGAACACAAAATCAGCTCTAAAAGCACTTTTGCTTTTCTCTTTACTAATTTATTTCTTTTTGGTTGTGTTGGATCTTCATTGTTGTGGGCAGTCTTTCTCTAGTTATGGTGAGCAGGGGCTGCTCTTTGTTGCAGTGCTCGAGCTTCTCCTGACAGTGGTTTCTCTTGTTCTGAATCACGGGCTCTAAAGCACAAGCTCAGTAGTTGTGGTACACTGGCTTAGTTATCCCGCAGTATGTTGAATCTTCCTGTACCAGGAATTGAACCCATGTCTCCTGCTTTGACAGGTGAATTCTTATCCACTGTACCATGAGGGAAGTCCATTTTTGTTTTTCTAAGACAAGAAACTGTCTTATGAGTTGCTGCTTCCTGTGGGCAGAAATGACTGTCGTGAGAGACTAGGCAGTAATTCTGATCTTATGCAATTTATCAAGATTTCCATGTCAGTATAAATATGGTATTCAGTAAGTCTCTTACAGTATGTATTAAACATATATTCTTGCTTTATAATAGCGCTTAGCCTGTAAGAGGGAACAGAATGTCACCCCAGATGATGCCACTTTGACATGTGGTTTATTTCAAGTTGAAGACAATCAAGGCCCAGTGATTCAGGAAGAGCTGTCTATCTCTCTCTTAACTACCTGAAATAATTTAGATAGGGGCCCTGTACCAGGGACAGAGCTATTACCAAAAGTAAATTTTAATATCAGAAGTACTTGTCTGCATAACATGGCAAGCATTTGTTTACCAAACACTTGCTCTTCCCATCTTCCTGTAAATTGAGACCTCAGCCCCTGACCCACTTCTCTTTAGCTGAGAAGGTTATATAAGCCTCAACTGCCTTGCTGCCAGAAAGTCTCATGTGTGTATCTGGGTCCCATAAACTTTTCAGTTCAGTTCAGTAGCTCAGTCGTATCCAACTCTTTGGGACCCCATGGACTACAGCAGGCCTGCTTCCCTGTCCATCACCAACTCCCTGAGTTTGCTCAAACTCATGTCCATTGAGTCGGTGATGCCATCTGACCATCTCATCCTCTGTCATCCCCTTCTCCTCCTGCCTTCAATCTTTCCCCGCATCAGGGTCTTTCCCAATGAGTCAGTTCTTCACATCAGGTGGCCAAAGTATTGAAGTTTCAGCTTCAGTATCAGTCTTTCCAATGAATAGTCAGTACTGATTTCCTTTAGGATGGAGTGGTTGGATTTCCTTGCAGTCCAAGGGACTCTCAAGAGTCTTCTCCAACACCACACCACAGTTTAAAAGCATCAATTCTTCGGCACTCAGCTTTCTTTATAGTCCAACTCTCACATCCATACATGACTACTGGAAAAACCATAGCTTTGACTAGATAGACCTTTGTCGGCAAAGTAATATCTTTGCTTTTTAGTATGTTGTCTAGGTTGGTCATAACTTTTCTTCCAAGGAATAAGCGTCTTTTAATTTCATGGCTGCAGTCACCCTATGCAGTGATTTTGGATC
Organism: Oreotragus oreotragus; assembly: GCA_006410675.1. NCBI lineage: Eukaryota > Metazoa > Chordata > Mammalia > Artiodactyla > Bovidae > Oreotragus > Oreotragus oreotragus. The sequence continues at coordinate 543,442 of SJYX01023213.1, forward strand.
CCCCCAAAATAGTCTCTTATTGTTTCCACTGTTTCCTCATCTATTTGCCATGAACTGATGGGACTGGATGCCATGAACTTTGTTTTCTGAATGTTGATTTTAAGCCAACTTTTTCACTCTCCTCTTTCACTTTCATCAAGAGGTTCTTTAGTTCACTTTCTGCCTTAAGGGTTGTGTCATCTGCATATCTGAAGTTATTGATATTTCTCCAGGCAATCTTGATTCTAGCTTGTTCTCCATCCAGCCCAGCATGTCTCATGATGTACTCTGCATAGAAGTTAAAGAAGCAGGGTGACAATATACAGCCTTGACGTACTCCTTTCCCTATTTGGAACCAGTCTGTTGTTCCATATTCACTTTAACTGTTGCTTTTACATAAGCTTTATATATTCTGTGTTTTACATACTCTAACTGCTGCTTTTTCATAAGATTTTACTCCTGTTAATTGTTTTTTTTTTTTTCTGGTAATCTGTCTTAGGTCAGTTTAATTATTAGACCAGCTAAAGAAGCTAGCAGGAAAGAAGGGAAAATTTTTTCTGCTATGCATCTTCCATGTAATTGCTTTTCTGACTTTTTAAAACTGAAAACATTTACTCAAATAGTTCACATTGTAAAAAGTAGTACTATCAGAAATAATCCCCAAATTACACAGTAAATTAGAAAGCAAAAATTTAAAAATGGAAAGCCTGGCATCATCCATAAAATTAGGCATTGGTGGAATTAATAAAATGTCCAATATTAACCATAATGGACATACAAGGTGTAATAGTAAAGCTTTGGGTGAGACAGAAGCATCCTGCTATTTTCAAGATAATGTGGTTCTGATAGAAAAATTTGAGTAAATATTTTAGAGACAGATATTTAAAGATGTGAACTTGGAAACGGACTGAGGGAGGATGACAAGGTGGGACAGTAAAGAGAGGTTTTCAGAATATGTGGAACTTATTATTTAGGACTAAACCCCAAAGGAAGAAAATCTAGGAGGATATAGAGGTACAAGAAGCCCTTATTTAAGTGATTAAATTAAAAGAGGAAGAACAGTATGTAATTTCATTATGAGACCAATGGACCAGAGAAATATGCTTTAATTGGCAAATTTACTCAGTCACATTCTGTGTAGCTCCAACATTCCACGATCACTTGTTTCACTGGGCATCATACCATTTCTTTTCTTTTTTTTTAACATGGATTTTCTTCACACCCATTTAAATCTAGTTGATTTTATTTGGTCTTCTGGAATGGGAAGTTTATATCTACCAGAGGAGAAATGGTCATGGTTATTTGTTCAAAGGACATATTTGAAATTTCTTTTAAAAATTTTATAAGGTACAGTCCTAAAAATTGTGAAGAATGGCATGCAGTGCCATTAGTTACGGAGGACCTCAGGACACCAGAAGAAAAAAATACAGTCAAATGAGGATTTCGATCATTGCTTTCCACTCTTGTCTTTAATTTTCCCCATCCTCCCTCCTTCTCACACTCTTTATCTCCTTCCTTATGTCCTTTATGAAGGAGCAATTGATTTGAAAATGGCAATTGATTTGACTAGCAAAGAACTTGCTCACTTTTTAAGTTAAAAAAAAAAANTTTTTTTTTTTTTTTAAAGGAGTGTGGGTGTTTAAGTCAAGGTAAAATTTAAAGAGCAGAGCAATTGCTTAGTACAAGAATATAAGAATATTGTTATAGAGGCAAGTCTTTATGAAGGCAAAATTATTTTCCAAGTCATGACTTTCAAGAACTATCACATAAATAAATTAACTGAATTTTAAAAATTAATCACATGTAAAAGAAACAGCCAAAAGAAGCATGATGGGGGGAATCTATGCTAATCTATGCACCATTATTTTTTCCTATAAGTGAAAATTGAAATGAATTGTAAAAGCCAATGAAGCAGCAAAAAGATGGTTGGCTATAAATCCCCGCCAATGTCCTAGATATGTCATTCTCCATGAAAGACATGCTTTCTGATGTTGCATTTCCCATTAGCAGATGGGGCAGCAGAACACCAATGTATGTGCTTGCCTGGCTCATTTGCATGTCACCATTTATAACTTTCCACTGCCCTGTGGCATTGTAGCACCCGCCTCCCAGATGAGGAATATGCAACAGTAATAATTTTTTGATAACACCCTAGTAATTACATGACCCTTGAAGGGCTTCTTTTCAAAATTCAAACCTCACCTTCCCTCGCTTGAGTATGAATCTAATCTCATTCTTGGCTTGGAACCTTGTTATTAACTTTCCTTTTCTTGACAGATCTGGTGGGTGATGGTAGGATGAGTCAGAGAGAAAGGTCAAAAAGAAGGAAATTGAAACCAATCGGTTTGCTACAAGCAGCCTAAAGAGAGGAAGTTTAAAGATGCTTACCTCTTGGAAAATTAACAGTCACTGAAGATAGCCTCTACTCAGTGACTTAATTTTTATTCTAAATGAAAAAAATGATATCTTTTGAATTAACAGCAAAAAAAAAATTACTGGATTTCATATGTGAACATATATATTTTTAAGGCTCAAGTAAGGTGGCTTATGATCTTTCAGTAGCATTTGTTTTAACAATTTGGAAATCCCCTTGTATTTTATATTTTAGAAATTTAGAATTTTATTTAAAGGAAACTGTACGAATGCAAAGGAAACAAGTCATAGATAGTTCATGATTGGCTGTGACACACAGTATCTTAAGGAAAGCCTTGGTTCATCTTCTGTTTTGTTTATTTTTTAGGCTCTTACGTATATAATGAAAATCCCTAGGTTAAAGCATATTCTCTTGAAATTGTTGGCTATCCATATACAAATTAGAATACTTACTTACATAGGTCAATCAATAAGTGTTCGAAACCAAACTTTAAATGATGTTAGATTCTTACTTAGTAAATCTTAATGCTTCATTGCTAATCACTAACCTCTTTTAGAAAGGCGAGGCATGAACAATGACCCTTAGTCTGTTGTAGATTCCACTCTTAGTAAACTTCCCTCTCTGCTCTACCTTGGTGGAGAGCCACCCTGTCATGCCATCCCATTAGCCACAAATGCGCTGAACAATTCCATGCAAATGCTATTTGCATACAGAAAAATATGGATGGTGCCCCTTAGGTTAGACAATGCAGCAGCTCTACCATGATAAGTTATTAAGCATTTATTTTTGCCACATGTTTGGCTAGGTCCTTAAGACATAAGATAAATAAATTTACATGGCCCAGTTTCATTGTGATAATTAAATGCTAAAGGTGGGGTGAGATGTTACTCAAGTCACTTCACAAAAAAATGCAAAGTCATAATCATTGCAAAGAGGGTGAAGGAGAGGGTTAAGGTTTAGAACTGTACTATCCAATATGATAGCCAATAACTAAGCACAAGCTGGAATCAAGCTTGCCAGGAGAAATATGAATAACCTCAGATATGCCGATGACACCACCCTTATGGCAGAAAGCAAAGAGGAAATAAAGAGCCCTTCTTGATGAAAGTGAAAGAGGAGAATGAAAAAATTGGCTTAAAGTTCAACATTTAGAAAATGAAGATCATGTCATCTGGTCCCATCACTTCATGGCAAATAGATGGGGAAAACCAATGGAAACAGACTTTATTTTCTTAGACTCCAAAATCACTGCAGACGGTGAGTGCAGCCATGAAATTAAAAGGTGCTTGCTCCTTGGAAGAAAAGCCATGACAAACTTAGACAGCATATTTACTTTGCCAACAAAGGTCTGTCTAGTCAAAGCTATGGTTTCTCTAGTAGTCATGTCTGGATGTAAGAGTTGGACTCTAAAGAAAGCTGAGTGCTGAAGAATTGATGCTTTTGAACTGTGGTGTTGGAGAAGACTCTTGAGAGTCCCTTGGACTGCAAGGAGATCCAACCAGTCCACCCTAAAGGAAATCAGTCCTGAATAGTCATTGGAAGGACTAATGCTGAAGCTGAAGCTCCAATACTTTGGCCATCTGATGCGAACAACTGACTCATTGGAAAAGACCCTGATGCTGGGGAAGATTGAAGGTGGGAGAAGGAGATGACAGAGGATGAGATGGTTGGATGGCATCACTGATTCAATGGACATGAGTTTGAGCAAGCTCCAGGAGTTGGTGATGGACAGGGAAACCTGGCATGCTGCAGTCCATGGGGTCCCAAAGAGTTGGACATGACTGAGCAACTGAAATATAAATAAAATTTATATAAATAAAAATATAAATAAAAATTTAAAATTCAGTTCCTCAATCACAGTCGCCAACATTCCAAANCCTGGCATGCTGCAGTCCATGGGGTCCCAAAGAGTTGGACATGACTGAGCAACTGAAATATAAATAAAATTTATATAAATAAAAATATAAATAAAAATTTAAAATTCAGTTCCTCAATCACAGTCGCCAACATTCCAAATCCTCAGTAGCTACATGTAGCTATTGACTACCATGTTGGATAGCAAAATATAGAACATTTCTATCATTGCTGAAAGCTCTGTTGGACAGTGCTGAATAATGTAACAGATGAGATCAGGGGCAACTTCCTTTAGGAAGTAACAGCTGAATTGAGAATTGAAAAATGGGCAAGGATTAACTAAGTAAAAGGGAATTTTGAAAAAAATGGAAAGTATTTTCTTTCCCATAAAACATTAGAAATTTCTAGTTTCTCAGATTTGACATTAATTTCAAAAAAATAAAATAATTACCTGAAAAGGTGCAATTTGATTTCAGAGACTAAAAATTTGTAAATGTGGTAAAAATAACACTCATATAACAGTTAGATGAACTGTAAGAGTACAACAGTTTTAATACTTACATATAAAAAGACTGGAGACTTAAGATCGTTGTTGTTTAGTCCCTAAGTCATGTCTGACTCTTTGAAACCCCATGGACTGTAGCCCACCAGGCTCCTCTGTCCATGGGATTCTCCAAGCAAGAATAGTGGAGTGGGTTGCCATTTTCTCCTCCAGGGGATCTTCCCAGGGATTGAACCCATGCCTCCTGCATTGCAGGTGAATTCTTTACCACTGATCACCTGGGAAGCCCCATATTACCATGTATTCTAGTTCTAATAAGTTAAATTCCAACAATGGCAGAGTTAGAAAATATAATGTAGGCATTGTGATTCTTAACCCAATATTGCTTCCACTTCCTGAAATAGTCTTAAATTATTTGGCCAATTCTAAACACTTTTTAAAGTTAAAATTTGCATGTATTTTCA
>SJYX01023213.1:554011-571148 GCA_006410675.1 Oreotragus oreotragus
TGATGGACAGGGAGGCCTGGCGTGCTGCGATTCATGGGGTCACAAAGAGTTGGACACGACTGAGCGACTGAACTGAACTGAACTGATGAATATACATAACCATCCTATCATATTGTTCAACTAAGTGAATGAAGAATTATTCAACTGTAATGTTGCTTCAACTAAAACAACTATGTTGCCTTAATTAATCAAAGCTCTGAATGTTAATGGTTGAAAAAGCAAACAGATAAGTTTTACATGTCTAGTTACAATTTAAAGTGCAGTTTAATTTTCTTTGTTAAAAGGTCATGAGTAATATGCACTATTGTTATTTCCATCTATTAATATTTGCTAAGTGAAATGTGAATTCACAGTGTTTCAATTTGTGCTTGCTGCTTAAGGTAAAGGATTACTTCCAATATTTATAGTTTGAACTTGATTTGCTTGAGGCTTGCAAAATAGAATATAGTGATTTGCCTTGTGATGAATCATGCTGTCCATTTATAAACATATTTTTAAATAATTTGATTAAAAGATGTAACAATTCTACTGAGGTCTGTTTTAATATTGAGAAAGTTATTATTTTTATTCTGCAAAACAATGACCTCTTTTCTACAGTATCTTATAGAGTTGTTCAGTCACTAAGTTGTACTTACTACATAATTTATTCTATTAATGTATAAAGATAACATAGCAAGTTAAATTAACTTCATTGTGCTTTCGTATCAAGATTCAATGCAGATCAAATTCATCTACAGAGATTATATCAGAAGAAAAAGCTTAAGTAAACTTCTTCAAATGGGGAAACTGGACTACATTCATTCAAAGAATATTTGCTGAGACATACTTTATTTGCTGAGACATACTTTGTGACAGACACACTTGTGGATACTACAACAAAAGCGATAATAAAAAGAAACAATAAGCCTTTAGTACTTATTAATTACCTACTTTCATAGAGCTTAAATTCTATAATGAGAAAAGAGACAGTAAAGAAAATAAATAAGTAAAACACTTTTGTTAGATGGTAGTATTATAGAGAAACAAAGGTAAGGAAGAGGAACAAGGAGTATTAAGGAAGGTTTGATGTTTTTAAAAGAAGGGCCATGAAAGGCCTTATTTTGAGGGTGATTATTTGAATAAAAATGAGAAGCAGATGAGGGAGTAACTAAGGCATGTGCATTTCCAGAGAAAAAGCAATATAGGCAGACACAACAGCAGATGCTAAGGTCATGAATTGAACAAGTGATTAAAGAGTCAAGGAATCACAAAGAGAATAGGTGCCTGGAAAAGAGTGATCAGAATAGAGATAATAAAGGATGAGGCCAGAGACTTGAGGGAAAAATTCCTGACATTTGTAAGCCATTATAATGGCTTTAGTTTCTACTCTGGTAGAGGGTGCTGGAGAGTTTTAAATTGCGAAGTGATACGATACGACCTAATCTATTTTTCAGGTTCATTCTGGATACTTTGTTGAGAATAGACTAGAGTAAGGAAAGGTTAGAAGTAGGTTAGAAAACGATTGCAGTGGTCCAGGTCATAAGTGAGTGAGATTCTGCATATGTTTTGAACTTACATCCCATAAAGTTTGTTAACAGATTGCATGAAAGACATTGAAAAAGAGAGGAGTCGAAACCGACTACAAGGTTTTTAGCCTAAATAACTAGACAGAGGGAATTGCCAATAATTGGCTTGAGGAAGACTGAAGAACAGCTTTGTGAGGCAAGATGAATAGCTGAGTTCTCTTTATTTTAAGTGCAAAATGTTTCTTAACCATCCAAGTGGAGATGCTGAGTAACCAGTTGGATATAAGAGAGTAATTCAGAGAAGAGGAACTGCCTGGAGTTGATTCAGAGATTGTTTTTAAAGCTTCTTGACACCAAAGTTGAAGGGCTAGAAAGGGAAGAGGTCTAATGGTAACCCTAAATTAGAAGTCTCTGACATGAGTAGTAAATACCGAAAGTGACTGAGATGATACAGCCAGTGAGTGTAATTGGGGTTTCCTGCAGCCATGTTTTTAAAAAGTCAAACTCATAGAAATAGTAAAATGGTGGTTGCCAAGCACTGGGGGATGGAGGAAATTCAGAAAATTTGGTCAAAGAGTGCAAATTTCCAGTTATAAGAGGAATTACGTTCTGAGGATCTAAAGTACAGCACAGATAATGGTATTTTATTATATACTTTAAAGTTGTGAAGAGAGTAAGTCTAAATGTTCTGATCATGTACACACAAAAAGCAGTTATGTAAGATGATGGATATGTTAAATAAACTTACTGTGATAACAATTATGCAATATATACATGAATCCAGTCGCCATGTTGTACACCTTAAACCTATGAGTGTTACATGTCAATCATATCTCGATAAAGCTGGCAGGGAGAAAGTGCTTCAATGAGGAGAGTGTGAACATTTGTCAAATACTGCTTATAGGTTAAGAAAGATGACCATGCCAGATTTAGCAATGTGTAGATCATCAATGAGCTAATGAAAATAAATTTGGAAACATGGTGGTTGAAAAATCTAATCGGGAGTTGGATTTAAGAGCCATCAGAAGGAAAAACAACAGAGGTGATGAGCAGATGCTCAGCTCCTTCAGGAACTGTGATACATAAAAGGATAAAGAGAAATGGAATGACATCTAGAGAAGTAAACAGGAACAAAAGCAACTTTTTAAAGCAGAAATAGATATCAGCATGTTTGTGGGATCAATAGAAAGGGGAAATGATGCAGGAGACAAAGACAAGAGTAGTGGGAATAACAGCCTTGAGTAAGTCATCTATGAGGAACCTTGCCTTAGGGATACAGGTTGTCCTATTGAGAGGGTAACAGGCAGGAAGGCTAGGGGTCCCCAAATGGAGAAAATAGGCTGCAGTGTCAGACGTTTTTTATCTCTCTCTTAAGTGGCAGGAGGAAACAAACTACAAGTGTCAGACTTTTTTCCCTTCTTTATGCAAAATTAAAAAGAGGTTTCTTTTAAAACTTTGTGTTGTCATGACAACACCTGGTTCCACCTGAACTTTTCTCAAACCTTGAACTAACCAATGCATTTTTCTTATGGAAATGTTTTTCTTAAGCTACGTTAATGAACTATGTATTTACCTTAGACTCTGTCTTTCTTCAAGTTGGTTCTGCCTAAGACTCAGAACCAATAATGGCTCAACAAACCAGTATGTTTTACTCATGGAAATGTTCTCTTAAGCTATGTTAATGAAACTATGTATTTGCTCAGAAACCTGCCTTTCTTCAAGATTCGTGTCAATTGTTTGTTTTACGGCCCGGGATGACTCTCCTTGTACCAATGCTATCTCAAAATGCATGTTGTGGGTGAGGGGCCTAATGCCACTCTCTTGAGACATTTCTTTTCTCTAATTAGCATCTTGCTAATAGATATATAACTTCTTGCTAAAAACTAGCAAAAGGGCACTCTTTGTGCCCCCTTCTGATGTCTATGTCAGAAGCTTTCTCTATCTCTTTTATACTTTAATAAAACTTTATTACACNACTCTCTTGAGACATTTCTTTTCTCTAATTAGCATCTTGCTAATAGATATATAACTTCTTGCTAAAAACTAGCAAAAGGGCACTCTTTGTGCCCCCTTCTGATGTCTATGTCAGAAGCTTTCTCTATCTCTTTTATACTTTAATAAAACTTTATTACACAAAAGCTTTGAGCAATCAAGCCTCGTCACTGGCTCTGGATTGAATTATTCTCCTCCAAAGGCAAAGAATCTCAGCATTGTTCACAGCTCATAGCGACAACCTTTCATCTTTGGGGTTTGTCCAGGATCTGAACCTGGGACCTCTCACACTCGAGGTGAGAACTGTACCCTGTAGACCAACCAGCCTGCTGCATGGAAATGCCATCCATAATAATAAGGAAGGTTGAAGGTAGCTGAAGATGTAGGTAGGCGAGTGGATGCTATGGAGTTATGAATATTCTTCAAGATAGGTTTTATTTTCTCAGTGAAGTAAAAAGACTGTGAACTGAGAGGGAATGGAGGGATTTCCCTGGTGGTCCAGTAGTTAAGACTTTGAGCCTTCCATACAGAGAGCCTGAGCTTGATCTCTGGTGAGGAAACTAAGATCCCATATGCTGAGCAGCTTGACCAAAAATTTTATAAAAAGAAAAGAAGGAGGGAATGATGTTGAGAGGTAAAGTACTGGAGTCAGGGAAGGCATGAAATAATAGGGGAGTTAGAATAACTGGACTAGGGGAAAGTTGTGTGATTGCTGGGATATATTGAGGGCCCACCTGACCAGTCACTGTGATGGTACCTTTTTCTTAAAATTACATTCAGCTACTCGAAAATAGGGCTTCCCAGGTGGCACTAGTGGTAAAGAACCCACCTGCCAATGCAGGAGACATAAGAAACCTGGGTTCAATCCCTGGGTCAGAAAGATTCCCTGGAGGAGGGCATGGTAACCCACTCCAGGATTTTTGCCTGGAGAATCTCCTAGACAGAGGAGCCTGGTAGATACAGTCTATAGGGTCACAAAGAGTCAGACATGACTGAAGTGACTTAACACGCATTTAAAAATAAATGCAAAGTTTTGGGAGAGTTAGATTTAATGAGAATTGTGGTTTTTCTAGGTGTTTAGGCTGAATTGTGTCCCCCTGGTATTCAGTGTTGTACTCCTGAACCCTGTTACTACAAAATGTGACTGCATTTTGACACAAAGATTTTAAAGAGGTAATTAAGGTGAAATAAGGAAAGTGAGAATGGCACCCCACTCCAGTACTTTTGCCTGAAAAATCCCATGGACGGAGGAGCCTGGTAGGCTGCAATCCATAGGGTCGCTAAGAGTTGGACACAACTGAACGACTTCACTTTGACTTTTCACTTTCATGCATTGGAGAAGGAAATGGCAACCCACTCCAGTGTTCTTGCCTGGAAAATCCCAGGGATGGGGAGCTTGGTGGGCTGCCGTCTATGGGGTTGCACAGAGTCAGAGACGACTGAAGCGACTTAGCAGCAGCAGCAGCAATGAAAGTGAAAGAGGAGAATGAAAAAGTTGGCTTAAAACTCAACATTCAGAAAACAAAGATCATGGTATCTGGTCCCATCATTTCATGGCAAATAGATGGGGAAACAGTAGAAACAGTAGCTGACTTTATTTTTGGGGGCTCCAAAATCACTGCAGATGGTGAGTAAAGCTTAAAAGATGCTTATTCCTTGGAAGAAAAGTTATGACCAACCTAGACAGCGTTTAAAAAGCAGAGACATTACTTTGCCAACAAAAGTCCGTTTAGTCAAAGCTATGGTTTTTCCAGTAGTCATGTATGGCTCTGACAGTTGAACTATAAAGAAAGTTGAGTGCCGAAGAATTGATACCTTTGAACTGTGGTGTTGGAGAAGACTCTTGAGAGTCCCTTGGACTGCAAGGAGATCCAACCAGTCCATTCTGAAGGAGATCAGCCTTGAATATTCATTGGAAGGACTGATGCTGAAGCTGAAACACCAATATTTGGCCACCTGATATGAAGAACTGACTCATTTGAAAAGACCCTGATGCTGGAAAAGACTGAAGGCAGGAGAAGAAGGGGATGACAGAGGTGAGATGGTTGGAAGGCATTGCCGACTAAATGGAAATGAATTTAAGCAAGTTCCAGGAGGTGATGATGGACATAGAGGCCTGGTGTGCTGCAGTCCATGGGGTTGCAAAGAGTCAGACACAACTGAGTGACCGAACTGAGCTGAACTGAAGGTGAAATGAGGTCACACATGTGGGCCCACATCCAGTATGACTGGTGTCTTTATAAAAATAGTGGATTAGTACAGTGTACAGTGGAAAGATGGTGTGAAGAAAGAGGAAGGAGATGGTTATGTGTAAGTCAAAGAGAGAGATCTCAGAAGAAATTAATCTTGTGGACACCGTAACCTTGAACCTCAAGCATCTACGACTGTAAAGAAATAAATTTGTTGTTTAAGCTTCCCCATCTGTGCTATTTGTTACATCAAGCCTAACAAAATAATATTAATACACTTGATCAGAGGTAGCAAGTTGTGCAAGTTTTGGTGGATCTACATCATTTTGTTGTTGTTGTTTAGTCACTAAGTCATGTCCAACTCTTTGCGACCCCATGGACTGTAGCCTACCAGGCTCCTCTGTCCATGGGATTCTCCAGGCAAGGATTTTGGAGTGGGTTGCCATTTCCTTCTCCAGGGGATCTTCTTGACCCAGGGATTGAACCTGGGTCTCCCACATTGGAGGCAGATGCTTTAACCTCTGAGCCACCAGGTAAGCCCATAGATAGATAGGTGATAAATAGATTCCTTTGGATTTTGTACATGGACAATCATGTTGAGTAAAGATTTCTACTTCTCCAGTCATCATGCATTTTTTTTAGCTTAAAAATTATTACGAGAAACAAAAATTGTGAGAGACTAGTTTATTTTATTTTTAATTAACTTTTATTGACATATAGTTGGTTTACAATGTTGTGTTAGTTTCTACTGTACAGAAAAATGCATCAGCCATACATTATACGTGGGCTTCCCAGGTGGCACAGTGGTAAAGAATCTGCCTGCCAGTGCAAGAGATGCAAGAGACACGAGTTCGATCCATGGGTTGGTAACATCCCCTGGAGGAGGAAATGGCAACCCAGTCCAGTATTCTTGCCTGGAAACTTCCATGGACCTGGGGAACTTCCATGTAGCCTGGCGGACTACAGCCCCTGGGGTTGCAAAAGAGTTGGACACAAATGCATGACTGAACACATGCACACATACATACATCCTCTCCCTTTCGGACTCCCTTCCCATTCAGGTCACTGCAGTGCATTAAGTATGATTCCTTGCGCTATGCAGTAGGTTTTCATTTCTTCATGCATTTCTATTTTTTTATTTGTTGAGCTGTCTAGGACCTCCAGGGTAAAAGTGAAGAGAAATGAGAATCTCCTTGCTTCAGTTCCAATCAGGAATACAGCTTTCCCTCCTTTGCATTGCATATACTGGCTGTCAGTTATTCATAGATGCCCTTTATGGGGTGAAAGGGAAAGTGAAGTCACTCAGTTGTGTCTGACTCTTTGCGACCCCATGGACTGTAGCCTACCATTATGGGGTGAAGGATGTTCAATTTTTATAATAAATTATTTTACATTTTGTCAAATGTTTTATTTAAACTATTGAGATAATTATATTTTGGTTATCTTTTGAGCATTAAAATGATAAATTACATTGCTTGATTTATGGATGATAAGTAAATCTTGCTTCATGAGATGAAGCTTACCTTTTCACTTAGTAGTAACCTATATATTTCAGAATTATTTCTGCTAATACTTATAGACATTTGTAGATGTTCATGATGTATAGGTGTATAGATATTTGTGATATTTATCTGTGTATGTGTGTGTGCATGCTCAGTTGCTTCAGTGATGTCCAACTCTTCAGTCATGTCCAACTCTGTAGCCCACCAGGCTCCTCTGTCCATGGGATTCTCCAGGTAAGAATACTGAAGTGGGTTGCAATAACTTCCTCCAGAGTATCTTCTCGACCCAGGGATCAAACCCAAGTCTCCTGCATTGCAGCTGAATTCCTTACCACTGAGCTGCTATTGAAGCCCTTTCATGAGGTACAGCTATCTATAATTTTATTTTATCATGATTTTCTTGGCTGGTTTTGGTATCAGGATTTCAATGGCTTTATAAAATTAGTTTTGGAATGTTTACTCTTCTACGGAGTAATTTGTTCAGAATTGGTGTTATTTCTTTCTTAAATAGTTGGTTGAGTTCTGAGTTCAGTTCAGTTCAGTTGCTCAGTCGTGTCCCACTCTTTGTGACCCCATGAACTGCAGCACACCAGGCCTCCCTGTCCATCACCAACTCCTGGAGCTTACTCAAACTCATGTCCATTGAGTCAGTGATGCCATCCAATCATCTCATCCTCTGTCATCCCCTTCTCCTCCTGCCTTTAATCTTTCGCAGCATCAGGGTCTTTTCAAATGAGTCAGTTCTTCACGTCAGGTGGCCAAAGTATTGGAGTTTCAGCTTTAGCATCTGTCCTTCCAATGAATATTCAGTACTGATTTCCTTTAGGATAGACTGGTTGGATCTCCTTGCAGTCCAAGGGACTCTCAAGAGTCTTCTCCAACACCACAGTTCAAAAGCATAAGCTCTTCAGTGCTCAGCTTTCTTTATAGTCCAACTGTCACATTCATACATGACTACTGGAAAAACAATAGCTTTGACTAGATGGACCTTTGTTGGCAAAGTAATGTCTCTGCTTTTTAATATGCTGTCTAGGTTGGTCATAGGTTTTCTTCCAAGGAGCAGGTGTCTTTTAATTCCAAGGCTGTAGTCACCATTTGCAGTGATTTTGGAGCCCCCCTCCCAAATAAAGTCAGCCACTGTTTCCACTGTTTTCTCATCTATTTGCCATGAATTGATGTGACCAAATGCCATGATCTTAGTTTTCTGAATGTTGAGTTTTAAGCCAACTTTTTCACTTTTCTCTTTCACTTTAATCAAAAAGCTATTTATTTCTTTGCTTTCTACCATAAGGGTGGTGTCATCTGCATATCTGAGGTTATTGATGTTTCTCCCAACAATCTTGATTCCAGCTTGTGCTTCTTCCAACCCAGCATTTCTCATGGTGTACTCCTGTTTCCCTGGTGGCTCAGAGGTTAAAGTGTCTGCCTCCAATGCGGGAGACCTGGATTCGATCCCTGGGTTGGGAAGATCCCTTGGAGAAGGAAATGGCAACCCACTCCAGTATTCTTGCCTGGAGAATCCCAGGGATGGGGGAGCCTGGTGGGTTGCAGTTCACGGGGTCACAAAGAGTCAGACATGACTGAGTGACTTTACTTACTTACTTACTCTGCATATAAGTTAAATAAGCAGGGTGACAGTATACAACCTTGATGTACTCCTTTCCTGATTTGGAACCAGTCTGTTGTTCCATGTCCAGTTCTAACTGTTGTTTCCTGACCTTTTATAGATTTCTCAAGAGGCAAGTCAGGTGGTCTGTTATTCCCATCTCTTTAAGAATTTTCCACATTTTTTTGTGATCCACATAGTCAATATCTTTGGCATAGTGAACAAACAGAAGTAGATGTTTTTCTGGAACTCTCTTCCTTTTTTGATCATCCAACAGATCATAAATAGTTGGTAGGTATTTTATTTTGCAAATTTGTTCTAATGTAAGCATTTAAGCTTTTTATTTTATTTTTAGCATTGCTTTATTGCATTCTACAAATTTTTATGTGTTCAGATTATTTTTACTTAGTTCAATATATTTTATAATTTTACTTGTGATTTCCTCTTTTATCCATGGGTTATATAGAAGTGTATAATTCCTAAATATTTATAAATACCTGGTAATTTTCCTGGGATCTTTTGCTACTGATTTCCTATTTAATTCGTTTAGCCAAAGAGCAGACCCTGCACTCTTCCAGTCCTTTCAAAATGTACTGAGGCATGTCCAACTCTCAGCGACCCAATGGACTGCAGCCTACCAGGCTCCTCTGTCCATGGGATTTTCCAAACAAGAGTACTGGAGTGGGGTGCCATTGCCTTCTCTGATCCTGAAGCCTACTTAGATATTAATATAGATTTTCCAGCATTCTTATTTTTATGATTTGCTTGTTTTGTCTTTATCATTATTTTATTTTTATCCTATCTGTATCTTTTTAGTAAAGGTTCATGTTCATGTTTTGTAAACAGCATATAGTTGAGTCTTATCATTTAAACTTTTTGCCTTTTAATTGAAATTTTTAGTGCATGTACATTTAACTTCATAGTTGATAAGCTTGGATTTCAGTCTATCATCCAGTATTGTTTTTCTATTTGACCCATACATTATCTGTTACTTTTGCTCATTTTCTGTTGTTTCACTGCATCTTTTATATTTTATTTTATTACTATACTATTTATTAGTTAAATAACTTTTTCTTTTTCAAACTATTCCACTGAAGTTTATAATGTTCATCTTTAAATTATAACATGCAATGTGTCAGTATTATGTTATCTTTGTATATAAGAAGGTGACACAAGTATACTTTTTTTCTCTCTCTCTCCAGCCCTTTGTGCTATCATTGATATGTATTTTATTTATTTATAATGTGTATATACACACAAATATATATATATATATATATATGATATCTCTCTCTCTCATTTATCATCCCTCATCTATCTCATCTTTTTTCTCTGTGTGCTCCAATGTGGATAGTTTCTACTGCCCTGTCTTCAGTTCACAGACATCTTCCATACCAATCTTTTCTATTCTGCTGTTGAGTCTTTACCATTAATTATTCATTTCAGATATTATATCTTCCAGTCATAAAATTCCTAAATTATTCCTTTTCATAATTTCCATTTTCTATTTTTGTTATATTCATATTTTCTTTAAATTAACAAAGGTATTTATAATAGCTTTCTAAATGTCATTTAATCCCATTTCTGCTATTGAATAATTCTTGCCTAGTTATAGATCACAAATTTCTTCTTCTTTTCCTGACCTAGAATAGTCTAAGCTATACATGTAATGGCTTAATAGTCAGTCAAAGATTCAAGCAGATTCCTAATGCAGATTTTTGGAGTTCACTCCCTTTGTAAAGTCTTTTTTGTCAGTTCCTTGCCCCACAAATTCCAGCTCCTTCAGTAGCTCTGAACAATCTTGGTCTCCACAAGTCAGCAAGAGATCTTGATGCTCCTCTTGGCATCCAACCCTGGGACATGATCTGGAAAGTGTTTCCAGACATAAACCCAGTCACTTTGTTTGCCTTCTCTCAGGTACAACAGTCCTGCCCCACTTGTTATCCAAGGTCTGTAAATAGTTGTTTCGTATGTTTTGTCTACTTTAATAGTTTTTTTATGTTAGAAGGGCTATTCTAGTACCAATTATTCCACCATGTCTGTATGCAGAAATCTGTTAGTTTTCATTCAGTTTTCAAATCACTCCATTAATTCATTATCTCCCTGAACAGATATTTATAAATAGTAGATGCTGACCGTAGTACACAATGATTAATAAGATATTCAGAAAAGGAAATCAGTCCTGAATATTCATTGGAAGAACCAATGCTGAATCTGAAGCTCCAATACTTTGGCCATCTGATGTGAAGAACTGATTCATTGGAAAAGACCCTGATGCTGGGAAAGATTGAGGCAGGAGGAGAAAGGGTGACAGAGGATGAGATGGTCAGATGGCATCACCAACTCGATGGACATGAGTTTGGGCAAGCTCTGGGAGTTGATGATGGACAGGGAAACCTGGCATGCTGCAGTCCATGGGGTGGCAAAGAGTCAGACACGACTGAGCAACTGAACTGAATAAGATACTGTCCCTGCTTGAAGGAGCTCTCAGCTTACTGGAGTAGCAACTGATAACATAATTTTGATGCAATGTGATCAGCATAAAAAGTAAAGATTTAAAAGTAAGTGCTATAAGATAAAAGCACAAGTATTTATTATACATTTCATCCAGACCAAAGTCAAGTTTAATGGTACTCTCTAAGATCATGGATCTCAACCAAAGCTGTAACAGTGGAAGCCCCCAGGAACCTCTAAAACAATACTGATGCCTGAGTCCTATTCCAAATGTTCTGATTTAGTTGGTCTGAGGTGTGGCCTGGGCTTTGGACTTTTAAAACCCTCTTATTAATATTTGCTTTGAAGCCAAAGTTGACAATATTAATCTATGGTAACTTTTTCAGATAGATATTATGAATAAATGTGTGGATTGTTAAAAAACTACAAATGGTACTCTACAAAAATATTTACTCTGTGTTTTCTGTTGCCAATGTCTCAAAATGGTTGTTTCATATATTTTTCCAGTGTCATAGTTTCACCTTGTTTTGATTAAATTATATTATTTAAACAATTTGGCAGTACATCTATTCATCTAACAAGTATTTATTGTGTCATCTATTTATATTTACTGTGCTAAGTGCTATAACTTTAATGTTATGGTAAGTTGACCATAGCAAAGGGTGACACGCTACTTGACTTTACCTTGACAGTGAAGTTTTCTCATAAGACTGATGTTTGAGAAGTATGCTTGTCCATGTACATGTGCATTCTTGTTAAGGTACAAATACTTACTTAAATGTACTGCTGTTGCTGCTGCTAAGTCACTTCAGACATGTCTGACCCTGTGTGACCCCATAGATGGCAGCCCACCAGGCTTCCCCATCCCTCGAATTCTCCAGGCAAGAACACTGGAGTGGGTTGCCATTTCCTTCTCCAATGCATGAAAGTGAAAGTGAAAGCGAAGTTGTGNTTCAGACATGTCTGACCCTGTGTGACCCCATAGATGGCAGCCCACCAGGCTTCCCCATCCCTCGAATTCTCCAGGCAAGAACACTGGAGTGGGTTGCCATTTCCTTCTCCAATGCATGAAAGTGAAAGTGAAAGCGAAGTTGTGTCTGACTCTTAGCGACCCCATGGACTGCAGCCTACCAGGCTCCCCTCTATCCATGGGATTTTCCAAGCAAGAGTACTGGAGTGGGTCGCCATTGCCCTGTACAGCAGTATACATAACCAGACTGCCCATTCTTTAAATCATAAAGATTAATCCTATTTCTATTTTCTGAGGACATCACTCCCAAAGAAAAACCAGCATAAGTACAATTAATTCATACGTTGTAAAAGGTCATCAGGGTGGCAGTTTCAGAAAGTTATAAATAAAGCAATCTAAATCTGTAATATCTACTTATATTTTTAAGGGCTTCTGCAATGTTGATAGCATCATGGAAATAAGATTTGAAAAAGTAATTCACCTATATTATTAACAGTATAAACATTCTTTCTTCTTTATACGTGGGGAACATGTGTGTGAACGGCTTCCCAGGTGGCTCAGTGCTAAAGAACCTGCCTGCAACGCAGGAGCCACAGGAGACCCAGGTTTGATCCCTGGGTTGGGAAGGTCCCCTGGAGGAGGAAGTGGCAACCCACTCTAGTAGTCTTGCCTGGAGAATCCCATGGACAGAGGAGCCTAGAGGGCTATAGTCTACAGGGTCACAAAGAGTTGGACATGACTGAAGTGACTTAGTATGCATGCACATATGTGTGGCAGGGTCACACTTAATAGTTAAGTGCATGTTTTGCCATATTAAAAGAAATCACCAGGGGCGGTCCTAAGATGGTGGAGGAATAGGACGGGGAGACCACTTTCTCCCTCACAAATTCATCAAAAGAACATTTCAGTGCTGAGTAAATTCCACAAAACAACTTCTGAATGCTGGCGGAGGACTTCAGACACCCAGAAAAGCAGATCCTTGGCTTCAAAAACAGGTAGGAAAAAATATAAAAGATGAAAAAAGAGACAAAGGAGGTAGGGAGGGAGCTCCATCCTGGGAAGGAAGTCCTATCCCAGGAAGAGACTCGTAAGAAGAGAGGTTTCCAAACAACAAGAAACATTCTCGCTGCTGAGTCTGTGGAGAGCCTTGGAAGCACAGAGGGCAACATAACAGGAAGGAAAAATAAATAAATAATTAAAACCAACAGATTATGAGCCCAACAGCAACTCCTCCAGCGGAAAAGCAGCGCAGATGCCTGCATCTGCCACTAGCAAGTGGGGGCTGGGCAGGGAGGCACGGGAGGCACAGGGTGCAGGGCCTGTCTCTTATACACATCTAGATGTGTATAAGAGACAGCCGTAGTACACAATGATTAATAAGATATTCAGAAAAGGAAATCAGTCCTGAATATTCATTGGAAGAACCAATGCTGAATCTGAAGCTCCAATACTTTGGCCATCTGATGTGAAGAACTGATTCATTGGAAAAGACCCTGATGCTGGGAAAGATTGAGGCAGGAGGAGAAAGGGTGACAGAGGATGAGATGGTCAGATGGCATCACCAACTCGATGGACATGAGTTTGGGCAAGCTCTGGGAGTTGATGATGGACAGGGAAACCTGGCATGCTGCAGTCCATGGGGTGGCAAAGAGTCAGACACGACTGAGCAACTGAACTGAATAAGATACTGTCCCTGCTTGAAGGAGCTCTCAGCTTACTGGAGTAGCAACTGATAACATAATTTTGATGCAATGTGATCAGCATAAAAAGTAAAGATTTAAAAGTAAGTGCTATAAGATAAAAGCACAAGTATTTATTATACATTTCATCCAGACCAAAGTCAAGTTTAATGGTACTCTCTAAGATCATGGATCTCAACCAAAGCTGTAACAGTGGAAGCCCCCAGGAACCTCTAAAACAATACTGATGCCTGAGTCCTATTCCAAATGTTCTGATTTAGTTGGTCTGAGGTGTGGCCTGGGCTTTGGACTTTTAAAACCCTCTTATTAATATTTGCTTTGAAGCCAAAGTTGACAATATTAATCTATGGTAACTTTTTCAGATAGATATTATGAATAAATGTGTGGATTGTTAAAAAACTACAAATGGTACTCTACAAAAATATTTACTCTGTGTTTTCTGTTGCCAATGTCTCAAAATGGTTGTTTCATATATTTTTCCAGTGTCATAGTTTCACCTTGTTTTGATTAAATTATATTATTTAAACAATTTGGCAGTACATCTATTCATCTAACAAGTATTTATTGTGTCATCTATTTATATTTACTGTGCTAAGTGCTATAACTTTAATGTTATGGTAAGTTGACCATAGCAAAGGGTGACACGCTACTTGACTTTACCTTGACAGTGAAGTTTTCTCATAAGACTGATGTTTGAGAAGTATGCTTGTCCATGTACATGTGCATTCTTGTTAAGGTACAAATACTTACTTAAATGTACTGCTGTTGCTGCTGCTAAGTCACTTCAGACATGTCTGACCCTGTGTGACCCCATAGATGGCAGCCCACCAGGCTTCCCCATCCCTCGAATTCTCCAGGCAAGAACACTGGAGTGGGTTGCCATTTCCTTCTCCAATGCATGAAAGTGAAAGTGAAAGCGAAGTTGTGTCTGACTCTTAGCGACCCCATGGACTGCAGCCTACCAGGCTCCCCTCTATCCATGGGATTTTCCAAGCAAGAGTACTGGAGTGGGTCGCCATTGCCCTGTACAGCAGTATACATAACCAGACTGCCCATTCTTTAAATCATAAAGATTAATCCTATTTCTATTTTCTGAGGACATCACTCCCAAAGAAAAACCAGCATAAGTACAATTAATTCATACGTTGTAAAAGGTCATCAGGGTGGCAGTTTCAGAAAGTTATAAATAAAGCAATCTAAATCTGTAATATCTACTTATATTTTTAAGGGCTTCTGCAATGTTGATAGCATCATGGAAATAAGATTTGAAAAAGTAATTCACCTATATTATTAACAGTATAAACATTCTTTCTTCTTTATACGTGGGGAACATGTGTGTGAACGGCTTCCCAGGTGGCTCAGTGCTAAAGAACCTGCCTGCAACGCAGGAGCCACAGGAGACCCAGGTTTGATCCCTGGGTTGGGAAGGTCCCCTGGAGGAGGAAGTGGCAACCCACTCTAGTAGTCTTGCCTGGAGAATCCCATGGACAGAGGAGCCTAGAGGGCTATAGTCTACAGGGTCACAAAGAGTTGGACATGACTGAAGTGACTTAGTATGCATGCACATATGTGTGGCAGGGTCACACTTAATAGTTAAGTGCATGTTTTGCCATATTAAAAGAAATCACCAGGGGCGGTCCTAAGATGGTGGAGGAATAGGACGGGGAGACCACTTTCTCCCTCACAAATTCATCAAAAGAACATTTCAGTGCTGAGTAAATTCCACAAAACAACTTCTGAATGCTGGCGGAGGACTTCAGACACCCAGAAAAGCAGATCCTTGGCTTCAAAAACAGGTAGGAAAAAATATAAAAGATGAAAAAAGAGACAAAGGAGGTAGGGAGGGAGCTCCATCCTGGGAAGGAAGTCCTATCCCAGGAAGAGACTCGTAAGAAGAGAGGTTTCCAAACAACAAGAAACATTCTCGCTGCTGAGTCTGTGGAGAGCCTTGGAAGCACAGAGGGCAACATAACAGGAAGGAAAAATAAATAAATAATTAAAACCAACAGATTATGAGCCCAACAGCAACTCCTCCAGCGGAAAAGCAGCGCAGATGCCTGCATCTGCCACTAGCAAGTGGGGGCTGGGCAGGGAGGCACGGGAGGCACAGGGTGCAGGGCTAGTTTTAAGAATCGGGCCAGAACACCCAGCGCGTAACCAGAGCAAACTAACTTAGGCTAGCAATCCAGACTGTGGGATAGCTACTACGCAAAACGGTTGAACATAAGACACCGCCAGGACCACGCACAGAACAAAGTATGGAAGGGAAATAGCTGGCTGCAGAACATCCCCCTCTGGTGACAGGCAGCCAAAGCCCTAAGGGCTGGAAGGGGGCAATCGCAGCCCAAGAGAGACATTACCTACCAAAATGCAAGCAGGCTTCTTTGCTAACTAAGACTTCTGGGGGTTCTGGACAATCATCATCTGCCTGAGAAGGAACACCAGTGGTACACCCAGAAAACTGAGCAGCAGGGAAAGGCGACAAGTTGCAGCAACTGCGCTCACCAAACTCCTGAGCTACTCGGACCTGGGAAGGGCACAAAATGCAGGCCCAACCAAGTATGCGTCTCTGAAGGCTACCTGAGCACCGAGCCTGAGCGGCTTAGACTGGGGAGGTGCATGAAGCCTAAGGCCAGCCTCAGACGGTTCCCCGGCAGAGCAACTTCGAGCCTGAGCAGTGTGCGCAGTGAGCAGGGGCAAGCCCAGCGTGGATGAGACACTGCAAGCACATGCCAGTAATATTTGTTTGCAGCATCTCTCCCTCCCCACGGTGCGACTGAACAAGTGAGCCTAAAAAAAAAAAAAGTGTCCACCACCACCCTCCCTGAGTCAAGACAGAAATCAGACACTGAAGAGACCAGCAAACAGAAGTTAAACAGAGGGAACCGCCTTGGAAGTGACCCCACACTGCCCACAACACCAGAGAAAGGGCCAGATATATCCTTACTATTTTTACAAGCATTCTTTTTTTGTGTGTGTGTGTTGATGTTGTTGCGTGAATGTTTCTTCTTCTTTTTTTTAACTTTCTTAAATTTTTAAGTCCTCTATTTCTCTAATTTTTATTTTTATAGCCTACTGTTACTTTTCAAAAAAAAAAAAAAGAAACCCTATTTTTAAAGCAAACATCGTATATAGTCTTTTTGTGGTTGATGTTGTTGGTTTTTAATAATTCTTGTGGCTTTGTTTTTTTTTTTTCTCTTTTTTTCTTTATTTTTTTTT
>SJYX01023213.1:574834-624182 GCA_006410675.1 Oreotragus oreotragus
AGACACAGATGTGTAGAATGGACTTTTGGACTCTGAGGGAGAGGGAGAGGGTGGGATGATTTGGGAGAATGGCACTGAAACATGTATACTATCATGTAAGAAACGAAGTGCCAGCCTATGTTCGATACAGGATACAGGATGCTTGGGGCTGGTGCATGGGGATGATCCAGAGAGATGATATGGGGTGTGAGGTGGTCGGGGGGTTCAGGATTGGGAGCTCGTATACACCTGTGGCAGATTCATGTCAATGTATGGCAAAACCAATACGGTATTGTAAAGTAAAATAAAAAATTTTAAAATAAATAAATAAAAGAAATCACATAGCATACTTAAATTTGGAAATCTCCTAGTCTCTAAAATGCAGTGATAAGAACAATCATGACCCTTTTTCCACCTAAAGGAGAACAAACTAATAGAGCATAAGAGAATAAGCACAGTTCAGTTCAGTTCAGTTCAGTTGTTCACTCATGTCCGACTCTTTGCGACCCCATGAACCACAGCATGCCAGGCCTCCCTGTCCATCACCAACTCCCGGAGTCTACCCAAACGCATGTCCATCGAGTCAGTGATGCCATCCAGCCATCTCATCCTCTGTCGTCCCCTTCTCCTCCTGCCCTCAATCTTTCTCAGCATCAGGGTCTTTTCCAATGAGTCAACTCTTCGCATCAGGTGGCCAAAGTATTGGAGTTTCAGCTTCAACATCAGTCCTTCCAATGAACACCCAGGACTGGTCTCCTTTAGAATGGACTGGTTGGACCTCCTTGCAGTCCAAGGGACTCTCAAGAGTCCTCTCCAACACCACAGTTCAAAAACATCAATTCTTTGGCGCTCAGCTTTCTTTACAGTCTAACTCTCACATCCATACATGACCACTGGAAAAACCATAGCCTTGACTAGATGGACCTTTGTCGGCAAAGTAATGTCTCTGCTTTTGAATATGCTATCTAGTTTGGTCATAACTTTCCTTCCAAGGAGTAAGGGTCTTTTAATTTCATGGCTGCAATCACCATCTGCAGTGATTTCAGAGCCCACCAAAATAAAGTCAGCCACTGTTTCCACTGTTTCTCCATCTATTTGCCATGAAGTGATGGGACTGGATGCCATGATCTTAGTTTTCTGAATGTTGAAATTTAAGCCAACTTTTTAACTCTCCTCTTTCACTTTCATCAGAGGCTCTTTAGTTCTTATTTGCTTTCTGCCATAAGGATGGTGTCATCTTCATATCTGAGGTTATTGATATTTCTCCCAACAATCTTGATTTCAGCTTGTGCTTCATCCAGCGCAGTGTTTCTCATGATGTACTCTGCAGATACGTTAAATAAGCAGGGTGACAATATACAGCCTTGACATACTCCTTTTCCTATTTGGAACCAGGCTGTTGTTCCATGTGCAGTTCTAACTGTTGCTTCCTGACCTGCATACAGGTTTTTCAAGAGGCAGGTCAAGTGGTCTGGTATTCCCATCTCTTTCAGGATTCTCCACAGTTTATTGTGATCCACACAGTCAAAGGCTTTGGCATAGTCAATAAAGCAAAAATAGATGTTTTTCTGGAACTCTCTTGCTTTATCGATCATTCAGTGGATGTTGGTAATTTGATCTCTGGTTCCTGTGCTTTTTCTAAAACCAGCTTGAACGTCTG
Source organism: Oreotragus oreotragus (assembly GCA_006410675.1). Classification (NCBI taxonomy): domain Eukaryota; kingdom Metazoa; phylum Chordata; class Mammalia; order Artiodactyla; family Bovidae; genus Oreotragus; species Oreotragus oreotragus. Next base: position 576,474 of record SJYX01023213.1, read on the forward strand.
GAAGTTCATGGTTCACGTATTGCTGAAGCCTGGCTTGGAGAATTTTGAGCATTACTTTACTAGCGTGTGAGATGAGTGCAGTTGTGCGGTAGTTTAAGCATTCTTTGGCATTGCCTTTCTTTGGGAGTGGCAGCTGCACAGCACAGGAGTGGTCAAGAGGAGCTACCCCATGTCCAAGGTCAGGAGCGGTGGCAATCAGGACATACCCCATGCCCAAGGTAAGGAGCAGTGGCTGTGATTTCCTGGAGCAACCATGAAGAGATACCCGATGTCCAAGGTAAGAGAAGCCCAATTAAGATGGTAGGCGCTGAGAGAGGGCAGACAGACTGAAACCACAATCACAGACAACTAGCCAATCTGATCACACAAACCACAGCCTTGTCTAACTCAATGAAACTAAGCCATGCTGTGTGGGGCCATCCAAGATGGACGGGTCATGGTGGAGAAGTCTGACAGAATGTGGTCCACTGGAGAAGGGAATGGCAAATCACTTCAGTATTCTTACCTTGAGAACCCCATCAACAGTATGGACAGTATGAATAAGCACAAATAATGTGCAAATTAGGAATGTGAAGTTTCTTCTCTCATCCGTCTCCTGGCTCACATATACATGGTCCAGGTACCAGAAAACTTTCCTCTGAACACAATCTGTTTGGCAAGTAGTTGAAATTGCATCTAATCTGAACTGTCGCACAGAGTTAGAGATTTTCAGTCTGTTTAGTTTTGCTGCAGCAAGTTTCAACCTTCTGCACTTTCCTGACTATTTTCACAGCAGAGCTATCCACTAGCAGCAACCCGATTGCCAGCTGGGTAATTATTATTTTACTCTGAGGTGTCTATATGACATCTGGTATCTTGACATTGAATTCTTAAGTGTATACTTTCTTTAATTCCTTTGCTTGCCATGCTTTCTAAAGCAAATTCTGACTCTCCACATGTGTTATCTGTGGGCCACTGAGCTGTTCAGTATGTCAGTGGTAAATCTTCCTAATCTTGAGCCTCTTAGACTCTTGGGTACAGCAATGACTGGAGAAAATCTTTGAGATACTTTCATTCTCTATTTCTCTACAAGCCTAAAATCACTTTCAAGAATACGTGTGAAAGAAAATAGAGCATATTAAAACAGCAATTAGCTCTATCTTTTTCCTATGTTGAATGCCCATCTTCTGCTGGATGCTTAAATAAATTAAACTGAAAAATTATTTCTGTTGAGTGTAACACTTAAATCACTTAGCAGGTTTTTATTCATTTTTAGTAAAGATATAGTAATGCATAATCCAAAATTCAACCATGGCAAATAGCACGTGCATCAAGATTGAGAAGTTTAGTCAGTCAATTCAGTTCAGTTCAGTCAGTCCTGTCTGACTCTGTGACCCCATGCACTATAGCATGTCAGGTTTCCCTGTCTCTTGCTATCTCCCAGAATTTGCTCAAATTCATGTCCATTGAGTTGATGATGTCATCCAACCATCTCACCCCCTTCTCTTCCTGCCCTCAGTCTTTCCCAGCATCAGAGTCTTTTCCAGTGAGTTGGCTTTTCATGTCAGTTAGCCAGTAATGGAGTTTTAGCTTCAACATCAGTCCTTCCAATGAATATTCAGGACTGATTTCCTTTAGGATTGACTGGTTTGATCTCCTTGCACACCAAGGGACTCTCAAGAGTCCTCCAGCACCACAGTTCAAAAACATCAATTCTTTGGTGTTTAGCCTTCTTTATGGTCCAACTTTAACATCTGTACATGACTACTGGAAAAACCATAGCTTTGACTATACGGACCTTTGTCAACGAAGTGATATATCTGCTTTTTAATACCCTGTCTATGTTTGTCCAACTCCTTGTGACCCCATGAACTATAACCCGCCAGGCTCCTCTGTCCATGGGATTTTTTCCAGGCAAGAATGTTGGAGTGGGTTGCCATACCCTTCTCCAGGGGATCTTCCCAACCCAGGGATGGAATTTTGCATCCCTTGCATTGGCTGGAGGATTATTTACCACTGAACCACCAAAGAAGCATCTTTTATACATAGTAGTGTATATATGTCAATCCCAATCTCCCACTTCATCTAACCCCTTCGCCTTCCACACTTAGTGTTCCCTACATCTGTTCCTTTGCATATTTGAACCCTGGTACCTATTTTTGTGACATGGTAAGTCCTCAATGTACATTTTTTAAAATATTGACTTAGGTTTTGAGTGATCAAGATTGCCGGGAGAAATATCAATAATCTCAGACATGCAGATGACACCACCCTTATGGCAGAAAGTGAGGAGGAACTAAAAAGCCTCTTGTTGAAAGTGAAAGAGGAGAGTGAAAAAGTTAGCTTAAAGCTCAACATTCAGAAAACTAAGATCATGGCATCTGATCCCATCACTTCATGGGAAATAGATGGGGAAACAGTGTCAGACTTTATTTTGGGGGGGCTCCAAAATCACTGCAGATGGTGACTGCAGCCATGAAATTAAAAGACGCTTACTCCTTGGAAGGAAAGTTAAGACCAACCTAGACAGCATATTCAAAAGCAGAGACATTACTTTGCCAACAAAGGTCCATCTAGTCAAGGCTATGGTTTTTCCAGTAGTCACGTATGGATGTGAAAGTTGGACTGTGAAGAAAGCTGAGCACTGAAGAATTGATGGTTTTGAACTGTGGTGTTGGAGAGGACTCTTGAGAGTCCCTTGGACTGCAAGGAGATACAACCAGTCCATTCTAAAGATCAGTCCAGGGTGCTCTTTAGAAGGACTGATACTAAAGCTGAAACTCTAATACTTTGGCCACCTCATGTGAAGAGTTGACTCATTGGAAAAGACTCGGATGCTGGGAGGGATTGGGGACAGGAGGAGAAGGGGATGACAGAGGATGAGATGGCTGGATGGCATCACTGACTCAATGAACGTGTGTTTGTGTGAACTCCAGGAGTTGGTGATGGACAGGGAGGCCTGGGATGCTGTGATTCATGGGGTTGCAAAGAGTTGAACACGACTTAGCCACTGAACTGAACTGAACTGAGGTGAGAATAATAAATAAGATACGTATTAATTGCATTTTCAGGTACAAGTTTAGGACAAGAAATACAACAATTTGTTGTTTTGTCTCTATAAATCAAAACCAGAGAGTAACTCAATCCTTGGAAATACATTTGTCATGTAACAAAACAGACTACAAAATGGTTTTTTCCTACTATTTTTGCTCGCTCCCACAGGTCCTTTTTCAAACAAATCACATTGATCATTATTATTTTATCTGAAATAAATCCTGTTATGCTTTTTCTGCCTAATTGACTTATTCATAAAAGAGGGAGGTTGGCCAAGTCAGATTGGTAGAGGTAGAATTAAGTTAATATATATTTATCATATGATGGATTCAAAATTTAAATTATCCAGAGACAGGGACTTATTTTGCCTCAAACCACACTGTTAGGTTTTCTTTGGAATTGCTCCAGTTTCCCACAAATGTAACAACATGTGAAGAATATAAAAGTAGAAAAATCTATTTCTCACGTTCATTTTGCTTATAATGCTGTAGAAAAGAAAGCAAATACTAATTATCTTGTTTACAGTCATCTAATTATTGGCAGGAGAGGGACTAAAAGCCTCCCCCTAGCAATGTCTCTCTAGATGTAAAATAAACACTGCAATTAAGAAAAAAGGCAGCAACTTGACAGAAAAATGGTTTCCTAATTTGACCATTCTGGGTGCTTAAAGTTGTTGTCCAAAAGGAACTAGTACTTTAATGAAGAGCCCAAATCAAATGAGAAAAGTTACTGAGAATTCTTTCTAATCCATAGTGTCCTGAGGGAACAAACAGATAAAGCAGGTTCTCCTGTCATTTACCAAACCTCATAGTAAAAAATTCTACTAGTAGAGACAGTTTAATAATTTTAGTCTTTTTTTTTTTGCCTCCAGCAACAAAGAGTTCATGTAACAAAAGTACCCATGGAGAACTAGTCTTCCAGACATATCGGTGCAACACTGAAATAATGTTATGAAGCGATGGCCATAATAATAACTGACAGCTGTTGCCCACTTGCTCTATGCCAACCACTATTTGAAGTGTTGAACATGATCATGGCATCTGGTCCCATGACTTCATGGGAAATAGATGGGGAAACAGTGGAAACAGTGACAGACTTTATTCTTTTGGGCTCCAAAATCACTGCAGATGGTGACTGCAGCCATGAAATTAAAAGATGCTTACTCCTTGGAAGAAAAGTTATGATCAACCTAGATAGCATATTGAAAAGCAGAGACATTGCTTTGCCAACAAAGGTCCATCTAGTCAAGGCTATGGTTTTTCCAGTGGTCATGTATGGATGCGAGAGTTGGACTGTGAAGAAAGCTGAGTGCCAAAGAATTGATGCTTTTGAACTGTGGTGTTGGAGAAGACTCTTGAGAGTCCCTTGGACTGCAAGGAGGTCCAACCAGTCCATTCTAAAGTAGATCAGCCCTGTGTGATCTTTGGAAGGACTGATGTTGAAGCTGAAACTCCAGTACTTTGGCCACCTGATGCAAAGTTGACTCACTGGAAAAGACTCTGATGGTGGGAGGGAATGGGGGCAGGAGGAAAACGGAGCGACAGAGGTGAGATAACTGGATGGCATCACCAACTCGATGGACGTGAGTCTGAGTGAAACTCCAGGAGATGATGATGGACAGGGAGGCTTGGCATGCTGCAGTTCATGGGGTCGCAAACAGTCGGACATGACTGAGTGACTGGACTGAACTGAAGCCGTAAAGGGGCATTCAATATAGAATCCCACTGAGAACTAATCTCAAGGGGCTCAAAAGAAGGCCAGAAATAATACTAAGACCTCTTAGTATCATTAATGATTTTCTTGGCTCCATTCCATGCACATGGCAACAAAAGCTTTGTTTTCTTCATGAAAGGCTTGAAAGACGAGAATTTGGGTTGTGTCCAGAGGAAGTAAATCTGTTTTGTTCTACACAGAGCAGTTAAACAATGGGATAAAATAGTCACCCAACAGTTAAAAGTCTGAAACAGAACTGAAGGTATCCCAAATAGGACTGAAAACAGTGTCTATTCAACTATCTTTTGGCCTCATTTGCCTTAACAATTCTATTTGTGGTGTCCCAAATGGAAGTATCTTGTATTTTAAAGGTAGAATTCAACAAGATGTATGTTATACAAGAAATTATTTCCAAGAGAAAACATTAGTGTAGCTTAGAATTCATTACTAATCATATCCTATACTCTGTAGTGTACAGTTGTAGGGCCTTTTGAGGAACAGATGAAGGCAAAGTTAAGATAATTAAGACTTTCTATACACAGTGACCTCTAGCAGGTTTACCAATGACTACCATTATATGGTAGTGACTTCCCTGATGGTTCAGATGGTAAAGCATCTGCCTACAATGCGGGAGACCCAGGTTCAATCCCCGGGTAGGGAAGATCCCCTGGAGAAGGAAATGGCATCCCACTCCAGTACTCTTGCTTGGAAAATCCCATGGATGGAGGATCCTGGTTGGCTACAGTTCATGGAGTCACAAAGAGTCAGACACGACTGAGCAACTTCACTTCTCTTCACTTCACCATTATATAGCATGCTGTCACATTCTTTGAACCCTGGGTGACAATGGCGATAACTCCTGGTCTGCTTGACAAATAGGGATGAAGAGGAGAAAACAGTGAAATGCATTGTATATGCAAGTAGAAAATTGTAATCTATTTTTAAATGAGGAAACCAGAATAGAAAGAGACACATGTACCCCAGTGTTCATCGCAGCACTGTTTATAATAGCCAGGCCATGGAAACAACCTAGATGTCCATCAGCAGATGAATGGATAAGAAAGCTGTGGTACATATACACAATGGAGTATTACTCAGCCATTAAAAAGAATACATTTGAATCAGTTCTAATGAGATGGATGAAACTGGAGCTGATTATACAGAGTGAAGTAAGCCAGAAAGAAAAACACCAATACAGTATACTAACACATATATATGGAATTTAGAAAGATGGTAATGAGGACCCTATATGCAAGACAGCAAAAGAGACACAGATGTGTAGAGCGGACTTTTGGACTCTGAGGGAGAGGGAGAGGGAGAGGGAGAGGGTGGGATGATTTGGGAGAATAGCATTGAAATATGTATACTATCATGTAAGAAACGAATCGCCAGTCTATGTTCTATGCAGGATGCAGGGTGCTTGGGGCTGGTGTATGGGGGCTGTCTCTTATACACATCTTATCTATAAATCACCATGAAGGGAAGAGGAGTCAATAGCATCAAGGAAAAATGATAACTTTTTTTTGCTTTATTCCAGAATGCATTACATTCCAAATAAATATGCACAGTGGTGACACTCTATGATGTAACATGTTAACTAATGTTAGACTTTAGGGAAATAAAAGAAATATAAGACACTATCACTGTGACCACATCCATCACTTTGGATTGGATGATAATGTAGAATGGAAAGATGGTAAAAGAAAGTAAGAAAATAGGAGGCTGAGGTCTCCATCCACTCAGAAACTAAGGAGAGATCACTTTTTTAAATACCCAAATTCAAGTCAATGAATAACTCAAGCTTAGTTCATGATACATATGAATTACAAGTATTCAGGTTTCCTCAGAAATTTCTAATTCTAATTAGAATTGAGAGAATTGACTCTGAAAATGAGTTATGGTAATCAGTTTCTTATGAGACTTGAGCCCCAAGAAATCAAGAGTTTTAAGCTATTAATTGACTCATTTTGTAAGAAAGATACATATTTAAATCAACTTGGATTTCTCTGCTGGCCCTATTTTACACAAAGAGAAGAAAGAATGAGGGAGTAGGCTATTGAGCACACAACCCATGACTGACTGGAGATTAAGAAGAATTTAGGATATGTTTTACCACTAAAGCCCTAAAAAGAGATACAGCTATTTTTTAAGCAGATGCTGCTTCAGCACGAGAGCTCTTCCTCATTTCATTTTCAAACTGCAGTAATTAAAAAATATATGTGGACTTGCTTTAGTCTCAAACGTGAGAACATTTTTCTCACATATACAGGCGCACACACTTCAAGTCATCAGACAAATCTACTCCATCATTCAGTTAGTCATTTATTCAATAGGTATTTCTCCAGAGCTTTTCCTGTGTTAGAAACCAAGAATAGAATAAGTTAAGGAGTGGTGTACCTGAAGTCCATTCAAGTAAATCTTCCAGGTCTAGTGGCCAGGGATGGTCATCTGACACAAGGCCAGCCAGTCCGAAAACTATTCAACAGTCTGGCCCAAAAACGATAAGCAAATCCATGAAATTGCCTTCTCAGGAAATATAAAGTGAGAATCATAAGACTGAANAAAATATATATTGTTAAAGGAAAGGAATGACTTCTTCAATTATTTATTCAAATGAAAAATAAACAAATACTATACAAACTGAACTGATACAATCTATAGACACATAAAACATTTTCAAGTCAAATGTGTATGCTCTTTCTAGTTGGAAAAAAATAAGTTTGAGGCCACTATATGACTTTGAAAGTTTTACTTAAGTTTTAACACTCATCTGAGTAATATCTTATATATATATAATTATTTGAGTGCACTGGGTCTTTGTTGCTATATGCGAGCTTTCTCTAGTTGTAGTGAGCAGGAGCTACTTTCTAGTTGCAGTGTGCCGGCTTCTCGTTGAGTGGCTTCTCTTGTTGTGGAGCATGGGCTCTAGGGCATGCCAGCTTAGTAGCTGTGGCTCCTGGGCTTAGTTGCTCCGTGGCATGTGGGATCTCCTGGATTAGGGATCAAACCCATATCTCTGCATTGGCAGGTAGATTCTTTACCACTGAGCCACCAGGGAAGCCCTGAATAATATCTTTAAAATTATTTAAAAAAAAAAAAAACAGTGTGTCTTGAGAGTAAGAAGAAATGTTATCTCATCTATGCAAAATTAATTTTCAAAATACAGATCAAGAAGGTGATAAAATCCAATATTGTGAAAATTAGCAGTTGCTTTCTCTACATAGGCCAAAAATACCCATATATTGTTATTGTCCAAATTTTGCAGATGTTCTCAATCCTGAGTCATTTATTTACAACACTCTGTTACTGTTTTTTTGCTCTTTCAACTTCAGCACACACAAAAATAAGCCCAGAATACAGAATCTGGAGAAAACATTAACTACTTTATTTTCTGATGAACAACAACAATAAAAAGCAAATCCTGGAGCCTGTGAAGAGAAAATGAAAGTTTGTTTAAAACAAATCTTGGGTTTGATTCCCTCCCCCCTTCCAGATGTCAGACCCGTGATACAAACTCATGGATTGGAATCTGCTACTTGAAAGAAGCAGTTGGCTGTGGAAAGAGCCAAAGATGCATTTTTATAACCAGCAAAAGTTTGAATTATTCATAAGGGAAATACTTTTTCTTTTTTAAGAGATAAATCAGCTACCAAACTGCTGAAGTGAATTAAAGTAAGCTGGTCAACAAAAATAAGGACAGTAAAGACTCCAAAGAATGAGGATAGCAAAATACTCTTGGACTTAGCACTTCACTGGAGTGGGAGGGAAGGGTGGAAGATCTTGTATAAAAATCTTTGTTTTAAAGAACAATATGAATGTTTGTGTTGGAATTTTCCTTGCAGCACTATTACTTGTGAATATTACCCTGTTAAATGTGTGTTCCCTAAATATTGCCAAGTGAGATTTTCCATTCCTAAAACAAATGTTGAAAAATATCATCTTCAGTGAGTGAGCCCATTAATATTTTGGATATAATAATATCTCACATTCTTTGGATGTGTTGATAAAGCCCTAGGTTCTTGTCTCTGAAGGTTAGAAGAAACATAATAAATATTTATGATTCCCTGACAATTTGGCTGTGGAACAACATTTTGATAGAGTTTTTGATAATTAAGAAGATTTTTAAAGCCTGTTTTCACAAATCTTTTAATGCTTTCACTTTTAAAAACCTGAGCAAGCAGATATCCATCTGTAAATACAAAATAATCTCCAAAACTTCCTTGGTGTAATTTGTTATACAAAAGATTTTACAACTTCTCAAAATATGTAACAATACATGTGAGTATACATGCATTTATATAATATATTTTATGTAACAGTTATCCCAACATTTCCTTTCTTTTATATCTCTGTCTGAAATGTACAAGCATGTAAACTCATTCCTTTTTGTGAAAAAAAAAAAAAAAGACACTTGACCTGTCTTCTGGCTCCTCTTTGAATATTTATATTAATCTGAAATGCTCTCAATGAGTGTTGCATTTTCAGCTAAGTCTGCTCTGTAAACAGTGCATTGGATAATCGTAGTCTGGAATGAGCAAAGCTAGTAAAGAGAATAAATATTGATGAGGATGATGACAGAACAGACTTGTGAGGAATGGAGTCTAAAATGAAGATTGAGGTTTTGGCCATAACATGTAAAGTAGTGGAATATCAGGGAGAGTGAAGTGTCGCCAAAATTATTGCCAAATAAAGCCACAAGGAAGGAGCACTTTGGGAGTGGTGCCTGTATGTGAATCTACCTGAAGCCCTGGGAGCTAATGCTTGCTGATCTGAGGTAGAGCTGAGGTACTAATAATAGAAATAATGTGTGCAATAAATGTAATGCACTCAAACCATCCTGAAAACATTGCCCCCCTACCAGTCCATGGAAAAATTGTCTTCCATGAAATCAGTCCCTGGTGCCAAAAAGATTGGGGACTGAAGGTTGTAAGAATTGTGTGATTGATCAACATGGAGCAGTGAAATGTCAGTCCCTTTTTCAGAACATTACATTGAACAGGGTATTAAAGTTCAACAGTAGTGTCAGTGGATCAACTAGTCAGTAAGATTTGCAGGGACTGCATTATCTACTTAATACAATAATGATTGCTTTTATCTAGTGTTGTTGTCAGAAAGTCGGAAAAGGCAACGGCACCCCACTCCAGTACTCTTGCCTGGAAAATCCCATGGATGGAGAAGCCTGGTAGGCTGCAGCCCATGGGGTCGCAGACTCAGACACGACTGAGTGACTTCACTTTCACTTTTCACTTTCGTGAATTGGAGAAGGAAATGGCAACCCACTCCAGTGTTCTTGCCTGGAGAATCCCAGGGATGGGGGAGCCTGGTGGGCTGCCGTCTATGGGGTTGCAGAGTCGGACACGACTAAAGCGACTTAGCAGCAGCAGCAGCTGTCAGAAAGTAACTCAACACTTCCCACAGAAATAAGCAAGACTAGTTGATCTGACCCTATTCTCCATAGAGTGGTTCCCATAAGAACAGATGAGTGGCCAGGTTAAGTCCCTCCCCCTGCCACCTTTTAAAAAATCATTTTATTGAGATATATTTGACATAAAGAAATTGCATATATTTCAAGTGTCAGTTCGGTCACTGAGTTGTGTCTGACTCTGTGACCCCATGGACCGCAGCATGTCAGGCTTCCTTGTCCATCACCAACTCCTGGAGCTTGCTCTAACTCATGTCCATTGAGTCCACGATGCCATCTAACCATCTCATCCTGATGTTTTTTGGTGTATATGTGAAAGGATCACCACAATCAACCTAAATAAGTTATCCATCACATCTACATAGTTACTCTCTTGTGTTTCTTTGCATTCAGAAGATTTAACTTGAGATCTAGTCTCTTAGAAAATTTGAAGTATTCACCACTATGATAGTTATCAGGTGATACGTAAGATTTCCAGAAAATACTTATCACATTTAACTGAAACTCTGTACCCTCTGCCTAACATCTTTCAGTTTCTCTTATACCCCAGACCCTGCCAGGTAAGTTCTTTGGACTTGGTCCTGGAAACCTGAGGGGAAAGAGAAATTGATACATAGTAAATAGGACTTGCCTCTGCTCCAGGTAAACCCATAGTAAGGGCTCAAGCCAAGCTATATTGTTACTCTTTTGTCCCTACCTTTTCATACACTTTGGGTGGGTTTTTCTCAGCACCTTTAAAGTACAGTCACAAGAGATGACCAGGCTGAAGCAGTTCACTGCAAATTAACCCAGACAGTACCCACTGATTGGAGAAATTCTATGCAGTATCAATCTCACCACAACCCCAGCTCAACCCTGTTCCTTCTAGCTGTACATTGGGGTAGAAGGTGGGCCTTTTGGTTTTTATTTGGCTCAGGGTGAACCCAAGGTGTCTTTCCAACAAGCACTTGAAGGATTCTGCAGTTTTGTTGTTCAGTTGCTAAGTTTTGTCCTGACTCTTTGTGACCCTGTGGACTGCAGCATGCCAGGCTCCTCTGTCCTCCATTATTTCCCAGAGTTTGCTCAAATTCATGTCCATTGAGTCAGTGATGTCATCCAACCATCTCATTCTCTGTTGTCCCCTTCTCCTCCCGCCTTCAATTTTGCCCAGAATCAGGGTCTTTTCCAGTGTGTTGGCTTTTCACATCAGGTGGGCCAAAGTATTGGAGCTTCAGCTTCAGCATCAGTCCTTCCAGTGAATATTCAGGGTTGATTTCTTTTAGGATTGACTGGTTTNTGTTGTCCCCTTCTCCTCCCGCCTTCAATTTTGCCCAGAATCAGGGTCTTTTCCAGTGTGTTGGCTTTTCACATCAGGTGGGCCAAAGTATTGGAGCTTCAGCTTCAGCATCAGTCCTTCCAGTGAATATTCAGGGTTGATTTCTTTTAGGATTGACTGGTTTGATCTTCTTGCTGTCCAAGGGATTCTCAAGGGTATTTTCAGCACCACAGTTCAAAGACATCAGTTCTTCAGTGCTTAGCCTTCTTTATAGTCTTAACTCTTACATCCGTATATGATTACTGGAAAAACCATAGTTTTGACTATATGGGCCTTTGTTGGCAAAGTGATGCCTCTGCTTTTATTATGCTGTCTAGATTTGTCATAGCTTTCCTACCAAGGAGCAAACATCTTTTAATTTCATTCTGCAGTTAGATCTCATCATTTTCTCTTGACAGTGTCTGAACTTGGATAGTTGGAGAACTTAGTTCAAACACATATTCATTTCTGTAATATATATCCTCACAAAGTTCAGAATACCTATACCAACCAGATTTCCAGAACAGTCAATTCAGGATTCGTAAGCAAATATGTTGTAATGAAGAGATAACTGCTGCTTGCTGCTGCTGCTGCTGCTGCTGCTAAGTCGCTTCAGTCGTGTCTGACTCTGTGCAACCCCATAGACGGTAGCCCACCAGGCTCCCCCATCCCTGGGATTCTCCAGGCAAGAACACTGGAGTGGGTTGCCATTTCCTTCTCCAATGCATGAAAGTGAGAAGTGAAAGTGAGTCGTGTCCGACTCTTAGCAACCCTATGGACTGCAGCCTACCAGGCTCCTCCACCCATAGGACTTTCCAGGCAAGAGTACTGGAGTGGGATGCCATTGCCTTCTCTGGAAGAGATAACTAGGTTTTAATAAAGAGGAACTGACCCCAAGTAAGCTATATTTTTGGATATGCCCTTCCAATAAAGCCTGTCCAGTCTCTGGTTGTGGAAGGTTCTAGGGATTTTAGGATAATCTGAAAAATATATATAAAAGTGAAAGTGTTAGTCACTCAATTGTGTCCATAATCTAAGGGTAGATCTTATTTTCTAGAAATTATAGTCTAGTGGCTTTGACAGACACAGTGTAGGCATGGAACTGTTATTTGTTGTATAAACACATTTAGGTAAAACTCTGTTCATCTAACATCATCATATGGACTTACCCTTTTAAAAGTGTGCCTCTTGGTCAATATTTAGTCATTTAAACCATTGCCATATAATCCTGAATCACTGACTATAAGGAAACCAAGTTAGATGTAAGTAATTGCCTGCTCACCTACTTGTTAAATTAATTCATCAAATATTCATTAAGTACTAACCATATGGGCATTTGTAATACATAAGTGAATAAAGTAGATTCATTTCTCTCACAATATTCTACCATGTTTTTCAAATAGTCTGAAAGTAAATAGGTCATCAGTGAATGGACCCAATTCACATTTTTACAACTGATTTTTTCTTAACCATGTTTTAGCTGGCTAAAATTCTGAACTTTTTGATAGCTAAGTTGCTTTGAATATTTTTCTATGTCAATAGTACAAGTAGAACCATAGGATAAGTGTGTAACATACTTGTATTCAGTAGTTTACACTAAAGTTTATAGGCTTCCCAGGTGGAACTAGTGGTAAAGAACCCACCTGCCAATGCAGGAGACATAGAAGACACAGGTTCAGTCCCTGGGTTTGGAAGATCCCCTAGAGGAGGGCGTGATAATCCACTCCAGCATTCTTGCCTGGAGAATCCCATGGACAGAGGAGACTGGTGGGCTACATTCCATGGGGTCACAAAGAGTCAGACACAACTGAAATGACTTAACAGTCATGCAGAGAAAAATTATTTAATGAAGCAGAGTTATTACTGATTTTATTTCAACTTTCTATTTGATAAGTGCTCTGAATACAGTTTAATAAGTGTACTTTATTTGCTTAATGTTTCTTGTTCTGTCTGAACTAATATGAGAACTAAATTGCTAAATATATTACAAAGTGCTATGAAAAGAATTTTATTTTTGGATACTCTTCAGTGACTGTGTGGATCACAATAAACTGTGGAAAATTTTGAAAGGGATGGGAATACCACCTGACTTGCCTCTTGAGAAACCTGTATGCAGGTTAGGAAGCAACAGTTAGAACTGGACATGGAACAACAGACTGGTTCCAAATAGGAAAAGGAGTATGTCAAGGCTATATATTGTCACCCTGCTTATTCACCTTATATGCAGAGTACATCATGAGAAATGCTGAGCTGGAGGAAGCACAAGCTGGAATCAAGATTGCCGGGAGAAATATCAATAACCTCAGATATGCAGATGACACCACCCTTATGGCAGAATGTGAAGAAGAACTAAAGAGCCTCTTGATGAAAGTGAAAGAGGAAAGTGAAAAAGTTGGCTTAAAGCTCAACATTCAGAAAACGAAGATCATGGCATTCCAGTCCCATCACTTCATGGGAAATAGATGGGGAAACAGTGGAAACAGTGTCAGACTTTATTTTTCTGGGCTCCAAAATCACTGTAGATGGTGATTGCAGCCATGAAATTAAAAGACACTCCTTGGAAGAAAAGTTATGACCAACCTAGACAGCATATTAAAATGCAGAGACATTACGTTGTCAACAAAGGTCCATCAGGCCAAGGCTATGTTTTTTCCAGTGGTCATGTATGGATGTGAGAGTTGGACTGTGAAGAAAGCTGAGCGCTGAAGAATTGATGCTTTTGAACTGTGGAGTTGGAGAGGACTCTTGAGAGTCCCTTGAACTGCAAGGAGATCCAACCAGTCCATCCTAAAGGAGATCAGTCCTGGGTGTTCATTGGGAGGACTGATGTTGAAGCTGAAACTCCAATACTTTGGCCACCTGATGCGAAGAGCTGACTCATTTGAAAAGTCCCTGAAAGATTGAGGGCAGGAGGAAAATGGGATGACAGAGGATGAGATGGTTGGATGGCATCACCGATTCAATGGACATGAGTTTGGGTGGACTCTGGCAGTTGGTGATGGACAGGGAGGCCTGGTGTGCTGCAGTTCATGGTGTCGCAAAGAGTCAGACACGACTGAGTGACTGAACTGAACTGAACTGAAGTACTGCTATATTACTTTCCCCAAACCCCCCAAAATAATTAATTTAGTACAATCTAATGATTTCCATATATATTTTTCTATGATTTTCTATGTTTGTGCCTTATAAACATGACCTTGTCTATATATATATATATACAAACTTTTTGGTAATAACTTTTATTAATCCTGGCTTTTCACCCACATTTTTTTGAAACAAGAGTATTGGATTGATCTCTGGTGGCATTTTGCAGATAAAAATAAGCACATAAACCACATAACAAGGCATCTGAAATAAAGTATTTAAAATGACATTTAAAGAAGAAATATTTTCATATTTCAATTCTTTATTGACTAGTTTTTAATTAGTGTTCTGAGAGCTCATAAGAAATGTCTACTAATGATTTTTTCTAGCTAGATAAACTTGTATTGCTCACATATGCTAAAAACCAGTATAATATTATTTGCTTATTTGAAAATCACTTTGATTCATACAATTTAGTTCCCATATTTAAAAGAAGCAATATGTTAATAAACGGTCTACTGAGTCAAAGTTTTAAGTAGTTTGGTATATTTAAATGAGAGATTTATGAATGCTTTAGTGTCTTGACTGAAACAAATGGCCATTTTTCAGTTAATCTAAGAGATACATTTTGGTATCTCACTGGTTCATCTTAACTGAATTTGGAAACAACTTTTCCTAAAATGTTTTTTCTTCACATTAGTGTACTCGTCCATCTTCATAAAATTTCTTTTCACAAGTTGATTTTTCTTTATCATATTAATTTTATTGTTCATTATTGCTGTGATACTCTTTTCCTGTCATCTACATTAGAAAATAAAATATTTTAAATCAGTAACATGCAATCAAATGAAAGAGATCCACATTCTGGCTCACATTCCCTTTTTCAAACTTATAAACTGACTGCCAAAAATTGGCTGTGAAGCTTCATATAAAACCCTGCCAAATCAGAACAACTATGTTCCACAGGGACAATCAAATGTAGTAAACTAATGAGAAGTTCCAAACCATAGTAATATTACAAAGGAAACAAATGAAACTGTAATATATTTGTTAATTTGTTTATAATCTTGGTCAATGAAAATTAGAACCCTGGGGTTATTAAGGCCAACATAAAGGTCTCAGTTCACCAAGTCCAACACACATAGACAATCATTCTCTTTCATGTAGACACACATATAATCTTGAACCTGAAGAAGTAATTCAAAGATATAGGTTAACATGTCTCAAGAGGAAATTGGGGTGTATAGGAATCCCTTCAGTACAACTTTTCACTGGAAACTGTTCAAAAATACAATTATTTAGCAACTATGTATTGATACCTATTAAGTGTTTGGCATGGCCCTGAACAACTTCACAGTCTAATTGGGGAAATAATGGGTAGACAGACACACAAAATATTTTAAAATATGATAATTACTGTACTAGGGAATAGACTCAGCATGTAATGGTAGCCTAGAGGACAGGATACCTGCTTCAGGAAATCCAGAAATGCTGTGGAGTGAAGATGATGCTTGTGCTGAGAAGTTCTCCAGATAGCACAAGCTCATGTGGATATTCCAGAAATAAAGGAGAGCATATGCAAGTAAAAAATGGTATCTTGTACTTGTGTATGCCTATGTATATATGTGTGGAACATCAGATGTATAGAGAGGAGGCAGGGAAATACACAGGAGGAGATCTTTAAAACTTTATAAGGACCAAGAGTTTCTATTTTAATTTGCTGCTCAAACAGGGTTCATTGAAGGGTTTTAACATGGAAGTGACATGACTTGTATTTTCAAAAGATTATTCTGTTATATTAGCGGTCCCAAAAGAGATACTACATAACAAACCACCCCCAAAACATAGTAGCTTGACCAAACCAATAGTGATTTATTATCTCTCATAGGTTCTGGGCTTCAAGAATTGAAGAGCAGCTGACTCTGTGGGTCTGACTCAGGGTCCTCATGTGGTTGCAGTCAGGATATTGGTGGGTACTGAATTCAGCTGAAGGCTTGACTGGGTCTATGAGATACACTTTTAAGGTGACTCATATGACTTGCAAGTTTTTTCTGGCTGTTGGCTGGGGGCCTCAGTTTCTCTCTAGGTAAGCCTCAATGGGGCTGTGTGAGTGTCCTCCTGGCATGATGGCTATAGACGAAGGGACCATGGAGAAAGCTGCAAAGCTTTTCAAAGATGACACACTGTCACTTCCACCATATTGTATTGGTCAGGAAACAAATCCACAAGAACATGCATAAAAGAGATGATGATCATCAGAGGCTATCTTGGACACTGGTTATTGGAGAAAAGGTCCAACTATCAAGACAACCAAACCAGATATAAGATAATTATGAAAATTAAAACAAGTAATGACCATCTGAATTATAATCAGAACAAAGAGGATGAAGGGAAGGGACCTATTTAAGAGATATTTAGAAAATAGAGTTCATAAACTCGATGACTTATTGGATGTGGAAGATGCAGTGTAGAAAGAGCCACAGATGACTGCCATTTTTTACATTTGGGTGATTAAGAAAGGGATGGAGTCAGAAACCATGATAAAGGAAGAGCCAGCTACAGTAAGATAGAAGGCGGTACTTTATTTTCTAAGTTGATCATATATTATATATATATATATGTTAACTATATATTATATATATTTTCTGAGATGATTTTATTCATGTGGATATAATCGTCATCATCATAGATGACATTCATCATAGGTGGCAGGTATTTTCTACATTTTTTATATATTCATGTCTTAAGTCATTTAATGCTCATAATAAGTGTTTGTGGTAGGAAATATCATTGTCCCCATATTAAAGATAAAACAAAGAGAGATCAAGTAATTAGCCCCCAAATTCCACACCAAGTATTCTAATTCACATTAGAGCTGGGGATCAAACCCACTTCACCTGCCTGACTCCTAATTTCCATTACCCTTCATCCCTATCTAACCATCTCCTCTGTCTGATAAATCTAATAAAATCACTCTTGTTATGTAGTTGGAGCCTTAACATGCTATATTTTTTGGAGATTCAACAATATGAATTAGAAAACTTAATTCTAATAAACAAGTTTCCATAGAATTTCCATTACTAAAGTGAAAAAGATACTGGATTTGGTATGTTACAAGGTAGTATATCAAATTTTACTATATCTGGTTCACCAATACTTAAGGTATTGTTATTAATATGGATTAAAAAAGAAGAATTGGAAATTTGTGAATGGAAATTTTGTTAGTATTTCTATTGTCACATCTTATCACATAATTATATTGTACAACATATTTCATCTTTTTGAAAAGCCATTTGATTTCATAAGCAAATGATGTGTTTGAATTCCTAAAGCACATAAATATCAACCATGCCACATATCAGAACAGTAAAAACATAATCAATAATTCAGCAAAGGTTAAGATTCACTCAGAGTAATAAACGCCTACCCTTTTGTAATTATTTGAAAATTCATAGTATCAATAGATGGAGAAAGCAATGGCAACCCATTCCAGTACCCTTGCCTGGAAAATCCCATGGGCAGAGGATCCTCGTAGGTTGCAGTCCCTGAGGTCACTGTGAGTTGGACACGACTGAGCGGCTTCACTTTCACTTTTCACTTTCATGCATTGGAGAAGGAAATGGCAACCCACTTCAGTGTTCTTGCCTGGAGAATCCCAGGGACTGGGGAGCCTGGTGGGCTTCTGTCTCTGGGGTCGCACAGAGTCGGACATGACTGAAGCAACTCAGCAGCAGCAGCAGTATCAATAGATTTCTGCAGTTTTATTACAATATCTATAATTTAACCTTTATCTTGATTATATCTACCTTTTCGTCTTCCCCTGCAGTTATAAAGTAGGAAGTATGATGACAACTGTATAGATGAAGAATTTACTGATCATCGAAATAGGTAACTTGTCCAAAGGTACATGTTCAGATTGGCAGAACAGACATTTTAAAGCAAGTCTACTAGAATCTAAAATTTTGTGATGCTTCTCTGAATTAACACAAGACTTTTGTTTTATAGTCATGGAACCTTAAGAGTGGAAGAAGCAAGAAATGCCAAAACAATTTTGGCTTCATTGAAGAAGTAAACATTGGTCAAGTTATGTAAAAGATAAAAATAATTTAATTTTCTTAGGCTCAAGTGATTTTGGGAGGTATGTTAATATTCTTAGTTATAATTCATCTAGCAATCATTCTTTTAACTGCAATTGACCTGAATTAATTTTCCATATTAGCTCAGCAAAAAGGACCTGAGCACGTGTTTTCTCTTGAGAATACTATGCAATAATCAACAAACTTGAAGTAAAAGAAAGATGGAAGATGTAGTGTTCATCTTTTGTTGGCTCAAGCCTTTACTGCTGCTGCTGCTGCTGCTGCTGCTAAGTCACTTCAGTCGTGTCCGACTCTGTGCGATCCCAGAAACAGCAGCCCACCAGGCTCTCCCGTCCCTGGAATTCTCCAGGCAAGAACACTGAAGTGGGTTGCCATTTCCTTCTCCAATGCATGAAAGTGAAAAGTGAAAGTGAAGTCACTCAGTCGTGTCCAACTCTTCATGATCCCATGGACTGCAGCCTACCAGGCTCCTCCATGCATGGGATTTTCCAGGCAAGAGTACTGGAGTGGGGTGCCATTGCCTTCTCCGAAGCCTTTACTAATCATGGCTAATTGATTGGTGCTAGACAGGGAAAATAAAACTGTCATGTACTTAACATTCAGCTCATGGGAGACTTGTTATATGAGAATTTATTTATAAACAAAAAATAAAGACATGAAAAAAAGATAAAAGGCAATGGAATAATTAAGAATCCAGGGCTGCCATGAACAGTTGTACAAGGTGTGCCTCGACCAAAAGTATTTGACATTGATGCAAGTGAGGCTGAAATCCAGTTAGAGTTTAGCTGTGGAGCCTATGCTTCCACCTGAGAAGATGGGCATTTTTCTAAATCTCACAAGGTGCTGAAACCATGGATAAGCATTAGTTAAATCCATTTCATCTGTAACCTGCTGTCACTAATCAAGGCCATCCTAATTGTTGCTACAAAAAATCTGCCTGTCTTCCAAGCAGCTTATACCCTAATAAGATGTTTGCCCATGTTGTTTTCTAGGAACTCGGAGTCAGCTGGTCAAGATTGGCTATAATTGTCAAACCTTCAACTGGGCATGCACCAGCACTGGTTGGGTGACCTTTGGAATGCGCGAAGATCTGTAGCTTAGTTAGGCCTGAGCAGAATGAGGATTGTCACACCTCTTTCCAATCACCACTTCCCACGCCTCAAACCATTGCGCTGCTTTATTCCTTGTATCAGACATACCAGAAGCCCCTTGCTCTGCGGTGGTAAAACTGGCTTTTTCCCCTCTTGGTACCTTGTGAATAATCCTTCTCTATGCTGCAAATCATTTCAGCTTGCTGTGCATTGGGCAAGAAAAAGGTAAGTCTTGGGTGGTAAGGGGGAGATTTTTTTTTCTTTTTTGAGAGTTATGTTTTATTCAGTGGGCATTTTTAGGACATCAAGCCAAGGAAGCAGCATCTCCAGCAATGCAAAGAAAACTCCGAGGAGGTGATGGTGGGGGGCGGGGATGCAGGTTATATAGAAGTTTTGTAGCAAAGGGCATGTAGTCTGATATCAAAAGATTACTGTTAATTTCAAGCTAAAGAATTTAGGACTTTTCTATGTGTGGGAAGATGCAAGAGATTGTTTTTTTTTGTTTTGTTTGTTGAGAACAATGAATTCATTAAACCATTTCTAACCTTTCCTCTCAGGTATTCAGATGGATGTTTTTTTCCCTTTTTTGCCTCTCTTCCTTTTCAAACATCTCCGTGACTTTTAAATTCCTATGAGTTTTTGAGGTAATCAGCAAACAATGACCTATGGGACAAACTGGGGCTCATATCTTTTTTGTGTGGCCTGCAAGCTAAAAAAGGTTTTTATATTTTTAAATGATTGAGAAAAATAAATGTCTTATGATAATTGGCAGTTACATGAAATTCATATTTCCGTGTACATAGGCAAAGTTTTCTTATAATGCAGTCATGCCCACTCATTTATGTACTGACTATGGCAGGGGTTCCCAGCCTCTGGTATCTAATGCCTGATGATCCGAGGTGGAGCCGATGTAATAATAATAAAAAGTGCACAAGAAATGTAATGTGCTTAAATCATCCCAAAATCACCACCATGCCCTCATCCGTGGAAAAACTGTCTTCCATGAAATCAGTCTGGTGCCGAAAAAGGTTGGGGACCACTGGTCTACGGATCCTAACGGAGGGTTCGAACAGAATACTAAAAGGTACTAAGAGTTTAAGTTGGTACGCTGAAAACTGTATGGCCTGCTAAGCTGAAAATATTTTAGTTTCTGGACCTTTACATGAAAAGTTTACTGACCCATGAGCTAGCAGGTTGGCATTAATTCAATGTGTGATATTGTTTCATTGTGTTTGTATTTCCACCAAGACCTTAGTGCAGAAGTACATCTGAACTTATCAGGTGAGTAGTCAGAACTCTTGACAATATGGATTCCAACATTCATTCACTTCTGAATTCAGCCATAAGCATGATCTTCATAGACCCCACACTCAATCCTTCTTAACATACTAAGCTTCCTGACCATGTACTGTCGTACCTCAGAGGGTATGCAGGTGCTCTGGGTTCAGGCCAGGGCTCAGGTACCTTCTTTGGAACCTGAAAATTTATGACATCAGACAATTGCTTACGTATTTAGGTTCATGTTTTTTTTTTTTTTTTTTAATTTTTAAACAAGAGTCACGTTCACAGAGGGTTGTTGTAAATAAAAAAATTACAGAATATGAATTGCTTAGAAAATTACCTGATACCTAGTTTCTTTTCCTTTGTTTTTTTCTTGGGAAATGCAATTCAATTTTTGAGGCAATTCAGGTGCCACCTCCACTGGGCAACCACCTTGGATCCTCTCAAGCAGAGCCAGGCACTTTTCCAACAATGCTGGTTGCTGCCCTGTGGTGACATTGTCCTCCCAAAAGGATATTTGGAACATAATAGAAATACTTAGACGGTTGTTACAAAGAGTAATGATCTCAGTTATGAAAGTGTCTTAATCAAAGTGTAAGCTCTCAGGAAATGTTCGCTGTTGATACAGTAATCTTTATTTGTAGCCCAGCTCTTCACCTAGTACCTGGCATGTGGTAAGAAATTAGAAATACATGTGATAAATGAAAGAATAAGTGAATGAATGAGTGGACTAGAGCAGAGTTCTCAAATTTTAGATTACATCAAAATTACCGAGAGGCCTTTTGAAAACCCAGGTTGCCAGGTTGTCAATCTTAGAGTTTTTTGATTCAGTAGATCAAAAGTGAGATGTGGGTCAATAATGAGCATTTCTGACAAGTTCCAATGATGGTGACAATGCTGATCTGGAGACTGCATTTTGAGAATCATGACAGAAAATAAACAGATGCAGATTCTTATTACAAACTGTTCCATCACTTATCTGACCATCCAGTTTTTCCAGTTTGTTTTTCACATTTGACATTTTAGCTCCAAAATACTTTATACTTCTTTAGCCACATTCTTATGATAGGTGGAAGATAGTCAAGCTTACTTGGTTAAATTAGAAAATATTTTATGAAGTGTGGATTTGAATCCTATTTGTAAATAGTACTTTGCCACTTGAAAAATAAGAGGTAAAATGAAACCTATAATACCATATCATTAGTTTACATTCTAATAAATGAAATGTTTTAATAAAATGAAAAGTTGAATACTTAACAGTATAAAACTATAAAATGAAAAATTAATGCTAAAGGTGATTTTTAAAGGATAGTAAGTAGAGGTACAATTTTATTGGCACCTAATTCACTATCTCAATTGAAACTTACAATTCATTAAGTTCATTATGCTTATTTATTTTTTTCATTTTCTAATTGAAGTATAGTTTATTTACAATGTTGGGTTAATTTCTGCTCTACAGCAAAGTGATTCAGCCAGACATATACATATTCTTTTCCTAATGTTCTTTTACAGTATGGTTTATCACAGGATATTGAATACAGTGCCCTGTGCTATACAGTAGGACCTTATGGTTTATCCCTCCTACATATGATAGTTTGCATCTGCTAACCCCAATCTCACACTCCATCCCTCCCCAACTCCCCCACCCGGGTAACCACAAGTCTGTTCTCTATGTCAATGAGCCTGTTTCTGTTCCATAGGTAGGTTCATTTCTGTCGTGTTTTAGATTACACATATAAGCAATATCATATGGAGTTTGGCTTTCTGTATCTGAGNAGTTTGCATCTGCTAACCCCAATCTCACACTCCATCCCTCCCCAACTCCCCCACCCGGGTAACCACAAGTCTGTTCTCTATGTCAATGAGCCTGTTTCTGTTCCATAGGTAGGTTCATTTCTGTCGTGTTTTAGATTACACATATAAGCAATATCATATGGAGTTTGGCTTTCTGTATCTGAGGTACTTCACTTAGCATGATAATCTCCAGTTGAAACCATGTTGCTGCAAATGGCATTATTTCATTCTTTTTTATGGGTGAGTAGGATTCCATTATATATATGTACCACTTCTTTATTCATTTATCTGTTGATGGACATTTATGTTGTTGTTTAGTTTGTTAGCTATTTTATGTATAGTTTGTTTCTGCTAATCCCCAACTCCTGATTTATCCCTCTCTTGCATCTTTACCCTTTAGGAACCATAAGTTTGTTTTTATGTCTGAGTCTCTTTCTGTTTTGCAAATAAGTTCATCTGTGTCATTTTTTCATATATCACAGATAATCATGATAAGATATCACATGATGTCTTTCTCTGTCTGGCTTACTTCACTTACTAGAGTAATCTCCAGTTCTACTCATGTTGCAAATGGCATTATTTTGTTCTTTTTTATGGCTGAGTGTTATATATTATTTCTTTATATTATACTCTCAAAATATTTTTTTTACTATGGAAAATGATTATCAACAGTATTTTGAAATGGTTTATTTCATATGTCTTTATTGGTGACTGACTTATTTACAGAGGTATATACCAACACAATTTTTATAGACAGAGAAACATTTAGGGCCATAAATTGACTATAGAGCATATATCACACACTGGACATTGACACTTCACATCTCAAATGACTATGACTTTACTTGCTAGGTGATATAAATAAGAAAACAGTTTTCCCTCTGCCCTTCTAGGTTCTTAGCTAAGACCTCTCTGAGATAAAAAGATGGATTAACAGGAGAAACATAAACAGAAGTTTAATAACATGTATACCATATATGTTATATTAATATGATTATATTAATAATAATTTATCTNGGTGATATAAATAAGAAAACAGTTTTCCCTCTGCCCTTCTAGGTTCTTAGCTAAGACCTCTCTGAGATAAAAAGATGGATTAACAGGAGAAACATAAACAGAAGTTTAATAACATGTATACCATATATGTTATATTAATATGATTATATTAATAATAATTAATAATTTATCTATCATTATTCATTAATAAATTTATTTATTTAATAATAATTAATAATATATTAATAGGAGATACTCAAGAAAACTTATTACCATGAAATGGTCCAAGCCATCACCTTAAATACCACATCCAGCTAAAGGTAGAAGATGTTGGGGTGGAGGAGGGTTCAACTATGGGAAGTAATCAAGGAAAACCACATTAAACAAGATTATAATTGTTACACAGATTTAAGTCTTTGCCTTCTCCATTTATAAGCGTTTCTAGAGATGGTCACCCTCTATTTCTTAAAAATGGAGATTTGTCTCATAAATCTGTAAATGTCTCTTACAAAAGGGTAACTTCTGCTTGGTTTTCAGAGTTTCTCATAGGTCGGTGCATTCTAACTCACTTCTGTTGTATCTTGACTCTGTGACCCTATGAACTGTAGCCCACCAGGTTCCTCTGTTCATGGGATTCTCTAGGCAAGAATACTGGAATTGGTTGTCATGCCCTTCTCCAGGGGATCTTCCTGATGCAGGGATTGAACCCATGGCTTTAGGTCTTATGTATTAGCAGGCAGATTCCTTACCACCAGTGCCATCTGGGTAGCCTAGTCTGGTGTTTCTTAAATAAATAGCACAAAATAATCTCAATGCCAAGTGACGTATTTTGCCATGAGAAATTAAATTCCCCTCCAGTGAATATGTTGGTTATGGCAGAAAGTAAAGTAACATTTTTCCATTTTTCCTTCTAAACTCTGCACATTAGAGGTTAAAACGAATGCAAATTCATGTCTTGGGCTGGTTCGACCAGAGTCTGAGGAGGTACCTAAAGCCATATCTCTTTTGAATGAAGAAGGAACTGAATAAATCCAACACATCAGAGCTAACATATGCACAGTGATGTGAACAATTCACTGCAAATGATTGAGTGACACGTCTATCACTTGAGAATGGTCAGATAAGAAAAGTATTACATCTTGTGAATATTGAGTCCTTCATGCTATTCTGGACTAGTCCATGTTTATTTTTGGCAAAAGAATATTTAGAATTAAAGGATGAAAATGGTGATCTCCTTTCTAATTCTAAACTATGCATATGTGTGAATTTCTAACCTCATCTGACCTTTATAAGGCTATTCCTATTATCTTGAGAATCAGTCACTGGGGCCATTAGTTATGTGATCTCCATGAGCAGCCTTAGAGCATACACTCTGAGGGAAAAAATGTTGTATGTCATTCTGTTCAGGAATTTTTGTTTTTGCACCCAAATCAGTAGCAGCATGCAAATACTAGTAGGATGAAAGGCAAAGGAACAGATGGGTACTGCATATCTCTAGTTTTATCAGAAAGTAATGACCCAGTATGTCTCTTGGAGAGATACTTTCACAGATTGTCTAAATGCATGGATTCTGTGGTCAAAAAGCTCTGCACTTTGCTGTATACCTGAAACTAACACAACATTATAACATCTTTAAAAAATTTTTTAACAAGAAAAAAACTGTCCTTGATGTTCAACTCTACCACTTCCTAGTCATACTATTTTTTGTGCAAGTTTCTTAGACTTTCTGGAGTTTTGTACTCTATTCTGCTTAGTGGGCACAATAACATAGACTAAGGTGTTTTTTGGGGGGAAGGGGCCTAGAGCTTGCGTGTAATTGCAAAATATGGCAACAAATATGGTATTTGATTTACATGCAGATAATAATGTCATAATTAATTTTAAAGTCATCACTTAATAATTTCATCATTAATTTTTAACATTATTTGGGAATAAATTAGTGACTCTAACATAAAGCTTATCTAAATGGGAAAAAAACTATCTAATGACAATATATATTCTTTCTAAATTACATATGGGTATGGTGAAAAGCAATAAGGGTGTGCATTATTTAGAAAAGCTGGACTGTAGTCAGAAAAAGTCAGCCATGTAGGAGAGGAAGAATGTTCAAGGCAGAAGAAACAATGTGAAGAAAGGCTCTGACTGGAAATAACATGAAAGGGTTCATCACTATCAATACTGTTAGGATTAATTGAATAGGTCTCACCACACATGCCTCTATTGAATTATTTAGACATGTATTTGCAGGGGAGACAGAGGGAAGTACACAAAATAATTTTTATTTGATTTTAGAATAAATTAAATTTAGAATAAGGACTCTAAAGTTTTTATGCATACTAGCCATTGATTTAACACTGTTAAACCAATTATTCTGATATTGTTAAAAACAGTAAATATGACTATTCAGGACTGTTGTGACAGATGTCAAGACTATGGCAGTAGGTGAGTAATTTAGACCAAATTTGAATATAGTAAAGACAGCTGGAGCTATATCGTGACAAAAGAGAAATTTGCTCTATACACCTAGATTCCTTTGGCTGCTCTAAGAAATGGTTTGAGACAGATGAAAATTCTGTACATGAGGGAACCCTATATACATAAGAGGGCTTCTGCTGCTGCTGCTGCTAAGTCACTTCAGTCGTGTCTGACTCTGTGCAACCCCATAGACAGCAGCCCACCAGGCTCCCCCGTCCCTGGGATTCTCCAGGCAAGAACACTGGAGTGGGTTGCCATTTCCTTCTCCAGTGCATGAAAGTGAAAAGTGAAAGTGAAGTCACTCAGTCGTGTCTGACTTGTAGCAACTCCATGGACTGTAGCCTACTAGGCTCCTCTGTCCACGGGATTTTCCAGGCAAGAGTGCTGGAGTGGTGTGCCATTGTCTTCTCTGAAGAGGGCTTCTAAGATGGTGCTAATGGTAAAGAACCTGCCTGCCAATGCGGGCGACATAGAGACTCAGGTTCTATCCCTGAGCCAGGAAAGATCCCCTGGGTCATATAGTAATTTGATGTTTAGTTTTCTGTAGCAGCTTCCATTCCCAGCAAGAGTGTAGGAGGCATTCCTACATCCTTTCCAGCATTTGTATTTGTGGAGTATTGAATGATGGCCATGCTGACCAGTGTGAGGTGTTACCATATTGTAGTTTTGATTTGCATTTCTCTAATACTTAGCAATCATGATTTTCCTTTCATGTGCCTATTGACCCTTTGTGACCCTTTCTTCTGTGTGAAAATGACTATTTAGGTCCTGAGGGTGTTTCTTCATTGGGTTGTTTGTGTTTTGCTGTGGAGGTATATGAGCTGTTGTGCATCTTGGAAATCAATTCTCGTCAGTGGCATCTTTTCCAAATAGACTGTCTTTTTTTTTATATAACTGTTTTCCTTTAGTGGTATAAAAGTGTGTTCTTTTGATTCTGTCTCATTTATGCATTTTGTTTTTATTTCTGTTGCCTGGGGTGATTGGTCTAAGTTAATATTGTTCCATTAATGTCAGAACATGACTGGCCTATGATCTCTTCATGGAGTTTTATGGTGTCATGGCTTATGATTCAGTCTTGAAGGTGCCTTGAAATGACTTTCGTGTGTGGTAAGTGAGTGTGTTCTAACTTGGTGCAGGTGCAATCATCCATTCAAGTTTGCCAACACCACTGGCTGAAGAGACTCATTTCCCCATTGAATAGTCTTGACTATTTTGTGGAAGATCCCTTGAGTTTAGGCATGCAGGTTTATTTCTGGGCTCTCTATTCTGTGCCATTGATCCTTAATATGTTTTTGTGTTACTATCAGGCTGTTTGGATTACTGTACTATCATCGTAGTTTCCAAAGTCTGGGAGGGTGCTGCCTCCTGCTTTGTCATTTTTCTTCAGGATTGCTTTGGGGATTCTGGGTCTTTGATGGCTGTCTATAAATTTTAAATTTATTTGTTGATATTTCAGATTATTTGTTGTCATTCTGTGTAAAATGTTATGGGTGACTTGATCGGGGTCACTTGAAAACTAGATTGCTTTGGAGAGTGTCCTTCTGAACAGTATTAACTCTTCCAAAGCAAGAGCATGGGAGATTGTTTCATTTTTTGAATCAGCTACAGTTTGATTTAGTCATATTTTAATTTCTCAGCTTATAGGTGTCTATAAGCTGAGAAATTAAACCTTCATGGTCAAGTTTGTGCCTCAATATTTCAATTTGGGGCATTTTCAAAGATATGATTTTAAAATATTTCCTACCTGGTATTTCATGGATACTGGAAAGAAATCCCCATGATTTTAGTATGTTAATATACTATCCTGAAAACTTGCTGAATTTGTCAATCAGTTGCAGTTATTTACGTGGCAAGTCTTAAAGGTTTTGTCAATATAAATAATGTCATTTGCATATAATGACAATTTTACCTCTTCCCTTCCAACCTAGAACAGCATTTGAATGTACAAAAAATACTGGCCATCTCTAACACATGTGTTCACATAGACACACATGAGCATATAGACAGACGCAAATATAGACCTTATCGCTTCTGTTTAACACTTTGTTTTGAACTATTGCTTGTTGGGCAAATGTGCTTCCCTAGCAGTTTTTATCTCCTGAAACTCCTCTTTCCTGTATTTTTCTCAATTGATCAATTCATGGATTGAATTTCAGAGTTGGAAATGGTCTAGGGTTCATCTCCTGGAGAGCTTATATGCCTCCAAAGCTAAAGAGAGGAGCTTCTAGGATGGATGGGAAACAATATGTGTAAATCAAAGGACTTCTGGGAATGCATTTCCACTTTGGGAAAGATTAGAACGATGTCAGTGAAGTGCAATTCCAGGCTGACCCACCCATCCAACTAGGTTTTCATCAGTTGGGTTCCATATATTAGGGACATTTCCAACTGGGAGGCCAATGAAAAGATGGTTGTGTTTGTCTCAAGCAATATTTTATGTTTCTTTAACATGTCCCATGAGTCTCGCCTGAAAGTTGGGATTAAATGCCCTGTGTCTTAGGATACCAAGGCGGGGACCCGTTCTTCAGTGAGATCCAATGACCGACCCCATAATGCAGTCAGGGAAGAACAGCTAACTGTTCTACACCAAGCCTATTCGGATGGTCCACTTCTCCTTCACACCTCTTACATTCATGCCATCACCTCCTACATTCATAAGATTGCCTCCATTAGGGCTTCAGAAACAGGTTTTAATATCACACTAAAGGGAAGGAGAAGTGTTCCCAAGGAGACATATCTATTGTCCAGAAACACTCAGGTAAAGCAGACATAACCTCCTTAGCGAAAGGTTATTTCATCAATTGTTTCCACAGTCTCTGTAAACCTTCAGTTCAGTTCAGTTGCTCAGTCGTGTCCGACTCTTTGCGACCCCATGAATCGCAGCACGCCAGGCCTCCCTGTCCATCACCATCTCCCGGAGTTCACTCAGACTCACGTCCATCGAGTCCATGATGCCATCCAGCCATCTCATCCTCGGTCGTCCCCTTCTCCTCCTCGGTCGTCCCCTTCTCCTCCTGCCCCCAATCCCTCCCAGCATCAGAGTCTTTTCCAATGAGTCAACTCTTCCCATGAGGTGGCCAAAGTACTGGAGTTTCAGCTTTAGCATCATTCCTTCCAAAGAAATCCCAGGGCTGATCTCCTTCAGAATGGACTGGTTGGATCTCCTTGCAGTCCAAGGGACTCTCAAGAGTCTTCTCCAACACCATAGTTCAAAAGCATCGATTCTTCGGTGCTCAGCTTTCTTCACAGTCCAACTTTCATTCTTTCAATCTAATTGTAGCCCGATTCAGAGCTTCACCAATGGGTTACAGTTGTTATGTTACTTGCTCATGACCCCATTGACTGTAACCCACCAGGCTCCTCTGTGCATGGGATTTCCCAGGCAAGAATACTGGAGTGGCTTGCCATTTCCTTCTCCAGGGGATCTTCCTGACCCAGGGATAGAATCCAGGTCTCCTGCATTGCTGGAAGATTCTTTACTGTCTGAGCCACTAGGGAAGCCTGGGGTTTTGGTACCAGAGTTCATGAAATTCCCATAAGAAAAGTCCAGATAATGTCCTTTTTAATCCCCTGATCAATAAGCTCAGTTTGGGTAGAGGCTCGGAATTCCTGGAGAGTAATCAAGCCAAGGGACCTGGGCTCTATGTGACTTTTTACATTATTTTTTTGCCCTCAGTTGTTGCTGGTCAGATTTCTCATTGTCATTACTGTGTTTTGCTATTCAACTGTCTTCCACCTGGGATGCATGGATGGCACCAGTTAAGGTTCTTTGACTATTGGGGGACCAACTGGAGGATGCCTTGGCACACTGAGCTTTTTCTGGTGCTCTTGGAAACCAGTGTTTTTATGCCACTGCTGTTGATTTTTGTTCATGTCCATTTGGGAATCACCTTTTTCTTTTTTTTTCTTTATTCATGAATCTCAGAAACTAACCTCCCTGTAGAAATGGTGGAGGATTCTTTCTGTATTTCTGAAGTGCTGGACAATTGTTCTTCCCGTGTCCTGAATGCTGAGAGTATCTGCACATATCTGATGGCCAGTAGGAAGCAGTGTGACTAAACTTTGGTTAGGTTTTTTGTGTTTTCTTTGTTTTTCTCATCATTTTTATTTAAACTTGAAGTAGATTTGATTTACCATCTTCTGTTAATTTCAGTTGTAAAGCAAAATGATCCAGTGGTATGAATATATATATGTGTGTGTGTATATATATATGTGTGTGTATGAATATATATATATATATATATATGCACGTGCGATGTCTGAAAGTGAAAGTCGCTCAGTTGTGTCCTACGCTTTGTGACTCCATGGACGATACAGTCCATGGAATTCTCCAGGTCAGAATACTGGAGTGGGTAGCCACTCCCTTCTCCAGGGAATCTTCCCAACCCAGGGATCAAACCCAGGTCTCCCGCATTGCAGGCAGATTCTTTACCAGCTGGGGAACCAGGAAAGCCTACACACAATGTCTACATACATATATAGTCAATGTTAACTGTTCTTTCCCATCATGGTTTATCCTAGGGTAATATGTATCAGTCTCTGTGCTATATACTGGAACCTTGGTGTTAATCCATTCCACATATCAGAGCTGACATCCGCTAGTCCAAACCTCACACTCCATGAAGTCCCTGAGACCTTTCCCCTGGCTACTGAACATCTGTTGACTATCTCCCTGGGTCTGTTTCCATTTAGTAGGTAGATCCATGTGTCATCTTTTAAGTTACACGTGAAAGAGATATCCTGAAGGGTTTGTGTTTAAAAATAGGAACATAGGTAGGTTAATCTCTAGTTGCTTTCAAGTTGCTACAAAGGGTATTATTTTGTTCTTTTTTATGACTGAGTAGTATTGCATTGTAAGTATGTACCACAGTTTCTTTATCTGTTCAGCTGTAAATAAACATTGAGGTTGTTTCTCCATATAGGGCAT
Source organism: Oreotragus oreotragus (assembly GCA_006410675.1). Taxonomy (NCBI): domain Eukaryota; kingdom Metazoa; phylum Chordata; class Mammalia; order Artiodactyla; family Bovidae; genus Oreotragus; species Oreotragus oreotragus. Next base: position 607,681 of record SJYX01023213.1, read on the forward strand.
TGTGAATTAGGCTGTGAGAAACAAAGACATGCTGTTATCTTTCAGGATTAGAGTTTTGTCTGGATATATGTCCAGGCGTGGGATTGTTGGGTCAAATGACAATTACATGTTCTGTTTTCTGTTTTCCATAGTGGCTGTAGATGTTTCCATCCCCAGCACGAGTGGGGGAGGCATTGAAACTTCCTTATGAGCATTTGTTATTTGTGGAATATTTGATGATGGTTGTGCTGACCAGTGTGTGGTAATACCACATTGTAGTTTTGATTTGCATTTCTCTCATACTTAGTGATCTTGAGATTCCTTTCATGTGCCTATTGGCTCTTTTGTATTTCTTCTGTAGAGAAATGCCTTTTAGGTCCTCAGGGTGTTTCTTCATTGGGTTGTTTGTATTTTGCTGTGGAGGTGTATGAGCTGTTTGTTCATCTTGGAAATGAAATCAATCCTCATCTGTTGCATCCATTCCTAATAGATTGATCCTAATCCATTACATCTGCTGGTTGTCTTTTTCTCTTTTTAACTGTTTTCCTTTGTGGTTGAAAAGTTGTTAGTTCTGTCTCATTTATGTATTTTGTTTTTATTTCTGTTGCCTGGGTTGACTGACCTAAAGTAGATATTGTTCCTTTCTATGTCAGTTTGATTGGCATAGTTGATCTTTTCATGGAGTTTTATGGTGTCATGGCTTATGATTCAGTCTTGAAGCCATCTTGAACTGACTTCCATGTTATGATAAGTGGGTGTGTTCTAACTTGGCAGAGTCCCATGGGGCTGTCGAAGTTTGCCTACACAACTGACTGAAAAGACTGTAATTTGCCCAGTGTATATTCTTGACTTTTTTCTGGAAGATCCTTTGAGTTTAGGTGTGCGGGTTCATTTCTGAGCTCTCTTTCCTGTGCCCTTTATTTGTAAGTCTCTTTTTGTGCTAGTATCAGAGTATTGGCAATACTGTACCATCGTAGTAGTTTCCAAAGTCTGGGAGGGTTTTGCCTCCTGCTTTGTTCTTCTTCTTCAAGATGGCTTTGGGAATTCTGGGTCTTCAATGGCCCTCCATAAGCTGTAAGATTATTTGTTGATATTTCACATTATTTGTAGTTGTTCTGTGTAAAATGTTATGGGTAACTTGAGAGGGGTCGCATGAAAACTGTAGGTTGCTTTCAGGAGAGTGCCTCCTAAAATCTTAATTATTCCAAATCCATGAGCATGTGAGATCATTTCATTTCTTTGAATCATCTAGTTTCCTTTAATTTTAGTTTAGTTTCTCAACTTATAGGTGTCTATCCTTCCTGGTCAAGTTTGTTGCTAAATATTTTAATTTGGGCATGCTATTTTCAAAGATACAAGTTTTTTTTTTTTTTTTTCAATATCTCTTACCTAGTATGTCATGGTTAGTGGAGAGAAATCCCCCTGACCTTGTTATGTTAATGTACTAAATTTCTTCGACCTGGAATGCATGGATGGCACCAGTTTTGGTTCTTTGAACACTGGGGCACCAACTGAAGGATGCCTTGGTACACCTAGCTTTTACCAGTTCTCTAGGAAATCTGTGTTTTTGTGCCATCACTGTTGATTTTCTTCATCTTCATTTGGTAATAGCCTTTTTTGTTTTATTCATAAATCTCAGAAAGTAACCTCCCTGTACAAACTTTGGTGGATCCTTTCCGAATGTCTGAAGTGGTATACAATTGTTCTTCCAGTGTCCTGATTGTTGAGAATATCTGCAAATGTCTGATGGCCAATAGGAAGCAGTGTGGCTAAACTTTGGTTAGGTTTTGTGTTTTTTTCCCCCCTTTCATTTTTTTTAATACTTGAGGTATAGTTGACTTACTATCTTCTGTTAATTTCAGTTGTAAAGCAAAGCGATTCAGTGGTGTAGATGTATATATATGTCTATAGATACGTCTATATATATCAGTGCATGCATACATATTCTATGTTAAATGTTGTTTTCCATCATAGTTTCTCCTAGGAAACTTTGTATCAGTCTTTGTGCTGTATACTAGAACCTTGGCGTTAATCCATTCCACATATCAGAGCTGACATTTGCTAGCCAATACCTTACACTCCAACCATCCCCCAGGACCATTTCTCTTGGGAACCACACATCTGTTTTCCATCTCTCTGAGTCTGTTTCCATTTTGTAGGTAGATGTGTGTATCATCTTTTAGATTTCACATGAAAGAGATATCCTAAGGGAGGGATTTATGTTTGTACATACAAGTCTAAGTAGGCTAATCTCTAGTTGCTTTGAACTTGCTACAAAGGTTATGATTTTGTTGTTTTATGACTGAGTAGCATTCTGTTTTAAGTATGTAGCACAGCTTCTTCATCCATTCATGTCTCAATAAAAATTGATGTTGTTTCCACTTCTAGGGCATTATGAATTGTGCTGTGATGAACATAGGTATGCATGTACCACTCTTAATTAGAGTTTTATCTGGATATATGCCCAGAAATTGGATTGTTGGGTCATATGGCTATTAATTTATATTCACTTTTCCATTTTCTTTAGTGGCCATAGAAGGTTCTGTTTCCAGCAAGAGTGTAGGAGGCATTTCTACATCCTTTTGAGCATTTGTATTTGTAGAGTTATTTAATGATGTCCATGCTAACCAGTGTGAAGTTTTACCACATAATAGTTTTGATTTGCTGCTGCTGCTAAGTCACTTCATCGTGTCCAATTCTGTGCGACCCCATAGATGGCAGCCCACCAGGCTCCCCTGTCCCTGGGATTCTCCAGGCAAGAACACTGGAGTGGGTTGCCATTTCTTTCTCCAATGCATGAAAGTGAAAAGTGAAAGTGAAGTCGCTCAGTCATGNAGATGATGTAAAACCCCTAAGACCTTTTTTTAAAATATAAATTTATGTGAAGCACCTGATTTTGATAAAGGTCAGGACTGTTGACCCCCACGTGACTTTAAAATTTCCATTTGTCTCTATATGTAACAAAAGGTATATAAGCAAACCTAAAAAATAAAGAAATCAGATCAGTTTCTGGAAAGACTGATTCCCCTGTGTCGTTTCTTTCTTGCTCTCCACTTTTCTGGCTGAATTCCCATCTGGAGTGTGGGTGCTCGCCATGTCTACTTACTTGCCCTAGCTTTTAAGTTCCATGCGAGAAGGAGCCCAAGGAGGGGCACCTTCCGATATTCAAGTGGAGCCGGTGGCCCAATGTAGATGGTGCAAATTCCTTGTCTTGGAATTTTATTGGTATCCCACATAAACCAAGTTATTCAGCCTCTTTTTCTCCATAATATTTCCTACTACACTATCTGTTTCTAATCTCTCTATATATCTGTAATTAAATAAGTTTTTTCCTAGGACACCGATTCCATCTCCCCTTCGAATTACCCTGGATCCACCAGATAGGACCCCATCATCAGCCTATTTTTTGATTGGTTTGTTTGTGTTTTGCTGTCTGTGGCAGTGTATCAGCTTTCTGTGTGTAAGTCCTAGTTGCAACAGGGTTCAGAGGAATCTGTGTAATGTTTGGTCAAGGTGAACTCTGTGTCAATACAATGATCTTGTCAGTAATACTTAATGTTAGTTTTCTCAGGTGGGAAGTATTTGACTAGCCTTCCATTAAAAAAGTTTGGGTTTGTAAATCAAATAAAGGAGCCCACAACAATGCTAGTAATAATGTTTTATTGCTATAAATGCACTGACATCTTACTTCCTTTACATACTTATACAAGGGTTACAGAAGATGAATCATGAAAATGGTGCTATTTTCCAGCATTAGGAAGAAATCCCTAAATAAAATCAGAAAGAAACCTTTTTCCAGCTGTCTCATTCTGTTTTAAATCCTGTATTATGAGCATTTATGAAATGAATCAAAGATAAAGAGAACCATGGAATTCTAAACTCTTGTGCCTCCTTGATGCTAAAATTTATGTTTTAATCAGATGGAGCATATATGTGTCTCAACGTTAAGAAAGATTGTAGTGAGACTCAGCAGGAATAACGGGAGAAAATTAGGACCATAATTACCCAGAAAGAAGCCTGTTGCTAATATCAGGGAAATTTGGTTTAATGTGAGTATTTCTAATGAGATTTTGTTTTGTAAAAGGAGAGTGAAAAAGTTGGCCTAAAGCTCAACATTCAGAAAATGGAGATCATGGCATCTGGTCCCATCACTTCATGGGAAATAGATGGGGAAACAGTGGAAACAGTGTCAGACTTTATTTTGGGGGGCTCCAAAGTCACTGCAGATGGTGTCTGCAGCCATGAAATTAAAAGATGCTTACTCCTTGGAAGAAAAGTTATGACCAACCTAGATAGCATGTCGAAAAGCAGAGACACTACTTTGCCAACAAAGGTCCATCTAGTCAAGGCTATGGTTTTTCCAGTGGTCATGTATGGATGTGAGAGTTGGACTGTGAAGAAAGCTGAGCACTGAAGAATTGATGCTTTTGAACTGTGGTGTTGGAGAAGACTTTTGAGAGTCCCTTGGACTGTTGGACTGCAAGGAGATCCAACCAGTCCATTCTGAAGGAAATCAGCCCTGGGATTTCTTTGGAAGGAATGATGCTAAAGCTGAAACTCCAGTACTTGGCCACCTCATGCAAAGAGTTGACTTACTGGAAAAGACTCTGATGCTGGGAGGGATTGGGGGCAGGAGGAGAAGGGAACGACAGAGGATGAGATGGCTGGATGGCATCACTGACTCGGTGGACATGAGTCTGAATGAACTCCAGGAATTGGTGATGAACAGGGAGGCCTGGGGTGCTGCAGTTCATGGGGTCGCAAAGAGTCGGACATGACTGAGTGACTGAACTGAACTGAAGAACTCAATGGAAAGGACTCTGCACTTGTTATATATAATGCTCTGGTAAGTAGTTAAAGTTGCCAAAATCAGAGAGCAAGTTCCTGAAGAGCAGACAACACACCTTATTATTTGATTTCTTTGCATTTAGGGTATTATTGTCTTTCATTAAGCCATATGCATACAACATTATTAACAACACAAATTTCAGGGTTTGAGACATGGGTACCAACATGAAGTACAAAAATCTTTGTCTTAAAGGAGTTAATGAATGAGCTGGAGAGCAAATATCCACCATACAGTGTGATGAAGTATTCTGTTAATAGTAAATTATTGGAAAATAAGCAGGGTCAATAGAGAGATCACCTAAACTGACAGGAGTGAATTAGAAAACAAAATATGTTTGTAGCAGTTGCTACTAAGGGATGGAGATGTATTCTTAAGAGGAGATTAGAATATGCACAAAGACTGTATATCACCTGATGAATTTGGGACACAAAGTGTCTGGACATGGATAAACCATATACTTCATATCGGATAGAGGGCAGAAAATGATGAACAAGTAGGCCATGGATTAAAGTTTTAATTGTGAGAATCTTTGAAAGATTTTAAGGAGGGTGGTACTGAAAGGAAGACTACATTAACAGATAGCTGCAGTAATCCATGTGAATAAGTATGGTCAGAGCCTAAAGCAGGGCATTGACTGGAAAAAAAATCAGAGAGGAAAAGACATCAGAAAATATTTTGGAATAAAATTCATCACGATGGAGATCATTTGGTTGGGGACTGAAGTAGAGGACTAATTATGTAATGGAGGCCAGATTTTTGGTTTTGCTGACTTGTATCTTCCCAATATGTTGCTGATGCTTAGTACATAGATTCCAAGGAAATTTTTTTTAAAATAAACTATAAGACACAGTTGATTTGCTGAGATATTTCTCCCAATGTCTCTTCTCAGTTCAGTTGCAGGCACTGTTGTCAGTTTTCTATACACATTTTCAAAGTCTCACCTCCAGTGTTTATCTCTTTGCTTCTCTGAGAGCTTTCTTGGGTGCAGCTGACTATTTGTAAGGCTGCATTCAGGCCTGCCAAGAAATTCTAGGGATTAGACACCTCCATGAATATCCCTCAACTATTGACAATCAGGAGTGGTAAATACACATGCCAGCTTTCTAATTCCTCAGTGGGATAATCTGAGATCTATTCTACACAATATCTAAGAGTTTCCACAGTAAGAATGAGATCCAGTTGCTCATAGCAGTAACCCCTTCTTAACTCACCTTTGACTCTTCATTTCTTGTGTCAGTTTCCCAGTTCTTAGGCTTCCCAGGCTTACTTCTCAAATAAGCCATCTGTGCCACAATGTTCTGCCAGAGTTCTATTACTGGGGAATCAAATCTAATACAGGTGGGAGGTGATTAAGTAGATTTTTGAGAGAAAATTGGAATCCTCCTTTCGTAAGAAAAAAAGGTGCTAACACGATAAAACAAATTCCAAATCCACTCAAGTTGCCAAATGAGACAGAATAATCTCTTTCCAATAATAAACAGAGAAGTTACATTTTTTTTTTACTGCACACTGAAGAAAGATCATTGAAAATAATGTTACTCTCCTAATCCATTACCCTGAACTATCTCAGGTATTATAGATTAAATGATCAATTGTACCTCTCAAAATATTCACATTGTACAACCTAAATATATACCATTTTGATTTGCCATTGATACCACAGTAAAACTGGGAACCATTTGTATTTCAAAAAGTAAAAAACTAAAAGACCCAGCCCCAATTTAGACTTGATCACTGATGTAGAATCTGAGGCATAGTTTTCTAATTTTTCACACACAGCTCAAAGTTGGGGAAAAGATAGATGATTAAAATGCATAGAAAGTCTTTATAAACTGTGTGGGTAGACATTCCTCCTCCAGGGGATCTTCCTGACCCATGTGCTGCAGGCTGATTCTCCACCACTGGGAAGCCCCATAAACTATGTATTACTATATAAATTAAATAGTACTGTCTGGAAGTTCTTAAATTCCAGGCATTGCTTTTTGGATGAATCTTGTTTGAAGCTATTGGGGAACAACTTGCCACCCTAAAATCTCTTGGCATGTGGATTATTTCAAGCTGAAAATACCCAAGGCCCAAAAGACTCAGGAAAAAACTTTGACCTTCCTCCTAAATGCCTAAAATCATTTAGACAGTGCTCCACAATAGAGCTATCACCAGAGATCCCTGCAAAGAATGTGGGTGAGATGTNAATCTCTTGGCATGTGGATTATTTCAAGCTGAAAATACCCAAGGCCCAAAAGACTCAGGAAAAAACTTTGACCTTCCTCCTAAATGCCTAAAATCATTTAGACAGTGCTCCACAATAGAGCTATCACCAGAGATCCCTGCAAAGAATGTGGGTGAGATGTGGTGGGGGAAACTCTAGGGTGGCCTGGAGTCCACTCTCTGTCCCATGGTCTCTGCAGGGCCCAGCAAACACTGGTTTACCTAACATTTGTTTTTCCATCTCCATGTGAATGCCTTCCTTACTTTTGAAGTCTCAAACCACTACCCACATTTTCTTTTGCCTTTAACTAACAGTGGTATTTTAAGTGAGGATTTTGGCCGTTTTGCCAATTGACTTAGTTTTGTAGAGTCTCTCTGATGTGTATATGTTTTTAAACATTTCTTTGATTTTTGCCTGGTAACCTTGCATGTCAATTGAATTCTTATACCAGCTGGAAGAACCTTGAAGGGAAGAGGAAAATCTTTTCCTCCCTGATACAGGAAAGTTCTAGTAAAAGGTTTAAGTATGGTAGAAACGTGATTGAATCATATATTTTAGGAACAGAAATCATATAGCAGAGGCCCATAAAAAGAGATCTTCAAAAGACAAGAGATGGCAGAAAACTAGGTTTTACCCTGCTTCATGTCCTAGGTCAAAACCTTGACAAAGATCTTAGCAGTGGGCATGCAAGAGAAGAGAAAAAGGAATGAAATGCTTTCAAGATTATTTAGCTAAAGAAGATCAAAAGGGAACTTGAAAGCAGTGCTATGATTGGAAAGTGGCTCAATAAAGCTGCCGTTGATAGAAATACAGAGTTGGGATCAGAAAGATGTTGGAGAATGAGTTACTAATTTACCTTTCCAAATCCTGGATTATTTGAATTAAATGATGACATTCAAATATGATTTCCTAAAAGAATTTGTGCTTAAAAAATTAGGTGTAAGGTTTTAGATTTATAGATAGGAGCGAAAGCATTAGTGTCTTTTTCAATAGAAATCTAAGAGGAAAGTTTCCAAAAATTTAAGTCATTATATACCTGGTCGACACAGGCAAGAAGTAGAGGAAGAGACCGCAGAAAGATCTTCTTCTTCTTCTTTTTTTTTTTTTTTAAGCAAAACAGACTCTGATATCAGAGAAGGAAGTCATGAAAGTAGAAGGGGAGAGCTTCAAGAAGGACATAGAGCTCATAAAGCTAAAGTCTGCAGAAATACCAGAAAATAACATTGGACTGATCCTTACAAAATGAGAAATTGAGGGAAGGTCAGTGATTAACCTTAATATTGAGTTTTAATTTCTGTGGTTTTTACCAAATGTTCCCATAAATTTATTCCACTACATAGGAAACAAACTATGATTCAAAGTTAAACACTTTGTTTCATAGAATGCAACCAAAGATTTAATAGTATGAGCCCATTTTAGGTTTTGTTTTTACTTTACATACCTTTTTAACTTAAGTGACTGAATCATTGTCTGTATTTTGAAATAGTTTCTGTATTTCTGCAACATTATTCAATAAGAACACTGAAAAATTTAATAAGCATGCATAAATAATTACTGTATATTTCAAAATAAGACCTAATGCTTTCAGTTGTTTAATTGTTCCTTGTAGGCCTTCAACATACAGATATTTCAACCTTGAAAAAGTGAAAGTGAAAGTCGCTCAGTCGTGTTTGACTCTTTGCAGCCCCATGCACTTATACAGTCCATGGAATTCTCCAGTCCAGAATACTGCAGTGGATAGCTGTTCCCTTCTCCAGAGGACCTTCCCAACCCAGGGATCAAACCCAGGTCTCCCATGTTGCAGGTGGATTCTTTACCAGCTGAGTCACAAGGGAAGCCCAAGAATACTAGAATGATTAGCCTATCCCTTCTCCAGGGGATCTTCCCCACCCAGGAATTGAACTGGGGTCTCTTGCATTGCAGGTGGATTCTTTTATCAACTGAGCTATCAGGGAAGCCCTATGTTTCGACCTTATGTTTAACTAAACCTTTGTCTTCTGATTGTATAATCAATTCAGTATGAAGCTCTTGCCAATACTTTCTGTGTAGAACACATGTCAAGTGTTTGGCATCAGAATTTTAAGGTTATTTAGTCTTTATGATTATCACATATCACATTCCATTTTGCCATCAAAATATTTGAGCATTTAATTGTAAAGACTTGGAAAAGAAAGTAGTACTTTCAGCTGAATTTCATTGATTCCTAGTGATCATAACTTATGCATCCAGTATTCTTTATCTCAGTGGTTCTCAAACCTCAGTGACCATTGGAATCCCAGGAGGGCTTGCTGGATACTACCCTAGAGAGTCTGGCCCAGGAAATTTGGTGCAGGGCTGGCAGGTGCTCTATAACAAGTTTCTAGGTGGTGCTAATGAATCACTTGAAGAACCATCGTTCCTCGTCAGGGACAAGCAGGATTCAGCTGCTAAACAAATATATATCAAATGATGGTTTAACAGGCTAGCAATCAAAGTCAAAAAATGCAAAGTCCCAAGTAGAGTGAGACAATTATGTAGTAAGTATTATAATGGGATAGTTTTTGATGTTAAAATAATGCTTTAAAATTTTTATTATAGTATAGTTGACTTTCAGTTTAATTTCTGCTGTACAGCAGTGACATATATATATATATATATATATATATATCTTTTTCATATTATTTTCTGTTATGGTTTATCACTGGATATTGAATATAGTTCCCTATGCTATACAATAGGACCTTATTATTTATCCATTCTATATATAGTAGTTTGACTCTGCTAATCCGAAACTTCCAATCCATCCCTCTACCACCAGCCCTCCCTCCCCGTTGGCAATCACGTCTGTTCTTTATGTCTTAGAGTCTGTTTGAAGACAGGTTCATTTGTGTCATATTTTACATTCCACATAAGTGATATATCTTTCTCTTTCTGTTTTTACTCAGTATGATAACCTTTAGGTCATCCATGTTGCTGCAAATAGCATTATTTCATTCTTTTCAAGGGCTGAGTGATATTCCATTGTATATATGTAACACATCTTCTGTATCTACTCGTCTGGCAATAGACATTAAGATTGTTTCCATGTCTTGGCTATGAATAGTGCTACAATGAACATTGGGGTGCATATATATCCTTTGGACTATGGAAATGTTTTAGCTAATAAATGCCATTCACTTACAGGCTTCTTGTATCTCCAGATATTATTTCACATATTTAATTCAGATACAATAATATCTCCAGATACATGTCCAGGAGTGGGATTGCAGGATCATATTGTTATTTTATTACAGGAGATAGGAATGTATGAGGGCATGGCAACCCACTCCAGTATTCTTGCCTGGAGAATCCCCATGGACAGAGGAGGCTGGTGGGCTGTAGTCCTTCAGGTTGCAAAGAGTCAGACATGACTGAGTGACTAAGCACAGCACAGGGATGTATGCTGCTTGCATATGGATATGTATTTCCCTCTCCCCACACTGAGATCTTTGCCCCAGAGAAAGGGAGTGCTGAAGCAAGGGGGGCCCGTGCCCGGATAGAGATCCATTGGACTGACTGTGCAGCCATCCATGTCTCCACCCAGATGCAGCCTTGGCTTCAAGTCCTCTCTGTTGCTTACAGTCGCTTACTGCCCTCAGCCTTTGCCTCCTCCGCAGGGGTGGCAGGCTCTCACGTGGGCTTGTAAGAAATTAGGGGTGAGCTGTGGTGGAGTGGCTACTGTCAGGTATCTCTGGTGGCCTCTGGAGTGCCACTTGAGGAAGTGCCCATAGTGGCTGCCACTGCTCCCCAGGCTCTGCCCTGGGATCGGGTCTCCTGTGTCCTCTGATCAAGTCTTTCCCCCTGGTTGTAGAAGGACCATAGCCAGTGTTGTACTGTGCAGCACGGCGGTTGCAGGCAATCTGACAGCCACCAAAGGGGACCTTTCTCTGACCTGCCTCTGGGGCAAGTTCTCTTTGTCTCTAAGAGCAAATCACTGTACCCCCTCCCGCGCTCCCACCGTGTTGTGAGAGCGCTCTGCAGTACCAGAGGCCCCACAGGATTTTTGTAAGAAATTAGGGGTGAGCTGTGGTGGAGTGGCTACTGTCAGGTATCTCTGGTGGCCTCTGGAGTGCCACTTGAGGAAGTGCCCATAGTGGCTGCCACTGCTCCCCAGGCTCTGCCCTGGGATCGGGTCTCCTGTGTCCTCTGATCAAGTCTTTCCCCCTGGTTGTAGAAGGACCATAGCCAGTGTTGTACTGTGCAGCACGGCGGTTGCAGGCAATCTGACAGCCACCAAAGGGGACCTTTCTCTGACCTGCCTCTGGGGCAAGTTCTCTTTGTCTCTAAGAGCAAATCACTGTACCCCCTCCCGCGCTCCCACCGTGTTGTGAGAGCGCTCTGCAGTACCAGAGGCCCCACAGGATTGCTCCGAGTGTAGGGGGAAGGGCAGTGAGGTGTGGTGGACTGGCTGTTGTCAGAGATAGGGGTGGCTTCTGAGGTGGTGCTTTAGTAATGCCAACAATAGCCACTGCCAGCCCATCCCAGCTCTGCGTCACGTGGTTGATTGTTTTCCCTGGTTATGGACGCGGCAGAGCCTGTGCTGTACAGTGGCATGGAGTTCAGCATAGCTCAGTCACGGAAGATTCGCTTAGCTTGGGCCGAGGTGTGTGGTTAGGTGGTTCTGAGAAACCTGGTAGGTGTTAGAGCTGACGCCTCTCCATCCTGCCTCGGGAGCTATGCAGGGAATGGAGCCTCCTCGCATGCAGAGTCCAGGCTTCCCACAGCACTTCTAATTGTCCCAGTGGCCCTCCAACCAGTCAAGCAGGTTTGCCTCCTCCGTGGAGGACCCCAGGACTGGGGCACCCGCTCTGGGCCTTGAACCACTCACTCTCCAGGGTAGGTGTCTGCCCATGTCATCTCCCCTTTCCTCTCAGTTCCCTCCCAGGGACACAGGCTCTGATATAATTGCTTTTCTTCCCTTCCTTGCTAATTATGTGTCTATCTTTCTTACAGCATTGGTTATACTGAAATCCTTTTGCTAGTTCCCAGTTAGTTGTCAGTGAGAAGTTTTACACATGTAGATGAATTTTTGATGTGTTGGTTGACAGGGGTATGGGAGTGGTGAGTCATGGTGGTGGTGAACTCCATCTTCTCTTACTCCATCAATTTAACCTTTGGGAAATGGACAAAATAAAGTCTTTACAAGAATCTTTAAGGATCAGATTTAATCAGTAAAGATGCATTAAAATATTCCCAACTTCATATTTTTACTCTGTGACAATTTAAGCTGGGAACTGTTCTCAATCATTTTATTATTAACAAGGAAAACTGTTTAATATGTAATCAAGAGACAGTTTGGAAGGAAATGTTTTAGCTAATAAATGCCATTCACTTACAGGCTTCTTGTATCTGCAAAACTACCCTTACACTTGTATTAGTTTCCTAGCCTTGTAACAAAGTATCACAAACTTTGTGGCTTAAGGTAACAGAAATGTACTCTCTTGTACTTGTGAAGTCTAGAAGTGTGAAATCCATCTACACTCACTCCAAAGGTTCTAGGCAAGAATACTTTTTTAGCTTCTTCCAATGTATGGTGCTTCTGGCATCCATTCCGTGGATTATGAGTAAGTGACTGCAGTCTTTGTTTTCAACCCCACATGGCCTTCTTCTGTGTCTGTGTCCTCTGGGTCTGTGTGGGAAAAGTATCCATATCCAAGTTTTCCCTATCCTTTCTCTTATGAGAAGTGCAGTAATTGGATTTAGTGCGCAGTCCTTCAGTCACGTTTGACTCCTTATGACCCCATGTACTATAGCACACCAGGCTTCTGCTTATTGCTTAATTCATTTGACGTCCAACTGAATTAAATATGTGAAATAAAAAGTATTAGAAACCAACTTGTGCAGCCCTCTTAAGCTCTCCTTAGTGCTCTTTAGCTCTCCTTAGAACATCTGGTTAGGGTAAGTAAGTCTTCTTAGCTGTCCTTAGCTCTCCTAAGAACACTATGTCGGGGTAAGTAAGTCTCTTGAATTCTCTGTAGCTCTCCAAAGCACACTGTGCTGCATAAGTCTCCATAGCTCTCCTTAGCTCTCTTTAGAACACTAGCTTGGGGTAAGAAAGTCTCCTTATCCCTCTTTCAATTTAGTTCAGTTCAGTCGGTCAGTTGTGTTAAATTCTTTGTGACCCCATGGACTGCAACATGCTAGGCTTCCCTGTCCATCATCAACTCCTGAAGCTTGCTCAAACTCATGTCTTCCAAGTCTGTAATGCCATCCAATGATCTCATCCTCTGTTGTCCCCTTCTTCTCCTGCCTTCAATCTTTCCCAGCATCAGGGTCTTTTCCAATTAGTCAGTTTTTGCATCAGGTTGTCAAAGTCCATCCATCAGTTCAGAACTGATTTCCTTTAGGATTGACTGGTTTGATCTCCTCATAGTCCAAGCAACTCTGAAGAGTCTTCTTCAACACCACAGTTCAAAAGTATCGATTCAGCCAAGGATACTGGGGTGGTGGCCTATCACTTCTCCAGCAGATCTTCCTGAAGCAGGAATCAAACAATGGTCTCCTGGATTGCAGGTGGATTCTTTACTAACAGAGGTACCAGGGACAGCCCAAGCTCTCCTTAGAACACTTGCTGGGGGTAAGTAAGTCTTCTTAGTGCTCCATAGCTCTTAACTCTCCAGAGAACACTATGCTCAGGGTAAGTCTCCTTAGCTCTCCTTAGTACACATGCTTGGGGTAAGTAAGTCTCCTTAGTTCTCATTAGCTGTCCTTAGAACACTTTCTTAGGGTAATTAAGTCTCCTTTGCTCTCCTTAGTACACTTGCTGGAGTAAGTAAGTTTCCTTATATCTCTTTAGTACACTTGCTTGGGTAAGTACGTCTCAGCTCTCCATAGCTCTCCTTAGAAGACCTGCTTGGGTAAGTAAGTCTCATTAACTCTCCAAAGCTCTCTTCAGCTTGGGGTAAGTAATTCTCCTTAGCTGTCCATGGAAGACTTGCTTAGGGTAAGTCTCCTTTACTCTTTTTAGTACATTTGCTGGAGTAAGTAAGTTTCCTTATTTCTTCTTAGCTCTCCTTGGAACACTTGCTTGGGTAAGTACGTCTCCTTAGCTCTCCATAGCTCCCCTTAGAAGACTTGCTTGGGTAAGTAAGTCTCCTTAGCTCTCCAAAATTCTCTTCAGCTTTCCTTGGAACACTTTACTTTGGGTAAGTAAGTCTCCTTTGCTTTCCTTAGTACACTTGCTGGAGTAAGTTTCCTTATTTCTCCTTAGCTCTCCTTAGCAGACTTGCTTGGGGTAAAAAAGTCTCCTTTGCTGTCCTTAGAACACTTGCTTGGGGTAAGTAAGTTCCCTTAGCTCTCCTTTGGTCTCCTTTGAACAATATAGGACAAAATAAGTATGTCTCCTTTAGTTCTCCTTAGAACACTATAGTTCAGAGTAAATAAGTTTCCTTAGCTGGTAGGTCTAGGAGACTTATGTACCCTGACTTATATATCCTGACTTAGTGTTCTAAGGAGGGCTAAAGGCATCTAAGGAGAGGTATGGAGAGTAAGGAGAGCTAAGGAGACATTATTATTCTGAGCTAACGTGTTTGAGAGCTAAGGAGGGCTAAAGAGGGCTAAGAGAGCTAAGGAGGGCTAAGGAGACTTACTTAGTCTGAACTATAGTGTTCTAAGAGAGCTAAGGACAGCTAAGGACAGCTAAGGAGAGCAAGGAGAGCTAAGGAGACGTTCTTACTCTGAACTAACATGTTCTAAGGAGGACTTAAGAGAGCTAAGGAGACTCTTAGCTCTGAATTATAGTGTTCTAAGAGAGCTAAGGAGACTGACTTACTCTGAACTATAGTGTTCTAAGGAAAGCTAAGGAGACTTTCTTGCTGTGAACTATAGTGTTCTAAGGAGAGCTTAGGAGAGTAAGGTAAGTAAGTTGCTATAGCTCTCCTTAGCTGTGGAATCAAACTTATGACCCCTGCATTACCAAACAATTGCCTAATCACTACACCAACTAGGAACTCTCAAACACTTAGCTTCTGATTCCCTCTTTGCTCTGACAAATACCCTGACTTTATAGAGCATAGGAATGGCTCCATTAAAAAGTAGAAATCATGCTGAGTCATAAAGAAGACAGACTTATACACAGACAGCTTTAGAGGACAATTTGTGAGAGCAAAGTATATTGAGCACAGCTCAATTACTTTCATATTCTAAATTTGAAACTCATCACAAACAATCAAACCCAGCTGTGGAAACCTGTTCAGCCATTTTCAGTGCAGTGAGCTCCTTCTGGCCAGGATGGTACAAACTCCTGTGCTTGGCAGAAACAAATGCAAAGGGAAAAATTGGTGTTTCTGAGCTTTTTTGCTTACCTTGAACCATAACTTACCTAAAATCCCCAGCAAGCACAGAGGGTCCCAAACTGACCCACACCAGTACGTGTCATAATTGAAATGGCCAAAGCTAGAATTCTACAGGCAGCAAGAGAAAAAGTCATACACAAGGGAATTTCTATAAGTCTGTCAACTAACTTTGCTGCAGAAACTTTACAGGGCAGAAGGGAGTGGCAGGATAGATATTCTAAGTGCTGAAATGGAGACACCAACATGACTCTACACAGCAAGATTACCATTTAGAATGGAAAGAGAAAACAAAGAAGCAAACAACTAAGTTAGCAAACTCAAGTTTGTAAGTTAGTAAACACTGCTAAACTTACTCTAAATGAAAGGGTGAAGGGTCTTCTCTAAGTGGAAAAGTAAAAAGCCATGGAAAAGGGAAACTCCTACTAGGAAATGCACAGATGTAGTAAGGACTGAGGATCAACCACTTCATTAGCCAATATCTACCTTAAAAGGTTAAAAAGAAATCATCCATACAATAGGATATCAGAAACACAAAATGGAGGGGGTACAAGTGTAGATCTTCTACAGTGAGTGTGAGCTTAAATGACTATCAGTTTAAGAGAAGTAGATGGTTACACATCAACATATATGAACCCCCTAGTAAGCACAAATCATACACTTCCAACTCAAAAAGGAAAGCCAAGGAACATCAGCATACTACTGAAGAAAATCAAACCACAAAGAAAGAGAGCTAGAAAAGCTTGGGTATTAAGAGAGAAACTATGTATAAAAGAGCAACAAGTGTGTATTTTCAGTTCAGTTCAGTTAGTTCAGTCGCTCAGTTGTGTCTGACTCTTTGCAACCCCATGAATCGCAGCACACCAGGCCTCCCTGTCCATCACCATCTCCCGGAGTTCACTCAGACTCACGTCCATCGAGTCCGTGATGCCATCCAGCCATCTCATCCTCGGTCATCCCCTTCTCCTCCCGCCCCCAATCCCTCCCAGCATCAGTCTTTTCCAATGAGTCAACCCTTCGCATGAGGTGGCCAAAGTACTGGAGTTTCAGCTTTAGCATCATTCCTTCCAAAGAAATCCCAGGGTTGATCTTCAGAATGGACTGGTTGGATCTCCTTGCAGTCCAAGGGACTCTCAAGAGTCTTCTCCAACACCAC
>SJYX01023213.1:627088-645749 GCA_006410675.1 Oreotragus oreotragus
GGCCACTGCTGAGTTTTCCAAATTTGCTGGCATATTGTGTATTTTACAGCACAGGAATTAAAGCCACTGTCTTGTCATAACCTGTCATGCTCTGTAATCCATAAAAATATTGAATCATTCTGTTGTTCTGTACTTCATTAAAACAGTATATAACAGAAAACACAAACAACATAACTCAGAGCTGGTTTCTTGAGAGAGACACAAAATGGATAAACCCTTAGCTACATTAAGAAGAACACAAGACTGCTAGAGGAAAACAGGCAGAGCAGCCTGACATACACTGCAGCAATATCTTTGTGGATCCGTTTCCCAGAGTAATGAAAAAAGAATGGAAATAAAAACAAATAAAAAGGAACCTCATTAAATTCAAAAGCTTCTGCATAGCAAAGGAAACTGTACACAACATGAAAAGACAGACCACAGAATGTGAGAAACTGTTTGTCAATAATGTGACTGACAAGGGATTGGTCTCCAGAACTTCCAAGCAGCTCATGTGGCTTCATGTCATCACAACAAACAACCCAAAACTATCACCTCACATGAGTCCAAATGACTATTATGAAATAAAATCCACAAACTTCTGGAGAGGTGTGGAGAAAAAGGAACACTTCTACATTGTGGGTGGGAATGTAATTGGGTACAGCCACTATAGAGAACAGTATGGAGCCTCCTTAAAAAACTTACCTAAAGGCTACATGCATCCCAGTGTTCATTGTTCCACTGTTTACAATAGCCAAGACATGAAACTAGCCTCAATGTCCATCAACAGAGCAATGGATAAAGAAGATATGGTGTGTAACGCAACAGAATATTACTCAGCCATTAAAAAGAATGAAATGCCATTTGCAACAATATGGATAGACCGAGAGTTTGCCATAATGAGTGAAATAAGAGAGAAATATCATATGATATTGCTTATATGCAAAATCTAAAGAAATGATACAAATAAACTTATTTACAAAACAGACTCACAGACTTTGGGAATGAACTTGGGGTCATGAGGGAGGAAAGTTTAGGGGTGAGAGATGGTAGGACAATTTCAGTTTGATATGTACACATTGCTATATTTAAAGTGGATGGCTGATGGGGGCTGGCTGTATGGCACAGGGAGCTCTGCTCAGTGTTATTATGGTATGACTTAAATGGGTAAAGAATTTGAAAAAGAATGGACACCTGTATATTTGTAGCTGAGTCACTTTTCTGTGTATCTGAAACTGTTACAACATTGTTCATCTACTATACTCCACTATAAAATACAAAGTTAAAAAAAAATTGTGTTTCTGAACAGTAACAACAAACTATCACCAAAAGAAATTTTTAGACATTCTCATTGACAATAACATGAAAAAGAATCAAATACTTAGAAATAAACTTAACTAAGGAGGTAAAAGACTTTTATACTAAACACTTAAAACACTGCTGAAAGAAATTAAAGGCATAAATAAATGGAAGGAAATCCACGTCCATGAATAAGAATACTTAAAATTGTTAACATGTCCATGCTACCCAAAGTGATTTATACATTCAGTGTAAACCCATCAAAATTCCATGACAGTTTTTTTCCTACTGGAAAATAAAACATATTCTTAAAATTCATATGGAACCACAAACGATCCAAATACCAAACAAATTTTGAAGAAGAACAAAGCTGTAAGCATCATACTTCCTGATTTCATAATGTACTACAAAACAATAGTAATTACAGTATAAAAAGAGATCAGTGGAACAGAACACAATGCAGAAATAAATCCCCCACCCCACACACATGTAGAAAATGGCACCAAGAATACACCATGTGCAAAGGTAAGATTTTTAACAAATGGTGTTGGGAAAACTGGACACCTAAATGCAAAATAATGAAACTGGACACTTATCTTGAATTTTATAGAGAAATCAACTCAAAATAGATGAATGGTTTAAATATAGAAGTTCAAACTATTAACTTCTAAAATAATACATAGGGGACAAACTTTAGGACATCGGCCTTGTCAATGAAATTTTTGGATTTGAAAACAAAACAAACAAACAAAAACAACAACAACAAAAGCAAAAACAGGCAAGTTACTACATTGAACTAAAAAAGCTTTTGCAAAGCAGAGGAAATAAAAGGGTACAAAGACAATCTACTGAATGGCAGAAAATATTTGGAATTCGTATCTTCAATAACAGCTTAATATCCAAAATATTCAAGTAACTCCTAAAGCTCAATAGCAAAAAACCAACCTGATTAGAAAAGTTTAAAGAACTTGAATAGACATTTTCCAAAGAAGACATACAAGATATCCATCAGGTATATGGAAAAATGCTCAGCATCATTATCCTGGAAATGCATATCAAATCAGAATGAGATAGTATGTCGCACCTGTTAGGATGGTTATTATTTAAAACAATGATAATCAGTAAAAGTTTAAAGAACTTGAATAGACATTTTCCAAAGAAGACATACAAGATATCCATCAGGTATATGGAAAAATGCTCAGCATCATTATCCTGGAAATGCATATCAAATCAGAATGAGATAGTATGTCGCACCTGTTAGGATGGTTATTATTTAAAACAATGATAATCAGTGTTGGTGATGATGTGGAAAAACTACAGTCTTTTCACACTGTGGGAACATAAAATGTTGAAGCCACCATGAAAAATAGTATGGAAATTTCTCAAAATTAAAGATATAACTAATATATGACTCAGCAGTTCCACTTCTGGGTATGTATCCAAAAGTCTTGAACTCCAGATCTTGTGTGCTGCGATTCATGGGGTCGCAAAGAGTCGGACATGACTGAGCAACTGAACTGAACTGAACTGATGTTCTTGCCAACAATTTATAAAAGTACCCATTCTACCACACGTTTGTCAACAATAAGAATTCTCATTTAAAAGCAACAAAAACCAGACTAACATTTCATGTTTTAAAAGTTGTGTCTCACTGTTTTAATATGTATTTTGAGGACCACAAGTGAAGTGGATTTTTTATTCATCTATCTCTTGCATGTTGACTTGCACGAGCTCGTCATATATTAAACAGAACACACATCTTACCCCTTTCATTTAGAGCAACCGGTTTTCCAGTCAAAAGGTCAAAAGTCACAGCAATTCATTGACTCTGAGATCCCAGGCTCTGTAGCCCACCAGACTCCTCTGTCCATGGAGTTCTCCAGGCAAGAATACTGGAGCGGTTGTCATTCCCTTCTCCAGGGGATCTTCTCAACCCAGGGACTGAACCTGAGTCTTCCACATTGCAGACAGATTCTTTACCGTCTGAGTCACCAGGAAAGCCCAGTATTTTGGCTTATCAGCGCCTTAAATTATTATGGAGTAAGAACTGTGATTTCTTTCAGAAAGTTTAAGCTTAGAAAGGCCTTCCTTCCCCCCTTAATTCTTGTCCTGCAGAGAACTGATACATATTTGCTTGTTTCACCTCATTTTTCCACGATTAATTTTATATATTTTAACTCTTAGATCTGACATTTATGTTGGCTATGATGCTCCGTGAGAATCTAAATGGGCTTATTTTCAAATCCTTAGTGAGCTATATCCAAAGCATTTACTGAAAGATCCTTCCCTCCTTCATTAATTCACACTACAATTTCACACATTAAATACCATAAACAGAAGAAATGAACCGTAGGGATCAATACACTGGCAGTGACCAGCCCCGCCCCTTGGGCAGGAGGGACGAAGCTCTGAGCATTCTTCCTCCCCTTGCGGCTTGCGTTCCTGCCCACCTAACACTTCCTCCCTTTGCTCTTATCGCTTAGCTGCTCGGTCGTGTTCAACTCTTCGTGGCCCCATCAACTGTAGCCCACCAGGCTCCTCTGTCCAAGGGATTTCCCAGGTAAGAATACTGGAGTGGGTTGCCATTTCCATCACTTCATCTCTTAGAGACAGTAAAATATTAGGTTGCCCGACAGATCAGAGATCCCCGAGCACGGGTTAAATATCTGTAGGAAATCAGGAAGCCGGACTTTAGAGCTCCATTCACGCCAGTGTAAGCTCAGGTGGGAATGAGGGAAGCCAAGCTGGACACGGAAGCCACTTCCTGGGCTGTACTCTTCCCATCCGAAGACCAGACTGACTCGCAGTACTCCCAAGGGACTGCTAGTTTTGACGCTGTACCAGTCTACCCATGGGAGGGTCTGCGCAGCAGAAAAAAGAAAAGCAGAGAGGAAAGGTACTTCAGAGTTTTAAAAGGGGTTCCTCACCAACAAGTGATTGGGGAACGGAAGCCAGAGCAGGGCAGGACGCTTAGGCTGTCTTCATTGTGCATCTTGGGGCTTCCCTGGAGGCTCAGACAGTGAAATCTCTGCCTGCAACGCTGGAGACTCAGGTTCAATCCTTGGTCAGGAAGATCCCCTGGAGGAGGGCATGGCAACTCAAATCCAGTATCTTCGCCTAAAACTGTCACATTGTTTGCTGATCGGCTCTACCCCAATACAAAACAAAAAGCATAAAAAATAAAAAGAGAATTCCACAGGAATAGAGAGGATGGCTGGACTGGAAGAAACACAAGCTGGAATCAAGATTGCCGGGAGAAATATCAGTAACCTCAGATATGCANTGTGGACCACAGTACACTGTGGAAAATTCTGAAAGAGATGGGAATACCAGACCACCTGACGTTCCTCTTGAGAAACCTATATGCAGGTCAGGAAGCTGGACATGGAATAACAGACTGGTTCCAAATAGGAAAAGGAATACGTCAAGGCTGTATATTGTCACCCTGCTTATTTAACTTATATGCAGAGTATATCATGAGAAACGCTGGGCTGGAAGAAGCACAAGCTGGAATCAAGATTGCCGGGAGAAATCTCGGTAACCTCAGATAGGCAGATGACACCACCCTTATGGCAGAAAGTGAAGAGGAACTAAAAAGCCTCTCGATGAAAGTGAAAGAGGTGACTGAAAAAGTTGGCTTAAAGCTCAACATTCAGAAAACAAAGATCATGGCATCTGGTCCCATCACTTCATGGGAAATAGATGGGGAAACAGTGTCAGACTTTATTTTTTGGGGCTGTGTTGTTAAATATATCCTCATAACTTATTTTATATAGAATAGTTTGTATCGTTATCCATTTACAGTTATTTAAAAATATTGGCTCTATTTCCTGTGTTGTTAAATATATCCTCATAACTTATTTTATATAGAATAGTTTGTATCTTTTAATTGCCCTTGTCAGTGTAACCACTAGTTTGTTCTTTCTGTATGTCTATTTCTTTTTTGTTATATTTGCTAGTTTTATTTTTTAAATTCCACATATAAACCAGTATTTTTATTTCTTTGACTAGTTTCATCTAGGAGAATGCCCTCCAAGTCTATCTACATGGTTGCAAATGGCAAATTTTCATTCTTTTTAAGATAAAACATTTTAAGGCAGCCTTTATAAGCTAAAATTTGTTTCCATTTGCTTCCAAGACCCTCAACTACTGATATAAAAAGTGGGTATCAATTGAAGATAGGAGAAAGGGATGGCAGAGGATGAGATGGTTGGATGGCATCACAGACTTTATGGACATGAGTCTGAGCAAGCTCTGGGAGTTGTTGATGGATAGGGAAGCCTGGCATGCTGCAATCCATAGGGTTTCCAAGAGTCAGACACAACTGAGCGACTGAACTAAACTGATCAATAACCACTCATACATATTTTGAAGATTTTTTCTCTAACATAACTCTTTTTAGTAGGCTCACATATTTTCCAATTGTATACAGGAGAAACCCAAAAAAAGCATAGATTGTTTAAATAACTTAAGTTCTCAGCTGATATATGTCACCACCTATATTCAAATAGCATGTGACTATATAAGTATCTTGGGCTTTGGTGCTACATAAACCCCTAAAACTCTGACATAGGATGTACACTTAATACTGACATAATTACACAGTTCTTTCATTCATTAATATGCAACATTTTTATATCATGATATATCCATTTTTATATCATGATAGAGAAAAAAGCTGAGTAATAATTTATCACTACAAAGTAGTCTATATGATTAAAATTATAAAACAGGTAATTTTCCAATCATTTGCAAGGAAGGAAAGATTTTAGAGATTTTCCTTGGTAACTACTGTCACAAGTTAATGTAGTTTCTACAATTATTTTTGGCATGCCCATGATTTTGAGTATTACCCCATTAAAATAGGAGTAAATGACAGGACCATCATATGGCAAAAGGAAGTGAAATAAAAAACAATTTTGAAAAATATATATGACTTTTGACTTTGAGGAGACAATTCACTCATATTTATTAAATGCTTCTAAGGGTTTAAGAACTCAAGCAGTAAACTTCTGGAAGATAATATATAAACATTTATAGGCAGGACTACAACTGTGGAATTTGTACACTTAGTATAAATACTTTTCACATGAACCTTAAACTCTTAAGCTGATTCTAGAAGTCTTTCTAAAAAAAGATTTTGTAAAAACGCTCTATTCAATATTCTTATCTTCCCTTGCTCTAGGATTGCAAGGCAGCTCTGCTCCAAGTCAATAAACAACATAAAGAAGGTTCAGTTGTCTATTGTGCAGACCAGGTGCATAATTTAATCTGTGCCTTGGTTGAGCTGTTTCAATCTTTCCCTACATACCAAGATCTGCCCATTAGTCCCTGAAATCTGTCCTAGCATTTAATGAACCTTCTCATCTTTTTAGCGTCATTCTGTGTTTGACTAAAATATTATTGATGCTTAAGTCAACATTGTCTTATTCTGAACCACCACTACCATCTCCAGTCCCAATCACATTGATCCATACACATAATGGGAATCCCCCCCAAACAAAAAAAATACTGAGGGTTTCTTCAGGACCAACTTCTAAAAATCTCTAAACCAACTGGCTTTCCCTTTCAGAAGCTCCTTCTCAGTTATTAGGAATAGTACTTGTAGCTGATTGTGTTAATTATGCATAAACAGAGTTTGATAGGAGTGGTCAGTGACTTAAAAAAGAAGAGCTGTTTGTCCTTGTGTTCTGAAGGAGAAAGTACTTGCTGTTTAATTAAAACGAACACATTGTCAGTTGGAGATAAGTAACAGAGAGGCTCACACTAAAATGAAGGTACCAGATATACATTAGATAAAAAGGTATTAAAATTTTCATTAAAAAACAGCTAGGGACACCATCATATTTACTGTATCCAGCAAAAGATCTTCCACTGGCCAGAACCTCCCAGGGCCTCCCTAGGCTTCGGGGCAGCTAAGCAGGGTCCTGACTCTACCCCTGGCTCCTTTGGTCACCAGAAAGCAGCCTCCCTTCTAAGATGGGGCTGGAATTAGCGTGTGGAAGGGACCTGCCTACAGCTGGGCCAGCACCCTGGCCCATGCTCTCCACCCCATGTATACAGTTGGCCCTTGGCCATGAGACCCACATCTCCATTTCTCCTCAGGGTTAAGTTTTTTTTTTTTTCTTTTTCTTCTTTTTTTTTTTAGAGCTTCCATTTTACTTTATTTTACTTTACAGTACTGTATTGGTTTTGGCACACATTGACATGAATATGCCATGGGTGTACATGAACTCTCAAACATGAACCCCCCTCCCATCTCCCACCCCACATCATCCCTCCGGATCATCCCCATACACCAGCGCCAAGCATCCGGCACCCTGCATCAAACATAGACTGGCAATTCGTTTCTTACATGATAGTATACATATTTCAATGCTATTCTCCCAAATCATCCCACCCTCTCCCTCTCCCTCTCCCTCTCCCTCTCCCTCTCCCTCTCCCTCTCCNTCTGTTTCTAAGTTCACTTGTATCATTTTTTAAGATTCTACACACAAGTGATAGCATATGATATCTATCTTTATCTAACCAATTTCACTTAGTATGATAATCTCTAGGTTCACCTCTATCGATGCAAATGACGTTACTTCATTCCCTTATATACATCTTCTTTATCCATTCCTCTGTCAGTGGACACTTAGGTTGCTTCCATGTATTGGCTACTGTAAACAGTCCTGCTATGAACACTGGGGTGCATGTATCTTTTTAAGTTAGGAGTTTTTGCCTTTTCCAAATAGGTGCCCAACAGTGGGATTGCTGGCAGCTCTATTTTTAGTTTTCTGAGGAACCTTTATACTGTATTCCACACTGGCTGTACCAATCTACATTCCCACCTCAGTGTAGGAGGGTTTCCTTTGCTCCACACCTTCTCCAGCATTTGTTATCTGTAGACTTTTTAATGGCCATTCTGACTGGTGTGAGGTTATACCTCATTATAGTTTTGATTTGCATTTCTTCAAGAGCCTTCTTTTGATTAGTGTTAGTATGATATATATATTTTTTCCTCTCCTTTTACTTTTAACCTGTTTGTGTCTTTGTGATTCTTTCAGGGTCTTGGTTTTTTGTCTCATCTTTGGGTCTTGGTTTTTTTGGTCTAATATAATTTTAGGTCTTGGTATTTTTGTCTAACATTTGCCTTTGAGGGATATGCACACCACTTATAGGTGATATGGTTAGGTTTAAATCTCTTATCCCATCCAGCCTTTGTTCCTGTTTCCCTTCCATTTCTGCCTCCATTTGGGTTAACTGAGTGTGCTTTATAATTCTTTTATTTCCTTTTTTGGCTTATTAGCTATAACTATAGCTTTAGCTCTTGTTATTTCAGAGGTACATCAGAGGTTACAACATACATCTTTAACTTAGTATAATCTACTTGCAAGAGATGTTAAACAACTTCATGGATTATATTTGAGCCATAACAATATACTTCCATTTCTCTTCACCTAATCTTTATGCTACTGTTGTTAAATTGTACTTAAACATATGTTAGAAATAACATAATGCAGTGTTGATAGCTTCATTTAAAGAGATGTGACTAATAAAAAAAATCACATATATGTAGTTACTACTTCTGGAGCTCATTCCTTTGTGTAGATTTGTATTTCCATCTGGTATTATTTTCCTCCTTGCATAAACAACTTTTTAAAAAACAAACAAATGAAACACATCTCTTGTAATGCATTTCTGCTGGTGATGAATTCTTTGAGCTTTTTTATTTCCCAAAATAAAAATCTTTAGTCCACCTTCATTTTTGAAGGATATTTTCATTGGATATAGTATTCAAGGTTGACTGTTCTTTTCTTTCAGTACTTTAGAGATGTTGCTCCTCTGTCTTCTGGTTTGGACTTTTCCAACATGAAATCCACTGTCATCTTTATCTTTGTTCCACTCTATGAAATGTGACTATTTTCTCTGGCTACTTTTCAAACTTTCTATTATTGTCATGTGCCACAGCTCAGTTGGTAAAGAATCTACCTGTAATGCAGGAGATCCCAGTTCAGTTCCTGGGTTGGGAAGATCTGCGGGAGCTGTCTCTTATACACATCTGGTGGGAGGTGGGAGGGGGGTTCATGTTTGGGAGTTCGTGTAAAAAATAAATAAATAAATAAATAAATAAATGAAATAGTGTAGTTTTAAAAATAAAAAAAAAGATCTCATTTCAAAACTTATAAAGGTAAGAATCAGAAAATAAAAAAAAAAGAAAAAGAAAAACTGATGTAAGAGTATTTCAGTCAAAATAGACTTCAAGATAAGACTTGAGGCAAAGAGGTACTTCTTATAATGACAAAAGAACCAATCTATCAGGAGATATTCTAAATTTAGATAAATTAATAATGTTTCAAAACTGATAAAGAATGGGCAAGGAGAAATAAACCAATCAACAAATATAGTAAAAGATTTCTAAACACCTTGCACAGCAACTAATTACATAGACCAAAAAAATAGTAAAAATGCAGAACAATATTAATAGTTCTGACTTAGTAGATACATATTAAATGCTGTAAACAAGTGCTCTGGGAACATGTACTCAAGTTGCCTGTGGATCATAAAGCAAACCTTAAAAATGCTGAAAGGATTGACAGAGTTTGTGCTTCTCTTTGACAACAGTGAAATAAAACAATAACAAAAGCAATGATAAAGCAAAGATATCCCTAAATGCTTGAAAATTAGGCAGTACACTCCTAAATAATCCATGGGTGACAGAAGAATCATAATCACTCTTAGAACATATTGTAGCTGAATAACAAAAACATGACATAGAAAATCATGAAGAATGTGGCAAAAGCCATGCTCAGAAAGTAGTATAGCCTCAGATTCATGTGTTTGAAATGAAAAATGCGGAAAAGTGGAAATTCATCAATTTAGTGTTCTGTCCAGCAATGAACCCAAACAAACCACAAAGTAGGACCACAGAGAAGAAAATGGGTATTATACATAGAAATTAATTAAACAGAGATCAGTATACAATAGAATTAACAAAGGCAGAATGTAGTCCTTTGGAAATACTTAGAAGTCTGTAAACTCTCAAAAGTATGATGATTCAAAAAAGAGAAAAGGCAGATTACCATTATCAGAAATCATTGGCACATCACACATGTCTAATAGAGGTATTTAAAAATAAGAGAATGCTGTAAGCAACTATACATGATTAAATTTAAAATTTTAGATGTAATGAAATGTATAAATTTACTGAGAAACACAATTTATCCAACCTGGCACAGGAAAAAACCCTAACGTTCTAGGGGGAAGGAAATTGTATATACATATATAATCATCTATTTCTGTTAAAATGAATACATAATTTAAAACACTCTAAGAAAATTTCAGGATAAAATAGTCTCTTTACTGCATTCTTCTAAATACTTATGGAAGCAGCAACAAACACCATACACAAACTTTTCCAAAGTCAGGGGGAGAAATGAATGAGATCTTTTGTTTCATGAGGCCAGAATAATCATGATATCAAACTATGACCAGAATATTACAAGAAAGAAACTTAAAGGCCACTCTGAACATGGAAACCAACAAAAATCCTAAATAAGACAGTAACAAATCCAGTGATATTTGAAAAGAATTATACATCAAAAGTTGGTTTTGTTTCAAAGAATCAAAATTGTCTTAACATATGATCTGTCAATATAATTCCCCACATTAACAGAATATAGGAGAAAAATATATTTTCAGATATAGAATTTTTAAAAATTCAACACCTGGTGAAATCTCTGAACAAACCAGAGATAAAAGGAAATTTGTTTAATCTGATAAAAAGCATCAAAATAGCAACATCTGTAATTTCATGCTTGATTAAAATGCAGATTGTGAATTGATATAGCCACTATGGAAGGAATATGGAGGTTCCTTAAAAAACTAAAAATAGAACTTCCATAGGATGTGGCAATCCCACTCCTGGGCATATACCTGGAGAAAACCATCAAAGAGACATGCACCCCAATGCTCACTGCAGCACTACTGACAATAGTGAGGACCTGGAAGCAACCTAAATGTCCACTGACATTTATCCACTGAATGGATAAAGAAAATGTGCTACATATATGCAATGGAATATTACTCAGCCATTAAAAGGAATGAAATTGGGCAATTTGTAGAGACGGACCTAGAGATTGTCATACAAGATGAAGTAAGGCAGAAAGAGAAAACAAATCCCATAATAGCATATATGTGGAATCTGCAAAAATGGCACTTATTTATGTAAAACCAAGTACCAAAAAAAGGTTAAAAATCTTTAAAAACTAAAATAAAGTATAAAATATTGAGAGAAATGGTTACAAAACCAAGTGACAGCAGAGAAACAGAATAAAACATTAATCAGATTTTGTGTGTGCATGTGTGCTCAAATGGATTTTCGAGAATCATCCTTTAATAGTCTAAAAGACTCTGCAGGTGGTGTTCCCAGATAGCTACTGCTCTTCTCTACTGGGAACTCTGAGAGCAAGGGTAAGTACTGTCTCCAACAAAACCTTAGCTAACCCTAGAGACAATGTATGTGCAATGCAGCCATTTTTAAGCCTAACTCTACCATTCCTCCTTTCATTAAAAAGATTTGTAATTAACCTCCAATTAAAATAAAAAAATTTTAAAAAGATAGCTGATAAACTATGTCCTTTCCCATCAATTCTTCTAGGTTTACAGGGGCCTCAAGGCATCCTAAAAATTAATGTTAACCATTTGAGTTATTGCAGGTGTTATTTCCAAACTCCAGCAAGTTTATATTCACATGGCAGACTGAAAGATGTTAGGATTTCACGTAGCATCTCTCCATGTTCTGTGCATGTTCTCCCACCTTTCTCTCTCTCTTTTTCCTGTTAGCTGAAGCTGGTAGCTGGTCTGGTCTCTTTTTGCCAATTCCTTCCCCTATTCCCTCATAACTGCTGTCCTAAAGTCCAAGGATAATTACAAAATAGCTATAAAGAGAAAAATTATAGATGAGCCATTTTCAGGAATGAGTTTGAATGATGATGACTTTTGCTAGATGGAAGAAAGTTCTGATATTAGTACTGCTGTTGCTGCTGCTACTGCTAAGTCACTTCAGTCGTGTCCGACTCTGTGCGACCCCACAGATGGCAGCCCATTGGGCTCCACCATTCCTGGGATTCTCCAGGCAAGAACACTGGAGTGGGTTGCCATTTCCTTCTCCAGTGCATGAAAGTGGAAAGTGAAAGTGAAGTTGCTCAGTTGTGTCTGACTCAGTGACCCCATGGACTGCAGCCTACCAGGCTCCTCCGTCCATGGGAGTTTCCAGGCAAGAGCACTGGAGTGGGATGCCATTGCCTTCTCCAGATATTAGTACTACTGCCCATGAATTCTATGACATCTTAGTTTTCATTTTTGAAACTGCTTAATGAGGCAACAGATACAAAGTTTCAACAGAGGACAGGTACAGCTGTTGATGGGAATGTAAACTGGTACAGCCACAATGGAAAATAGTATGGTGTTTCCTCCAAAAGTTAAAAATAGGACTATAGCATGCTCCAGGAATCTCACTTCTGGGTATATATCCAAAAGAATTTTTATCAGATTCATTGCATCATTATTTACAATAGCCAAATGGTGAAAACAACCTAAACGTCCATCAGTAAATGAATGGATAAAGAAAATATGGTGTACACATACAATGGAATATTATTCAACATTTCTAAAAGAAGAAAATGCTACCATTTGTGATATCATGGATAGTCCTGGAAGACATTACACCAAGTGAAATAAGATAGACACAGAAGGACAAATACTGCATGGTTCCACTTATATGAGGAATCTAAAAATACATCATCAAATTCACAGAGAAGAGACTGATGGTTGAGTGAATGAGCAAGACCCTACAGGATGCTTGGGGCTGGTGTATGGGGATGATCTGGAGGGAAGATGTGGGGTGGGAGGTGGGAGGGGGGTTCATGTTTGGGAGTTCGTGTAAAAAAATAAAAAATAAAATAAAAAAAAAGACTTTCCCAGAATAGACTGTTTTCCATGTCCTCTGCCTGCCTTTTGTCTGTAGGAAAATTTTAGTCATCAAATAAAATTTAATCTGAAAAGTTAGAAAATGCAGAAAGAAAGGAAAAGAGTCAAGTAAGACAAAATAATAATTCTTTAGCTATTAAACAAAGTCAAGGACCTTTAGTTCTTCCCCAGGGACTATAGATACTATTCTGAGCCATGTCCTTCCAGCCGCTCTGCAGATACTGAAACCCCCACCAGGTAGAATACCTTAATGGTTTGCTGTCCACAAACACGTACCCAGATGGGTGGAAACTAGAAGGTTGATGATGCTGACTCCTGACTACCTCACCAGCAGCCGATCAGAAGAATGTCTATGAGCTGATCACACCCTGTTCCTTGAACATAGACTTACTACCTGATCCAGGGCAGGACTCATATTCTTCAGCACATTAGCTTACTGTGACCCCCTTTGCCTGGCAGAGCAATAAAGCTGTTTCTTTCTACTTCACCCAAAACTGTCTCCAAGATTTAATCTACCAGTGGTGTACATAGGCTGAATTTCAATAACCGTTGCCAGAGGCTGAAAGGAGAGGCAAAAGGAAGAAGCTACTATTTAATAGGTAGAACCTTTTAGTGATACAAGAGAAATAAGTCTAGCAATCTGCTGTCCAAAACAGTGCATATAAATAGTTAACAGTATCATGTTGTAGACTCAAAATTGTGTTAAAAGGGTAGACCTCATGTTTAGTGTTTGTAAGAAGAACACTTTCTCTGGTAACAGAGCCAATAGCTGTCAGATTAAATAAGCAACTAAAAAGACACAATGGATATCAAAAGCTGCATTTCAACTTGCTAAAATCAGGGAAAATAGCTCCCCCTCCAAATTGCTGTATTTTCAAATGTGAAAGTCCATTAGGTTTGGCTATCAGGAATTTCAAAGTCAAATAAAGGTAGATGTGAATTTCCTTGCAGATTTTTGCGGTAGCATTATTCCTCTAGACTATAGACTGCAGTTCAGGTGTTAGCAGGGGGCTGACTCTTGTTAGAAAAAAAAAAAAAAAGAGAGAGAGAGAGCTTGCACAGAAAGTCAGTCATTGTCACTGCAGTCTGTGCTCATCCATGTCACCTTCACTGAGCCACTGATGAAAAGTTTTGACCTCAAATTATTCCTCTATTCCTAAAAGTAATTAGGACCACAGGAGGAAAAATTTTGGTAGTTATTTAATAGCTACCTTTTCTTGTGAAGCCGTTTTGAGTTAAGAATGCTTCACCTGTGGATGTAAACTACAACAGAAAATACCTACATTTTACTAAGTGCTTGCTCTGTGACAGATACTTCGGAACAGTCCGGATGTGCACTACTTCATTAACTGTTATTTTTTGTTTGCAATTTATTGTCCTTCTACTTTTACTGAGATGTTCAAGGTGTACAGCATAACGATTTGTAACCACAGAAGGCCAGTTCAAAACTCTCCCTACCCTGTTTCGAACAAGATACCGAGTGGTTTTCTGGGAAAATAGAACAAAACTGGAAGTCATGAAGCCAAGGCAGGTACAGAGGAGATAATTGTGACCTCAAATAACACAAAGATCCCTTTCAGAAAGAAAGGGTCCACTGTCCAAGAAGATCACATCCTGAAGCCCCCTCCCCCCCTTATTTTATCATAAATGGCCAGGTTCCAAAGCCTTCCAATTGAAATTTACACTCCAGCACTTCCAAATATTATACTTATCCTCCCCTACTCATAGAAGACTGATGGAGATCCCCCATCAGAGAAACTCATTACAGCCCTGCCCTCCTGTCTCCTTGGTGGTGGACCTTGCAATAAAGCCTTTTCTGTTCTCAAAAGCAGGCACCATAGTACTGACTGCTATGCACATTGGGTAGAAAGCTCTTTGCTTGGTAACACATATGTCATGAAATGAATATCACAATAAGCTTACTGGACATCCATTATCTCAGATAGATACAGAAATATTTTTCCTTGTGATGAAAATTCTTAGGATTTCTTCTATTAACTTTCATATATAACATGCATCCTCCACATTTATATAAACCATCTTCCAAATATAAAGAGTTGGACATGACTGAACAACTGAGCATGCATAAAGTGTTGATTTCATGTAATTATGTGAATTTCATTTGACAGTGGGATGAAAATAAGATTAGAATGATCATGAAACACTGCCTAAAATATTGAGACTACTTTATGAAACATAACCACATCTTTAATCATATATATTGGCTTCAGCCTTAGTTTTCTTCTATTAACTTTCATATATAACATGCATCCTCCACATTTATATAAACCATCTTCCAAATATAAAGAGTTGGACATGACTGAACAACTGAGCATGCATAAAGTGTTGATTTCATGTAATTATGTGAATTTCATTTGACAGTGGGATGAAAATAAGATTAGAATGATCATGAAACACTGCCTAAAATATTGAGACTACTTTATGAAACATAACCACATCTTTAATCATATATATTGGCTTCAGCCTTAGTTGTATATTTATTTGTTGATTTTCCATCTTCTTCACAAACATCTAAGCCTTCAAAAAAGAAAAAAAAAAACAAAGTTTCTCCATCAGTTTGAACACAAACTAGCACATGGTAAATGTAAACTACCTGGTGAATGAATGACTTAATGATGAGATAACATATTTGCTCTTATTTCCTTAATATTTTTCTTCAAAAGTATCTTCTCTCCCTTTATTTATGTATAGTTTGTAAACAATTTTTAATGAAATATAGTTGATGCACCTTTATTTGTATTTTAATTTGCATCAGATGTAACATTTAATACTTTTCCCCCTGTCTCTTTCACAGATATTTGTAGGCTATGAAAGTTCTTTAAATTTCAGACTCATTTCCTGAATCCTAATATAGCACATATTTTTTATCTTAAGAAATTGTGAAATACAGGTAGTAGAGACACAAAGTAAAAGCCTGAAGCAGGAAGTGGAGAAGTGTTTTGTGAAGGTCAAGTCTAGGTTCTCCGGGAAACTATCAATAGATTATGAGGAGACCACAAGGAAAGCTCCTTGAAGATTGAGCTCCTGTCCTTGCTTCCAGACATCCATTGGTTGGCTCCAGTGGACACACCATGTAATTGGAGCAGAAGCAGCCCATGTCCATCTGACACTCGACAGCTATAGTGAGAGAAGGGTGAGTCTTACTCTGTGACCTCTGAGCTTTTCCAGTCTGTGTACTTGCCATGATTTTCCTGTTATCAAATAGCTAAGAGTTTGGGAGACTCTCCCAGGCACTGAGCTATAAGGCAAGACAGATCTCCCAGGCTGCCAGCCCTGATAACACAGGTGTTAAGAATTAACTTCCAGTGCCTTGAAAGCCTACCTTGTGGGGGGAAAGGGGGTGATACTTGTCAAGTGTCAGCAATTAGGGAAAGCCATTGCTGCAGTGTTTGTGATGGCCATCTGGACTGTCTCTGACCTTTCTCTTCAAGATAAGAGGCAGCAGAGGCACAGCCACTAGGTGCTTTAAAAACATATTTTCACCATTCCTTGTTGACCACACACCTATACTATTATTAGGTTGTTAAAAAAAATGATAAGGAGTGCAAAATGTTCTCCTACCTTGTCTAGCAGGAACAGAACTGTAAACAGAAATGCCTGGTGGGTTTCAAGGTGACATGCTATTTTCCATCATCTCTTTCCTGGTGCACTATTTGCACCTAGGTAGTCACCAAAGCAATGTAATTAAAGCATTAAGGTGTCCTTTCATTACTTCACCTTTTAGGATCCAATTTATCTAGCAGGTTGTGTTTGTTTGTTTGTTTTTTTCTTTCCCTAAGCCAGTCATTTGAAGCTCAGATCTTTGCAACTCTCAGAACAGATGGCACAGCCATATTAGCAGTGACACTATATATACACACCAAGTGAACTAGTGCTATTATCCAGTTAAGTGGCTGTCAGCATTTCCATTACAAACCCTAGCTTTCAAGGGTCTATAATTCAGATACTTTAAATAACATCTGGCTGAAACTTGGTGCACAGAAATGATGAGTGTTGAGTAAAAATTAGGGTAATTTTGTGAATGCCTGAATACTTCTGAAAGACTCAGCTAGATCAATAGAATCTTTTTTAAGCAATGACTTCCACTTATCAGTATATTTGGAGATTTTCAGCACATGACATTAATTTATCCAGTCATTCATTCAGCAAATATTTATTTCCCGTTTCCCATGTGCCAGGCCCTTTTCTAAGTGGTGGAGATCCTCTGGAGAATAAGCGGACAGAGTTCCCTCTCCCTATAGGGCTTTTATATTCATCAAGAAATTGAACATCAGCAAATAAAATAGACAGACAAATATATCTCAAGCCAGTATGTACAGCTAGGGATTAGAGTATGTTTCATAAAGTATTATCAGTATTTTAAATAGTATACCTTGATCCTTCTAATCTTCTTTTCATTCCACTGTTAAAAAGGAGTAACATTTTCTTTGATATTTATATTGTCTCAGTCAATCATAGTTAACAAGAATAAATGCAAAGCACATCCTAAAAGAAATTTAGAACCCATGGTAGAACAAACTTTCTCATGTGACATCACAGATTTTCAATGGAGCAAAAGATATTAAAAAAAACATAGAAACTGAGCTTTTCAAATAAATCATGTTAGTTTTAAGATAACTACTATGTAACAGCTGGAGGAGGAAAGGGTACCCAGGATTTGTAGGGCTTCAGGGTGGCAAGAATACACAGAAGAACTGTACAGAAAAGATCTTCACGACCCAGATAATCATGAGGATGTGATCACTAATCTAGAGCCAGACATCTTGGAATGTGAAGTCAAGTGGGCCTTAGAAAGCATCACTAAGAACAAAGCTAGTGGAGGTGATGGAATTCCCATTGAGCTGTTTCAAATCCTGAAAGATGATGCTGTGAAAGTGCTGCACTCAATATGCCAGCAAATTTGGAAAACTCAGCAGTGGCCACAGGACTGGAAAAGGTCAGTTTTCATTCCAATTCCAAAGAAAGGCAATGCCAAAGAATGCTCAAACTACCGCACAATTGCACTCATCTCACACGCTAGTAAAGTAATGCTCAAAATTCTCCAAGCCAGGCTTCAGCAATATGTGAACCGTGAACTCCCTGATGTTCAAGCTGGTTTTAGAACAGGCAGAGGAACCAGAGATCAAATTGCCAACATCCGCTGGATCATGGAAAAAGCAAGAGAGTTCCAGAAAAACATCTATTTCTGCTTTATTGACTATGCCAAAGCCTTTGACTGTGTGGATCACAATAAACTGTGGAAAATTCTGAAAGAGATGGGAATACCAGACCACCTAACCTGCCTCTTGAGAAATCTGTATGCAGGTCAGGAAGCAACAGTTAGAACTGCACATGGAACAACAGACTGGTTCCAAATAGGAAAAGGAGTACGTCAAGGCTGTATATTGTC
>SJYX01023213.1:647145-745878 GCA_006410675.1 Oreotragus oreotragus
CTCCAAAATCACTGCAGATGGTGACTGCAGCCATGAAATTAAAAGACGCTTACTCCTTGGAAGAAAAGTTATGACCAACCTAGATAGTATATTCAAAAGCAGAGACATTACTTTGCCGACTAAGGTCCGCCTAGTCAAGGCTTTGGTTTTTCCTGTGGTCATGTATGGATGTGAAAGTTGGACTGTGAAGAAAGCTGAGCGCTGAAGAATTGATGCTTTTGAACTGTGGTGTTGGAGAAGACTCTTGAGAGTCCCTTGGACTGCAAGGAGATCCAACCATTCCATTCTGAAGGAGATCAACCCTGGGATTTCTTTGGAAGGAATGATGCTAAAGCTGAAACTCTGGTACTTTGGCCACCTCATGCGAAGAGTTGACTCATTGGAAAAGACTCTGATGCTGGGAGGCATTGGGGGCAGGAGGAGAAGGGGACGACCGAGGATGAGATGGCTGGATGGCATCACGGACTCGATGGATGTGGGTCTGAGTGAACTCCGGGAGATGGTGATGGATAGGGAGGCCTGGCGTGCTGCGATTCATGGGGTTGCAAAGAGTCGGACACGACTGAGCGACTGAACTGAACTGAGGGTTACACAGTTTTGGGAATCCCCTTTTATGAAAATGAATCTCCAGTAACAAATACAAACTTTAAATAAAAATTATTTACGATGAGAAAGGGAATACAAAGTTACAAATTGAAGAAAGCACCCACATAGGCCAACATCAAAAAACCTAGGGCCTACAGAGAAACCCTTGTACGTGAAAGTCTCCAAAGCATTATTACCTTTACAACCTTCACAGAAAGTTGGTCTCAGAGTGGAAGAATCCCCTAACCCAATATGGTGATCTGACACCAATCTTACTACCAAAGAATCTCAAAAGCAGCTGCAGGTTTGAAAGAAAATAGAAGACATGCTGAATACCAACTGCATTATAATAAATGAGAAGCAAATATTTAAGTAACACAAAAGAAACCAGAAGAAATTTCACTATTAAACTTCTGCCTGGTGTCCCAAATTTTTTTTTCCTTTAAAACCACATAACATTGTCTGAAAACGTCTATTTTCAAGGCTAGAGTACTGCTATCTCTCTATGTGATAAATTAGTTTCATGTAGTAGAAATTGTCCCGAGAAGGCAATGGCACCCCACTCCAGTACTCTTGCCTGGAAAATCCCATGGATGGAGGAGCCTGGTGCATTATAATAAATGAGAAGCAAATATTTAAGTAACACAAAAGAAACCAGAAGAAATTTCACTATTAAACTTCTGCCTGGTGTCCCAAATTTTTTTTTCCTTTAAAACCACATAACATTGTCTGAAAACGTCTATTTTCAAGGCTAGAGTACTGCTATCTCTCTATGTGATAAATTAGTTTCATGTAGTAGAAATTGTCCCGAGAAGGCAATGGCACCCCACTCCAGTACTCTTGCCTGGAAAATCCCATGGATGGAGGAGCCTGGTAGGCTGCAGTCCATGGGGTCGCAAAGAGTCGGACATGACTGAGCGACTTCACTTTCACTTTTCACTTTCATGCATTGGAGGAAATGGCAACCCATTCCAGTGTTCTTGCCTGGAGAATCCCAGGGACAGGGGA
Organism: Oreotragus oreotragus; assembly: GCA_006410675.1. Lineage (NCBI taxonomy): Eukaryota > Metazoa > Chordata > Mammalia > Artiodactyla > Bovidae > Oreotragus > Oreotragus oreotragus. The sequence goes on from SJYX01023213.1 coordinate 648,739, forward strand.
GCCTGGTGGGCTGCTGTCTATGGGGTTGCACAGAGTTTGACACGACTGAAGTGACTTAGCAGCAGCAGCAGAAAGTGTCAATTCCAGCAATTGTGACTGCTGAACACCTAAGAGAGGAATAATATGGCCATGTTTCATCTTGGTGAAAAAGAGCATTATAATAAGATGAAGGTCACCTGCAAATGTCCAGTGAGTGATCATGGGTGGTCCACAAATTTTACTTGATAAGGAAAAAGGATATAGACAAAAGAGAGTAGGGTTGCTAGACAGTTTTGAGTCAAACCCAAATTTTCACACATATTAGGTAAGAGTCCTGAGGTAAACTAATTTCTCAGTCTCAGCTGTGATAACAATATCTCCATTGTAAGCATATATCGAAGGTTAAATAAGAGTCCCTTGGACTGTAAGGAAACCAAACCAGTCAATCCTACAGGAAATCAACCCTGAATATTCACTGGAAGGACTGGTGCTGAAGCTAAAGCTCCAATACTTTGGCCAGTTGATGCAAACAGCTGACTCATTGGAAGAGGCCCTGATGCTGGGAAAGTGTGAGCAGGAGGAGAAGAGGGCAACACAGGATGAGATGGTTGGATGGCATCACCGACGCAATGGACATGAGTTTGAACAAACTCCAGAAGATAGTGAAGGACAGGGAAGCCTAGCATGCTGCAGTCCCTGAGCTGGACATGACTTAATGACTGAACAACAACAAATGACACGCCTCTGCTGAGAGAACCAAGCACAGAGGAGACAGTCACTAGCTTCACCTCCATCTGCACTTATAAGTAGTACTGACCGATGAACATGTGTAGTAAACCAACACATGCTGTCTATAACCCAGATGTTTTTTCTGGTAACTCACAAGCGGTGTTTCTAGGAGGGTAGCTGCTTTCCAGTACTGTGTTAGAGCTGATTCTTTCTGTTCACAATCTTCTTTCTCATAGTGTCATCATCAGGTGATGTCTGCTATGACTCTCTCTCAGCACTGAATGATAACGTCTTTTATTTTAAGAGCTTCCAGGAACTTACTCTGTTCTCCTCTTCTAGAAAAATAAAAGTGGCCATTTCTGTGCATTACAGGATTCTTTATCAGGCATAATATTTCTATAGGTAAAATGATCAGTTTCTTTGTTCAAAGATATCCCATTAGCCAGCCAATTACGTGTGTGATCTGTTAGTCTCCTTTACAGCCCAAATGCTCCCTGCTCTCCAATTCATATGAACCTTTAAGAACGCCATATGTTCAAATTGCTTCACTCTGTACTTAGTCCCTTTCCTCCCATTATCCCCATCTGTGTAACTGCATGCATTAGGGAATGGATACTTGACTTTTCGTTGGTTTTAAATCCAAGTTACTGCCCGGTTTATTTACATGTGCTTTCTTTAATTGCTTTCTTCGGGTATTTAACTTGTTTCATGTTTACTTGACTAAAAATCTTGGTTTAAGCAGTCTGTTCTGTGAAAATGTGGAAAGTTTCCAAGGTGCCTATCTTATTTCTACTTTGAACTTCTAACATTTAATTCTCAATATGGTTGATGAAACACATCCTGTCTTTATTCCTGCATATTGCAGAATAGTTCTGAATCTACATTTCCTACAATTATCTCATCTACTTTTTATTCATGCCACTTAGCCTAGCCTAGCTGAAGAGAAGACTTCAAGTCTTTAATTAATTACATGTCATTTACAATGACATCATTTAAAGTCAAATAGTACCTATATGACTGTTGGTGGGGTGTTACCAAATGATGCCACCATTATTATTATCATTTGAAAGATTATAATAAAACTGGAGACTGTCTGACTGGCTTGATATTTTCATTAATATCAGCACTGTTTCAGTATTTGCTTTAAGATTGATTATGTCTCTTTAAATGGAAACAACCACATCATATTTCTGTACCCCTGCTGAACTGGATAGTACATGGTAAGGATAGAATTATTTAGATGGTTATATTTCTTTGGATCAAAATTGTATGTTTCCTGAAGGGTTTTCTGAAATCTGACAGAACTTTTTGCCATTGTTCTACAATAGAGGCAATTTAATAGAAAGTTTTGTCCCCTGTCCCTGCTTTATGAAGGGAATAAGTGATCCCATGAACGATATTGGATTATCCTTCTGCAGCATGTAATAATACTACACAGCTTTCGGGGCCAAGCTTCCATTTAGAGGCAAAGGTTTTGTTATGTACTTCAGGTACCATATTTCTAGGAGCAGAATATAGTGGACTTCAGAAAGGCATTCTAAAAATCCAACACAGACTTCAACCTAATTTATGAGTCTCTTTATTACTGGACAGATGTGAGTTTCATACAAGAAGTATTGTTTTACCCATGCTTCTGAAATTGGAGCTCCATAAACACAACACAGAGATCTGCCAAGTGACCACAAAGCCCCAAACTAAGTATAATGCCACTACTGTGAATGTTGATGCTACATGAAATCTTCAAGGGGGGTGGGGGGGGAATACAATCATTTAATCATTTAATTGTGAATAATGTCTTTTTAAATTAACATCTATGACTGACACAGCAGTGTAAAGCAACTTTACTCCAACAAATAAAAAATGAAATAAAAATGAAAAACCCTATGGATCTATTACTGAAGAGAATATAAAGTCTTTATGACTAGACATGAGACTTCAAAAATATTCCCATCTGGTGGTGGGTTCCTATGTGTAATATTCTGTTGTTGCAGATGGAACATGGCCATTCTCTGCTGCTCCTAGTGTCACCTTGACAGAAATGTTTACTGAAGCATATAACCTTACCTAATGTGTGGATTGGAGAAGGCAATGGCACCCCACTCCATTACTCTTGCCTGGAAAATCCCATGGATGGAGGAGCCTGGTAGGCTACAGTCCATGGGGTCACTAAGAGATGGACACGACTGAGTGACTTCACTTTCACTTTTCACTTTCATGCATTGGAGAAGGAAATGGCAACCCACTCCAGTGTTCTTGCCTAGAGAATCTCAGGGATGGGGGAGTCTGATAGGCTGCCATCTATGGGGTCGCACAGAGTCAGAAACGACTGAAGTGACAGTAGCAGCAGCAGCAGCAATGTGTGGATCACAATAAACTGTGGAAAATTCTGAAAGAGATGGGAATACCAGACACCTAACCTGCCTCTTGAGAAACCTATATGCAGGTCAGGAAGCAACAGTTAGAACTGGACATGGAACAACAGACTGGTTCCAAATAGGAAAATGAGTACATCAAGGCTGTATATTATCACCCTGCTTATTTAACTTCTATGCAGGGTACATCATGAGAAACGCTGGGCTGGAAAAAGCACAAGCTGGAATCAAGATTGCCGGGAGAAATATCAATAACCTCAGATATGCAGATGACACCACCCTTGTGGCAGAAAGTGAAGGGGAACTAAAAAGCCTCTTGATGAAAGTGAAGGAGGAGAGTGAAAAAGTTGGCTTAAGGCCCAACATTCAGAAAGCGAAGATCATGGCATCAGGTCCCATCACTTCATGGGAAATAGATGGGGAAACAGTGGAAACAGTGTCAGACTTTATTTTATTTTTTTTTGGCTCCAAAATCACTGCAGATGGTGACTGCAGCCATGAAATTAAAAGATGCTTACTCCTTGGAAGGAAAGTTATGAGCAACCTAGATAGCATATTCAAAAGCAGAGACATTACTTTGCCAACAAAGGTCCGTCTAGTCAAGGCTATGGTTTTTCCAGTGGTCATGTATGGATGTGAGAGTTGGACTGCGAAGAAAGCTGAGTACCGAAGAATTGATGCTTTTGAACTGTGGTGTTGGAGAAGACTCTTGAGAGTCCCTTGGACTGCAAGGAGATCCAACCAGTCCATTCTAAATGATATCAGTCCTNGTCAGACACAACTGAGCGACTTCAGTTTCACTTTTCACTTTCATGCACTGGAGAAGGAAATGGCAACCCACTCCAGTGTTCTTGCCTGGAAAATCCTAGGGATGGGGGAGCCTGGTGGGCTGCCGTCTATGGGGCTGCACAGAGTCGGACACGACTGAAGCAAATTAGCAGCAGCAGCAGCAGACATTATGCAGTGCCTTCCATATCAAATTTCCACCACAGATGTTTGCCATTAAAGGGCAGTGATTGTAACACAGACATATGGGGTTGCAAAGAGTCGGATACGACTGTGCGACTGAACTGAACTGAACCATTTATTCAGGGATATTTGGGGCTTCCCTGGTGGCTCAGATGGTAAAGAATCTGCCTGCAATGCAGGAGACCTGGGTTCGATCCCTGGGTTGGGAAGAGCCCCTGGAGAAGTGAATGGCAACCCACTCCAGTTCTTGCCTGGAGAATCCCATGGAGAGAGGAGCCTGACAGGCTACAGTCCATGGGGTCACAAAGAGTCGGACACAACTGACAGACTAAGCCCACAGCAGAGTTCCCTCTGTGGGCTTCCCAGGTGCACAGTTGTCCAGATGCTAAAAACCGTGAGCAAATGGAAGAAATTAACTCCCTGGTAATCATGAGCACATAGCCCTCACCAGGGCTTTTCTGAAACTTTGGGGAGTTGGAAGTTGGGGGGCTGGGGTGGGCATAAGCCACTCGTCTCCTTGCATGGCTTTGCCATAAGCGTTTCTCTGCTCCAAAGTCCAATGTTTTGGTATTATTTGGCCTCCTTTTGCTTTGGTCACACCAACTTGTGTCAGCTAGCAATTACACAACAATTCACATTCATTACAACCCCAGTCAATGGAAATTAATGATAATTTGACTATGCTGTACTGAACTCAGCCAGTCTTCTACAGTACTTACCCAGAGAGTAAAATTACCTTGCAAGATTTTAGAATGACTAACTCATGTGAGGGAAGAAACACCATTGACATTTCACTGCCAAAATGTCAAATAAGAAGCACATGCTAATTACAGGATTAATTTGGTTCAATTATTATTTAGCAGTAACCTCAAATTTTTCATCTTATGTGTGTAAGCTACAGATGTTAGACTGCATTCGTAGAGGTGGTTATTTGTATTAAACTTTTCTCTAATTCACAGCTCCATCTTCTAATTTGTCTAAAATATAGAAAGCACATATATCAAAATACTCTGATATCTAAATCCAGACACAAGAGATTTGTACTCATCTGTATCTAGTATTACTATTTTTATAGTCTCTTAGACTGACCATGTAATTGTAGCTTCCCATTGTCTGGGTGACCCTTATGTATAATTCTGACTAACAAGAGAAATCTAGACAGAAACAAGCAAAAAGGAATGTATTTGATAGGTGCTTTTGGCATCAGTCCACTCACGCTATTTTCATTCTCTCTCCTCTTTCTCTTCTTTCCCTCCATTCACTTTAAAAGGAAAATAACTTTAAAGATACACACTGCTAAAAAATAATGAATAACTGAATAAAATGATCAACAGTTAAGGCACTTATGGAAAAAAATAAGCTTAATCTTCTCTGGATTAGCAGGTCAAAATATAATTGCAAGATTTCTATAGGGGGAGCTGCTGCACTGCTAAATACTGAAGACCCAGCCTCTGGTTAGATAACTGTAATTTAAAGCCTACTTTACATAAACAGAAAAGAAACACTAAGGACTTATTAACATGTAATTGCAGAACACTTTTTTTTCTTTCTTCACAATGTCACAGATGTCAATTGAATGTGTGTAAGGAAGTTGATACTACAGTCTGTTGGTAAAACACAGTATTTTTTTGTTTTGTATTTGGAAGAACATAGACCAGGTGACAAGGCAATGTATTAAATGTGGGCTGTATAATATACAAAAAGGTAACTTTACAAAAGAATAAAATAATACAACTTGAGAAAAGTGGGGGACAAAGAAATGACCCCTTCCAGCCCCTAATTCTTTTGCACTAATAGCAAGGAGAAATGTAATATAATACAAATTTTAATATGTTTATGTCAGAACTTAATGACTGATACTTGGAAATGTGGTTCTGTAACAAAGGAACGAATCAACATGGATGACAGACAGGAAATAATTAAGATGAGATTTGTGAACTTTTTTTTCATATGTCACAAAAGCACCAAGCTATAACTCGCTAAATTTTTTTTTAATTAAATTTTTATTTTTACTTTATTTTACTTTACAGTACTGTATTGGTTTTGGCATACATTGACATGAATCCGCCACGGGTGTACACGAACTCCCAAACATGAACCCCCCCTCCCACCTCCCACCCCATATCATCCTCAGCCATTAAAAAGAATACATTTGAATCAGTTCTAATAAGATGGATGAAACTGGAACCGATTATACAGAGTGAAGTAAGCCAGAAAGATAACTCGCTAAATTTAATTAAATTCTAATGGAAACCTCAGTGTCTTTATATTTCTGACTCTTAGCTAAAGGTTATGAATACTAATTATTTTCAGTAATTGTTTTCAAGAGAATCTAACAATTTAGGTTAAAGTATAAATCAGCTATTGGTAAAGAAATACTTTAAATATTAGATGACTATAATGTTATTGATAAGCAGAAATAATGTGATGATTTGAGGTGAAGTTCCTAAGGTTATAGAAAATATTAGTCAGTAAAGACATTAAAATCCAGCAAAGTTGTGTTTTAGCAATAGAATTATAGTTTTTGTAAAATTGAACATGTAAATGAAAAATATGGTATCTTAATGGTGAAATTTATGAAAATGGCTTTGTTATTTTGCTTTTCCAATTTACCCAAAGAATTGTAAATTTCTTCCTAGATTTCTTATTTGAATTCAGGAAAAGTATTTAATTTTATGACCATGTTTTTAGATAATAGAACTAGTTATATTACAAAAGTTTAAATATTTATAATGCTTTATACCTGGTTGATTTATACAGAAGTTGAACAGACCATTTACAATATTTCTCTGAAGCTTTATTTTCCCTTTTATAGTCACTAATTTCAATGCTTGAATCAAGCTCATAAATTACACAAATTATTAGTTAGTACAGTTACTATAGTTCTTTTCACATGCTCAGATCTTAATCATAATGTTTATAAGGTATAAACTGACAAAGTGAAGCAGTTATGAGTTTTTTATTTGTAACCTCAACCAGTTTTTAGTAATTAATTATTCTGAAATGTACTAATATGATAGAGAACAATAAATTTGCATGTTTTTAGCAATGGTGCAGCATAATTCTTAACAATCTGAAATGATATATACACAAAGTTTGTGACAAAAGATTGTCATAGAAATGAAAAAAACATTTTTATATTTTTCACAGGCTCAGAGTTTTACTGATATAAAAAAAAATCTCACTGATGTTATTTCTCTGAAACTGGGATGTATGAAAAGAACTAGTGAAGGTTTGTAGGATAAAATGATTATTTTCATCTACAAGGCTGTTTTGTACTTTCTTTTGTCTTAGGAATTTCAAAGTCTTTAGTATGTGAACTGACTGAATAAATCATGTATGTATTCAATGTGATTTGAAACAAAAGAAGAATGTGAAATCTGGGGATAATCAATTAGTTAATTTGAAAAGTAATATTGTCAATTAACTTAACAAACATTCACTGAGCTGTATGCCTGGCACTGTAACAATCCTTTGAAATGAATCATCCAATGAAATACGTGCTTGTCCTCCAGGGGATAAGTCCTAATACATATGAAAACTAAATATCTGGATAGGGAGAAAAGACAGAGATAAACGTCATAGAATTGTATTTAAACAGATAGGTGACTCCGAAATCCTGGCAGAGAGACAAGGAAAAGGAAAGAAAGGAGTTCAGAGGAAACTTCTCAAAGGTAGTATAGACTGAGATATGGTATATAAGCACAAATATAAATTAATTTCCCATCATTCCAATGAGACACACATGCACATGCATAATTCATAATATAAAATCTGAGGGTGATATAGAGGAAAAGGTCAAATATCTCTTTCTAATCTCTGATTAATTCAGCTACCTATATTTAAATCTCATAATATAAATATTAAGTTGGCCAAAACGTTTGTTCGGCCAATGAACTTTTTGGCCAACTCAATAGGATTTAAAAATTTTTCTTTATTCTACTCACATTTAATGAAATACTTTTCTTAAGATGCTTCAAAGCCCACTCCAACACCAATGTCCTCCCATTACCTTGGTCCCTTTTCTGCATCCCCTAACACAGTGTTCTAGAACGCATACTGCTTCAGTCTAAGTTATTTGAGAGACAGTGCCTTTTTGATTGTGTATTTGGTATTCTTAATGGAAATGTTAAGTCATGAATGTCTGTTTGCCTATCATAAAGAATTAAAAAATTAACTATCCTTTTGATGTAATTTGTGATCGCCACAAAATAACTCCTGACAATTCTTAAGTAATCTTGAAATGGCTTGTTTTCAGTGGTATCTGACCATTAAAATAGTGATGTATGAGATAACTGCTTTCTATTTTTTTTCCGGGGGTGGGGAGCACTGCTAAATTAGTATTTCTGAGATTTAAGTACTCCTTAAAAGTACTCACGGTGTGAAAGTATAGGATAATATTAATTTCAGCTTTCTGGAAATTTTATTTGCTAGTATGCAGTGTGAATTTATAGAGGGAAATGTAATGTGACATTTCTCTTTTAAAAAGTATATAACTTTTTAAAAATTTTATTTTATTTTCATGGAGCATTTTATGAGAGTGAGGCTCTGTGGCACATGTTACAAAAAAGAAAGCTGTACTTTATTACATGTGATACAGACTAGGGACTCCAAAGATTGTTAAGTATAAAGTATGTGGTGACAGGACATAAAACTGGAAAGGTGCTGGGGGCTCTTGCTATGAATGTGAAATGCTGTGGAGCTGGTATTTAGGTACAAGAGGCAGTGGGGGTGGGGATGGGAAGAGGTAGATGGTAACTCTAGAAACCACTACATGTGGTCATGTTCAAACAAATATTTAGGAGTTATACAGGATTGGGTTGGACAATCCACTAGAAACATATGTCTAAATCTATCAAGTTTGAATCCACTGTCAACATTCTACCCTGAACCGATTTGTGTATTTTTGCACACATCAGCAGAATGCCTTACTTTTTAAATAGTCACACAATGCAATTGCCATTCTGTAATTGCAGATGAAGCCATTAGCTACACAGTGGCATTCTGTGATTTTTTTGTTGTTGTTGTTAAGTATATATACATTCTAATATAGATTGCTGGCTTTTAAAAAACTGCATTTCCTTGAATTTTGGAAAGACTAACATGAACTTCTGGGGAAGGCAATGGCACCCCACCCCAGTACTCTTGCCTGGAAAATCCAATGGACGGAGTAGCCTGGTGGGCTGCAGTCCATGGGGTCGCTAACAGTCGGACAGACTGAGTGACTTCACTTTCACTTTTCTCTTTCATGCATTGGAGAAGGAAATGGCAACCCACTCCAGTATTCTTGCCTGGAGAATCCCAGGGATGGGGGAGCCTGGTGGGCTGCCGTCTATGGGGTCACACAGAGTCNTGGAGCTATTGGCACCCATGTCTTTGTTTCTATATACCAATCTCCAGGAGAAGAAACCAAAGCTTTCGAAGATGTATGATTCTAGGGCTGGAGTAGAAAAAATACAGTATGTACCTGAATATCCTCTTATGTCAGAAAAAAAGAAAGTACTCAGAGAAAGATGGGGACATGTCAAAAAGGCACCTACTGACCAAGCCTGCTGACTGACCAAGCCTGAGATTGGGGTAAATGCTAATCATAGCAGATTACTGTCCATTTAATAAAACAGGAAACCTGACTGCATACTGATATAAGTGAATAAGTAAAAAGTTTGAGCCAAACAAGCTGTTTACAAGATGTGTATAAGAGACAGAGCAGGACCTTATCCTTTCCCTTTTACTCACGTTATTTTCTCACATACTCTAATTTCTTCTCCTATTCATTTTTCAAATCCAAAGGAGTGGTGAGTTGTGAATAAGGCATCACATCTAACTACTCCAGAACTCAAAGGGATTTATTCATTAGATTACTACCTGACAGTCTGCAATTTTGTGCCATCACAGGTACACCTTGGAGATATTGTGAGTATGGTTCAAGACCATCACAATAAAGCCAATATCACTATAAAAGAAGTTATACAATTTTCTGGTTTCCCAGTACATATAAAACAATGTTCACACTATACTGCAGTCTATAAGTGTGCAATGGTATGTCTAAAACCACATGTATATACTTTATTAAAAATATTTTACTTCTAAAAAATGCTAACCACCATCTGAGCCTTCATCAAGTCATAATCTTTATGCTGGTGGAGAGTTTGAAACATTGTGAGAATTACCAAAATAAGACACAGAAACACGAAGTAGAAAACAATGCCGGAAAAAGGGTGCTGATACAATTGCTCAGTGCAGGGCTGCCACAAAGTTTTAATCTGTAAAAAAAAAAAAAAAAAAAAGGCACAAAAAGAGCAATAAAGAGAACTGCAATAAAATGAGGTGTGCCTATAATTCCATTCTTGGTTATAGAATCACTCTCAAAATTGCCCTTTTAAAGGTCAAGTTGACAAAACCTAACGGACGCTTCTATGACCTCAATATTAAAGCAGTATTAAGTTGATCACATCTACTGGCTTTTGTGACAATGCCCCATAGTGCTTTTTCTTGAACCCATCTGTCCACTCCATCTCAATTTCTTTGGTTGGTTCCATCTTTTATGAACAATCCTCAAAATCTTTCTAAGTCCTAGTAGTTAGATTTACAGTGTCAGGGAAAAAGTTTTCCTCTACTCTTCTAGGTTCTTTTGACTGGCCTAAGAATTAAATTGACTGGAGAAAAATCACACAAAAGTTTACTAACATGTATACATAGGAGGGAGCTTCCCAGGTGGATCAATGATAAAGAATCCACCTGCCAATGCAGGAGATGCAAGAGATGTGGGTTCAATCCCTGGGTTGGGAAGATCCTCTGGAGAAGGAAATGGCAACCCACTCCAGTATTCATGCCTGGGAAATCCCATGGACAGAGGAGCCTGGCAGGCTAGAGTCCATAGGATTGCAAAGAATTGGACATGACTGAGGGACTGAGCACGCATGCACATACATAGGAGAGACCAAGGTAACCTGAGTAACTTACCAAGATGGCAGAAGCCGTCACCTTACCATCTTCAGCTAGAGACAAAAGAGGATATGAGTGGCAAAGCAGGTAGTGGTTTGGGACTTGAAAGGAGAGGAAGGCAATTTGACTGGGGACCAAAAGGCAATGTTTGCTGGGCCCATCAGAGACAATGGGACACAGAGAGGAATTTTAACAGACAGATTTTTCAAAGAAATTATATTTTAAAATTTGACTGCAGCAGGTGTTAGTTGTGACATGCGAACTCTTAGTTGCACCAAGTGAGATACAGTTCCCAGCCCAGGGGTCAAAGCCCCCTGCATTGGGAAGATGGAGTCTTAGCCACTGGACTATCAGGAAAGTCCCTAACAGACTTTATCAGGTACTTTTCTGTCTACACACCTGCTTACACTGTATTACATTATATTACATTGCATATACCTACTATACCATAGCTATCTATGCCAATAACTCCCTTCCTGGAACAGGTCCTCTATCTACATTCTTTAAGCTGTTAGAGCAAAGGTCAAAGATCCTTTCTGAGTCTTTGATTGTTTTCAGCTTGAGCCTTGATTCTTTTCAGCTTGAAATAATTCCCATGCCAGCAACACATTTGGGGGTGGCAAATGTTTTCTCTTACAACCCCAAAATAAATACCCTGGAAGCGTAGTCATCTAAAGCAATCAAAGAGGGATAAAATGGATGTTAACTGAGTTTCAGAAAAATAATATTTGAAAAGGCTGCCTGCCCTATTAAGCTCTAAATGGACATATCATTTTCAGCAATTACAAAAGTAGCCAGAATACGAAAAGTGCTCTTCAAATATAAAGTATAAGATCTAGAAAATGCACCACTTTTATGTCATTTATATTTCATTTTTAATTTAAACCTCAATCAGTCTTCCTTTCCTAATATAATCCATCCATTTCCCCCTCTCTACATTACAGTTCTCATTTAAAATATAATCTCTTTTTTATAATGGATAGGTTTTCTACGAGTAAAATAACTTCAATTGAAGACTCAAAGAGGGAAGGTTGAAGTTAAATGCTTCAAATAATTCCACATTAAGTATCTAAGAACAGGAAATCAAGGGTGCTAACATGGCAGAGCAGAGGGAAAAAAGTCAAAGAATTTAAAAAAAAAATTACTGACTCCCTGATGATTTCTACAGTAAATTATAACTATTCCTGGGACTCTACACTATCAAAACAATCAACTTAAAAATGAGCCATTTTATCTTTTGCATCATCATAGGAGAATCATTCCTAAAAATTTAGCCAAATAACTGCCTTAAATTATCTTCTTCAACAATGGGCATGTACACATTGCTATATTTAAAATGGATAACCAACAAGGACCTACTGTGTAGCACACGGAACTCAGCTCAATGCTATGAGGCAGCTTGGATAGGAGGAGAGTTTGGGGGAGAATGGATACATGTATATGTGTGGCTGAGTCCCTCTACTGTTCACCTGAAACAATTGCAAGATTATTAATCAGCTACATGCCTATACAAAATGAAAAGTTTAGGAAAAAAATTACCAAAAAAAAAAAAAAAATTTGAACACAAATGGTGACCCAGATGATAAAGAATCTGCCTACAATGTGGGAAACCCAAGTTCAATCTCTGGGTCAGGAAGATCACCTGGACAGGGGAATGGCTATGCATTCCAATATTCCTGGCTATAGAACTCCATGGACAGAGGTGCCAGGCCGGCTGCAGTCCAAGGGATTGCAAACAGTCAGACACGATTGAGCAACTGACATACACACACAAAAGCAGCAAAAGGCCCAGCCTTTCTCCTTACTGATCAGGCACTCATATGCACATATATTTCTCAGTTCTCACTGGCTTGCTTTCTGTACTGCTTACATTGCTAAAAGCACCTGGGCTTTTTTCTATATAATGTCTGATTTCATGCGGAGAGAGTCCCTATTGGTATCTAATGAAACAAAGAATGGAATGTATATGGTATCATGATCCCTTAAAAGAGGCTTATTTCTCCTGGAAAGCACAAAGGAGGGTCATTTACTTGTCTTCTTTTTTTTTTTTTTTAAAAAAAAAAAAAAACCTCCCCAAATTGAGCCATCTTTTGATAGACTTTGGATAGACTAGGTAACTTACATTTGGGAATGCAGTAGTACCTTTTAAAATCATATTTTTTGAGCTGTTGGTCACACATGACTTGTTGATTTTAATCATGTATCTAGTCAGTTATATTCTCTTATTTAATTCAAAAAAATATATGCTGTGATTTTTGAGGTGTTGTATGAGGGTCTAGTGCAACAATTGATAAATGGTATTCTTTCATTTCTAAATTACAAATTCTTATTTCATTTTACCTGTGCTATCACACTTAATGAAAGTGTTAGTTGCTCAGACATCTCCAACTCTTTGCGACCACATGGACTGTAGCCCACCAGGCTTCCCTGTCCATGAGATTCTCCAGGCAAGAATACTGGAGTGGGTCACCATTCCCTTCTCCAGGGGATTGAACACAGGTCTCCTGCATTGCAGACAAATTCTTTATCATCTGAGCCAACAGGAAAGCCCCACTCTACCTAGGCCCCACTTAAAGTTTTAGGTTAAAGCAGTTTTTGTGGGTATCTGTATCTTTTTAAAAAAAATTTCTAAATGAAAGTATTAATAAGTGCTTCCACTATTTTATCATTAAGAACAATGTTGGCTAGTTATATTTTCCCAGATATTCTTTGTGGTAAAAAATATCCCTAATTCTATTTCTTTTTCTGTGGCACAAAGGAAAAGTACATTTTCAACTTTCCTTTTGGTGGTAATGGGGTCCTATTATGGAGTTCTGGCCACTGGGATATGGAAAAAAGTCAAACACGCAACTTCCAGGAACAAGTCGTCATGACTTCCAGTCATAAACCACCATGGTATATCAGCCACAGTGCTTCTCTCTATCTATAAGGCTGGAAGCAGAGGACACCAGGATGTTAGAGTCGCAAAATAGAAGGAGCACCACACCTTGTGTCACTGTGTTTCAGGCGAGGTTCATCATTAAGCAGTCTCTGAGACTAAGATGAATGTGTAGAAGATTTGTTAGACTAATCCATTAAAAAAACTTTTATTGGAGTATAGTTGACTTAAAACATTGTGTCAGTTTGTGGTGTACAGCAAACTGATTCAGAAAAAAATTTTATATATGGAAAGGGAGAAAACTAAAAAGGGGTCTTATGATTTTATACATACACACACACACACACACACCTTGGAATGTATATGTATATGATATATGCCTTGGAGCAGCAACCCACATATTAACATGGAGCTATTGGCACCCATGTCTTTGTTTCTATATACCAATCTCCAGGAGAAGAAACCAAAGCTTTCGAAGATGTATGATTCTAGGGCTGGAGTAGAAAAAATACAGTATGTACCTGAATATCCTCTTATGTCAGAAAAAAAGAAAGTACTCAGAGAAAGATGGGGACATGTCAAAAAGGCACCTACTGACCAAGCCTGCTGACTGACCAAGCCTGAGATTGGGGTAAATGCTAATCATAGCAGATTACTGTCCATTTAATAAAACAGGAAACCTGACTGCATACTGATATAAGTGAATAAGTAAAAAGTTTGAGCCAAACAAGCTGTTTACATATTTTCAAAGTTAGCTTCTCTGTGAGATACTTATGAAGTAAAGAGAGGAAAGCATAACTTTACAGAGCCCAGAAGTTGACATTTTATACTCAAGAGAACAAAGTGAGCATCATCAGTAATGAGCCAAAGCAATACTGTTCAATAGGAAGCATTAAGAATAACACTTGATAATTTGAATATAATTGTAAGGAAACATCAGACAAACCCAAATTGAAAATTCTATAAAATAACTCTATAAAATTCTATCAAGGTCATGAAAGTCAAAGATGAAAGAACTTTGTCAGAGTGATGGAAACTCTGGAAATATAATAAGCTAATGTAATTAGTTAGTTCAGTCACTCAGTCGTGTCCGACTCTTTGCGACCCCATGAATTGCAGCATGCCAGGCCTCCCTGTCCATCACCATCTCCCGGAGTTCACTCAGACTCACTTCCATCGAGCCGGTGATGCCATCCAGCCATCTCATCCTTGGTCGTCCCTTTCTCCTCCTGCCCCCAATCCCTCCCAGCATCAGGGTCTTTTCCAATGAGTCAACTCTTCGCATGAGGTGGCCAAAGGACTGGAGTTTCAGCTTTAGCATCATTCCTTCCAAAGAAATCCCAGGGCTGATCTCCTTCAGAATGGACTGGTTGGATCTCCTTGCTAATGTAATATCTGATTCTAAATTTGATCATTTTGTCATAAAGAACATCACTGGGACAATTATAATATGAATGAAACTTCAAATTAAATAGTAGCCATTTAATAACATTATTTTTCTGACTTAAATGCTTCAAACAAGGACATTTCCCTATATCACTTATGTAGGAATAGAAAATAAACCTTTGGAAGAATTAGTGCACCAGGTTACCGCCCACTCTCTCATAGGTTGGGGAATATGAACATTATTTGTTCTTTCAGCGTTTCTACAAGTTTGAAACTATTTAAGTATATTTATACAAAAAGATTGAAACATCATTGGTAGATATGGTATGTGTATGAAACATAGTATGTAAGCAAGAAATATTTATGAGGTGATATAAATGAAATGAAAGAGAATGAAAAATAAAGGTTTTTTTTTATTAAAATGAGTTTATATGCCTCGAAATCAAATAAATTGAAAAAATATGCACTACACTTTTGAAAGAATGAAAATAACATATTCAGTATATAACAGGTTTTAGCAAACTTTTCAAAAATGCATGTATTGGATGTATTTAAAGCATTTATATGTATAAACTGTATTTTTGAGATTACAAAGCCACAAAAAGAAAAAAATGCTCAAAATAACAGGTATGAATCAGTGTTTATCAGCCTCTATGCCCATTCATTTCTGGAAATCCTAATATTGATAAGTGTTTCAAAGTGGTTCCTGAAGTACCTAGGGAGTGACTCATGTGTCTCTTCAGCTAAAAGGTGGCAGCGGTGATTATCTGACTCAGTTCAGTTCAGTTCAGTTCAGTCACTCAGTCGTGTCTGATGGTGCTTTAATTTTCTATCCTGAGGTTTCTTCTTTGGGTTGAGGCTAATAGAAACAACACTGTCATTTCCCCTAGAAGTCACTACTGTTGTTTATGCCTGCCAAAAGCAGTGTTTCAGTGGTTGGTGCCTGCTAATGATTCCATCAAGTTGGCTAATGCCTGATACTGACAGTGATTATGTCTGAGATGAGACCATTATCTCCTGTCATTGGAAAAACCACAAACATGCCAATACCACCCTTCGGAAGACATCACTCCATTTCTTCAGGAGAATAAAAAACTGCTACAATGACACATCTGCTCTCTGTGTTAATTCAACTTTAGCTTTTCATTTGTTCTCTTGATTACTAGGACTTATGCAAGGACTCAGGCAAGAGCTCAAGAGGCTGGAAAGGAACATGATCTAAGTGGCATGTTAATTTTTCTCTGTAATCTCTCTCCTCGCCTTAGGTTCGTTCTGTATGCCTTTTTCCTCTCTCATTGTATTGTCTCCTCAAAAGGTGATCAATAAGCCTACATATCCTTTAGATATGCACAGAAATAAGTAGACCTATAATCATGATGGTGTGATCACTCACCTAGAGCCAGACATCCTGGAATATGAACTCAAGTGGGCTTTAGAAAGCATCACTATGAACAAGCTAATGGAGGTGATGGAATTCTAGTTGAACTGTTTCAAATCCTGAAAGATGATGCTGTGAAAGTGCTGCATTCAATATGCCAGCAAATTTGGAAAACTCNATGGTGTGATCACTCACCTAGAGCCAGACATCCTGGAATGTGAAGTCAAGGGGCCCTTAGGAAGCATCACTATGAACAAAGCTAATGGAGGTGATGGAATTCCAGTTGAGCTGTTTCAAATCCTGAAAGATGATGCTGTGAAAGTGCTGCATTCAATATGCCAGCAAATTTGGAAAACTCAGCAGTGGCCACAGGACTGGAAAAGGTCAGTTTTCATTTCAATCCCAAAGAAAGGCAATGCTAAAGAATGCTCAAACTACCACACAATTGCACTCATCTCACACGCTAGTAAAGTAATGCTCTAAATTCTCCAAGCCAGGCTTCAGCAATACGTGAACCGTGAACTCCCAGATGTTCAAGCTGGTTTTAGAAAAGGCAGAGGAACCAGAGATCAAATTGCCAACATCCACTGGATCATGGAAAAAGCAAGAGAGTTCCAGAAAAACATCTATTTCTGCTTTATTGACTATGCCAAAGCCTTTGACTGTGTGGATCACAGTAAACCGTGGAAAATTCTGAAAGAGATGGGAATACCAGACTACCTGACCTGCCTCTTGAGAAACCTATATGCAGGTCAGGAAGCAACAGTTAGAACTGGGCATGGAACAATAGACTGGTTCCAAATAGGAAAAGGACTACGTCAAGGCTGTATATTGTCACCCTGCTTATTCAAGATATAACTAGGAGCAAAAACCTTCAGTGCTTTGTATGATGATGTTCTAGGAGTGAGGTGAAGAACAAATGGGCGATTAACACTGTGAAATTTAAATGACACTGTTAACACCTGAAATAGACTTGCTCAACTGAATAGTAAGAAAGAAAGATACTTTAGCTGGGTGACTCTAAGAGAGCACTTTAAACTTTTTTCCCCCTAACAAATTCTTAAAAGATTTAAATAAACAATGCAAAACAGAATACTAGAGATTAGATTAGTTGAACTGTTTGAATTGTGTTTGAACTGCTAACATTCACAATATTAGCTTTAAGAACTGTGTGAAACTTTTATTTGATTTCATTCCATGTGCACCAGGAGTATTTCAGGATGATCTGATAACTTCAGATAATACTAAAGAACGGTTTCCCTCTGCTGCTTTTAAATGCTCACGTAGTCTTCCGCAACTGATTAACTTGTGGACAATGAAAAGAATGGCATTCTCACGAAGAGTCAGTCATAATGCAGAAGTCACCAAGGGCCCTGCCTTTTCATTCATCATCGAGAAACAAACACGTTCACAAAGCACCCGCGTCCCCAGCTCAGGAGGGCAGCTCCAATTAGAAGGGAGTGCGTGTCAGGTGGTTCAAAGATCGTACACTCACGTATCTGCAGTACACAGAGGCCCACTGGGCTTGGTGAGATGCTGTGGCAAACCAACTTTCCCTTCACATGGTTGTTTTTTTCTTACGGAAACTGTGGTTTGGGTCAAGATGGAAACGCCATGAAATCAGAAGAACGTGCTCCTTTCGCAAAATTGGGGAGAAGATGGAATCAGCAGAAGCCGCATAACTCTTTTTCAAGTACAGCACTTATCCATCCACTGAATTAAAGTTCTGCCGGCTTCCCTGGTGGCTCAGACGGTAAAGCGTCTGCCTGCAATGCGGGACACCCGGGTTCGATTCCTGGGTCGGGAAGATCCCCTGGCAATCCACTCCAGCACTGTTGCCTGGAAAATCCCATGGATGGAGGAGCCTGATAGGCTACAGTCCATGGGGTCGCAAAGAGTCGGACATGACTGAGCGGCTTCAGTTTCGCTTTCCTTACAAATCAGTCATCACTGCAAAAGCACTCCTATGCACTGCAAAGCAGACACTCTGCTGGAATAGAGACAAGCCTTTCTGCCAGGCCGCTTGTTCCTAGCAATGGCGGATGGCTTCTCCAGGAAATCAGAAAGTTTTAAAGACGGAATTGTATTTTTGGTTCACTGTATTTAATATTCGACTTTTTTCAGCAGACGTTTGGACTTTTCATGTCCCGAAGTGAAGTGACTCAGTCGTGTCTGACTCTTTGCGACCCCATGGACCGTAGCCCACCAGGCTCCTCCGTCCATGGGATTCTCCAGGCAATACTGGAGTGGGTTGCCATTTCCTTCTCCAGGGGATTTTCCCGACCCAGGGATCAAACCCATGTCCCTAAGATGTCACTAAAATCAGAACTTAAACTGCAAAAAAAAAAACAAACCACAAAAACTTAAACTGCAAGCAGTTTTAAATTTACAAATATGTTGTTTTAGGTGTTTTTCTAACATTTATTGGTTTAATCAGCATTTATTATGTATGTTTTCTGTGCTTATAAACATTATAGACATGTTTACTTGAAAACTGACACACAGTTTCCCAGAAAAACAACATTACAAATGATGGCCACAAATACGGAAACAGCTATAAAGGTTGGTATTCAGGTGTGATAATGACATTTAGGTTACACTGGAGAATATTCTTAGGAGGCATATGCTGGGGAAAGATATCCTGATTATCTTTTATTTTCAAATGATTGAATAAAAATATCATGGTAGAATACTGTGTAATCTAGGTGGATAGAGAGAAAAACATCTATTTCTGCTTTATTGACTATGCCAAAGCCTTTGACTGTGTGGATCACAATCAACTGTGGAAAATTCTGAAAGAGATGGGAATACCAGACCACCTAACCTGCCTCTTGAGAAATCTGTATGCAGGTCAGGAAGCAACAGTTAGAACTGGACATGCAACAACAGACTGGTTCCAAATAGGAAAAGGAGTACGTCAAGGCTGTATATTGTCACCCTGCTTATTTAACTTATATGCAGAGTACATCATGAGAAACGCTGGACTGGAAGAAACACAAGCTGGAATCAAGATTGCCGGGAGAAATATCAATAACCTCAGATATGCTGATGACACCACCCTTATGGCAGAAAGTGAGGAGGAGCTAAAAAGCCTCTTGATGAAAGTGAAGGAGGAGAGCGAAAAAGTTGGCTTAAAGCTCAACATTCAGAAAACGAAGATCATGGCATCNAATCAGCTATAAGTATACACATATCCCTCCCTCTTCAGTCTCCCTCCCACCTCCTACCCCAGTGAGCTGAGCTCCCTGTGCTGTGCAGCAGCTTCCCACTAGCTGTCTGTTTTACATATGCTGGTGTATATAAGTCAATGCTACTCCCTCAGTTTGTCCCACCTTTTCAGAACTTCAGCTTCTTTTGAGAATGCAGTTTTGGGAGTGACCATGCAACTCGAAGACACTTAAATGAAACTGCATGAGTGTGTGCAATAAAAGCCACTTTACCTAAAATAATCATGATGACAATAACAATGGTATACACAGCAACAATAGCATCCAACGTTTATTGTGTACTTCCCCGGTGGCAAGCCCTGCTGTGAGCATTTTATACACACCAATTTATGTAATTCCTTTTATAATCCTTTGATGCTGGCAACATCACTAGTTCCATTTCACAGTTAAGGAAAGAATTTAGGTGATGGATCCATAATTAAGCATCAGTCAAGTACTGGGACCAGAATTCAAACTTGGGAATCTAGTTCCATAATCTTCTCAACCACATTCTTACCACCATACTATACCATAATATTTCTTAAGAAACCAGCATTCCTCCTAGATAGCTAGGTTAATGTCAGACTTGCTGGGATTCATTGAATGCTATTTCCCTGCCTCTTTATTAAAAAAAAAATAAACAATAGATCCTTTGAGGCATATGAATGCTGTTTCGGGACTGACAGTCTTTGAAGCTGCTAGTAGCTTCTACTTGAAACTAGGAAGTAAAGACGTGTAAGTGGCATATGCTGTGAACAGGAGTGGTATCTTTAATTTGATTTGGCACATGTCAGTGGGGAAGAAAAGTTATGACCAACCTAGATAGTATATTCAAAAGCAGAGACATTACTTTGCCGACTAAGGTCCGCCTAGTCAAGGCTATGGTTTTTCCTGTGGTCATGTATGGATGTGAAAGTTGGACTGTGAAGAAAGCTGAGCACTGAAGAATCGATGCTTTTGAACTGTGGTGTTGGAGAAGACTCTTGAGAGTCCCTTGGACTGCAAGGACATCCAACCGGTCCATTCTGAAGGAGATCGACCCTGGGATTTCTTTGGAAGGAATGATGCTAAAGCTGAACCCCCAGTACTTTGGCCACCTCATGCGAAGAGCTGACTCATTGGAAAAGACTCTGATGCTGGGAGGGATTGGGGGCAGGAGGAGAAGGGGACGACCGAGGATGAGATGGCTGGATGGCATCACAGACTCGATGGATGTGAGTCTGAGTGAACTCCGGGAGATGGTGATGGATAGGGAGGCCTGGCGTGCTGCGATTCATGGGGTCGCAAAGAGTCAGACATGACTGAGCGACTGAACTGAACTGAGAGAGAAATTCACTGTACTATTTTGACCTTTTCTGAAATTGTGAAAATTTTTATCAGACAAGTGAGAGAAAAAGTAAAAGCCTAGGCAGTGGAAAGGAGGAAGGCAGACATTTCACAGGATGGGAAACGACAAGCAGGCCACACAGACACGAAGATGCCGACCTCCACGCGCAATTAGGAAAATGCAAACTAAAACCACAGAGCACTCCCCAGCTACCAAAGCAGGATGTTGCTCAGATGAGGAACAATGGAAACAGCTGCATATGAAGACTGACCAGGCTCCTGGGCATCTCCGAACCCAGTAATTCCTGTCCTACAGACGGACCTCAGAGAAACTCTTCCACGTGTCCTGGGAAAGCGGTACAAGAATATCGATAGCAATGTTGTGTGTAAGAAACAAAAGCGGAGGTAAACCACCCAAACGCTGAGTGAATGGGTATTTATTTCATCGTTACTGTTAATTTCTTAAAAGTGTTATCCATATTTACATACAGACAGATGAATACATCCCTATCCATCTATACACATCTCTGCATCCACCTGTACACATCTTTGTATCCATCTATACACATTTTTGCATATTTCATGTTTCAAAACAAAGCTAACACTCGGCTGCAAAGAGCACCGTTGACAGGCCAGGCAAGACGAAGAGTAAGAGCGGACACTGGGCCTTGCAGCGTGGACAGGGAGCGCCTAGGAGAGTGAAGCCAATCAAAACTGCCTGGGCTAGGCGGAGGGCTTTCGGTACGAAAGCAACTATTTTTTGTTTTGGAAAAAGAATATGGAAAAGCAAACTTGTTAACTCAAAATAGTGACAAGTAACTTTCCATACCTAACTAGCTATATATATCTCTCTGAAGGAAAGAGTCTTTAGAAGAGAGGGCAAGCTTATCTGTGTATTTTCAAAAGCTCTCTATTGAAACGCACGTTGCCACGTGAAGAGACGTGCCGAAGAGTGAGCGTTTAAAGTCCAAGTCAGGACATTTCTGAGAGTGAAAGGAAGAGCGACTGATAATTTTGCAGGGACAATGGCATAAAATGGGACTGTTTCAGGTGAAATGGTCTATGTGGTTTTCCTATGAAGTAGCAAAATTCGTTTTAGTGCCCCACCAGGATTTCGGCAAAGATGGAATAAGGGATCTTCAAGGAAAAAAAAACCCAGATCCTTGGAGCAGTCCAGTCAAACATCTTCAAAATTCTATCCCCACATGAAAACTGCATTTACCGACAGGTCTGAAATGATACTCACTCAGTTGATGGTACACAGGCTTATGCAATCCTTGAAGTCTAACTGATGCCAGGGCAGCAAGCTTGCCAGGGGGCTGCATCTTCCCATCTAGGAGATACCAAACTCGGGCAAAAGTGGCCCATTGCTTAACAGACGGGAGAGGAAACAAGGGAAATTCTCATTAAATGGGAACACCTGAGTTTATTATTATATACCATTGCACATAATCTNCAAGCTTGCCAGGGGGCTGCATCTTCCCATCTAGGAGATACCAAACTCGGGCAAAAGTGGCCCATTGCTTAACAGACGGGAGAGGAAACAAGGGAAATTCTCATTAAATGGGAACACCTGAGTTTATTATTATATACCATTGCACATAATCTACAGTTAAGGTCAATAATTACGACAAAAAAGATCCCATCGTTAGATAACTTTTTTCATTCTATTTCTGGAGAAAGGGGACCTTTCCTGGTTCTTCTGCAGAGATTAATGCAGTCATTCTTCCTGCCTGCTTTTCTGTTAACAGTATGGATTATGCTTTATTAAAAACATCCCAAAGATATTATTTCCCTTTACACTTTGTATTTTTTGTACCACGTACAATAGACTGGAGGGTTAATGAGAAAGCGGAAATTGTGTCTGAAGGTCTTCAAAAATACCTTGAGATCAGAAGATGCGTTCCACTGAAAGAAGAGTGGCCGGTTAGAAACTGATGACTATTTAGGAGTTTAACTCGAGTGAAAGAGTGAGAAAGTGTGAGTCGCTCAGACGTGTCTGACTCGGCAACCCCATGGGCTATAGCCCACCAGGCTCCTCTGTCCATGAGATTCTCCAGGCAGGAACGCTGGAGTGGGTAGCCATTCCCTTCTACAGAGCATGTTTCCGACCCAGGGACTGAAGCCAGGTCTCCTGAATTGCAGGCCCACTCTTTACCATTTGAGCCACCTGGGAACTAGCAGAAATGAAGCTGGAGACGTATAGGTGGATTCCGAATAAACTTAAATTTCAAAAACCTGCCTTAGACTGACATCTACGGCTTCCGCAGGGTTTTCGCAGCGTTTAACATTGCCTTCAAACACTAATACGATTACAGATCCTTTCTCTGTGGATACGCACAAGCTGCCAAACAATGTTGGAGAAAGTATTGATACAACTGGCTGGTTTTATCTTAAATGTAACCATCACAAACCTCTAATCAGTGAAACTGCTTTCCCATCTGTGTTTTCCTGTTCTCATTTCTCTAGTTCCCATCCCATTCCCCTTGTATATCTTTCATCAGGTTTCTCTCTCTTTCATGTTTTGATGCCCCTGTAAAGGGTATTGCATTTTTAATTTAAATTTCTGATTGTTGCTAGCATACAGAAATACTCTTCATTTTTATATTTTGGTCTTATATACTGCAACCTTGCTAAAGTCATTTATCAGTTCTAGTAACTTTTTGTAAGTTCCCTTTTTTCCACAGATGATCCTTTTCTTTGCAAATAAGGAGAGCTTCTAGCCCACATACTTTCCATCTTTCTCTCAGCATATGACCTAAAAAAAAAAATTCAATTGTCTGCAGGACAATCTTGTTTCTTCAATAAATTGCAAAGAAAAAAAGACAGGACAGGAACCCATTATTAAGAGACTTAAAAAAGAAAACACCTCAGCAACTTACTGTACTTTGGATCCCATTCCAAAGAAAAAACCATAAAAATATTCTGTATTAAAATTTATATATGTGAGAAAATTGGAAATGTGAACATATACTGAATAATTGATATTAAGGAATCGCTATGAAATTTTCATTTAGCTTTGATAAATGGTAATGGGATTTAAAAAAATCTTTATCTTATAAAGAACGTATTGAAACATTTACTGATGAAATAAGTAAATGAGGTACAGATTAAATGATACTGACTGTGAGCCTTCTGAAACTGGGTGATAATCTACTTTAATATCTGATTGAAATGATCCATAATAAAGTTAAAAAAACAAAAAAAGCTACTCCTGACCTCCATTCCTTCCCAATGACTGCCTCATTTCTTTCCTTTTCTTGGCAGTGAACTCTTATTTCTCTCTCCTCATTCTTTCTTCAGGGCTTCCCTGGTGGCTCAGCAGTGAAGAAGCCGCCTGCCAATGCAGGAGATAGGGGTTCGACCCCTGGGTCGGGAAGACCCCCTGGCGAAGGAAAGAGCAATTCACTCCAGCGTCCTTGCCTGGAGAATCTCATGGACAGAGGAGCCAGGCAGGATGCAGGCTGTCGGGTCGCAAAGGAGGCGGCACAGCTTAGGGACTAAACGACAACTGAAACAACGCTTTCTTCAACCCACTCCAGCTGGGCGTCTGTCTTCCCATGCCCCAGCCGCACACTGTGGCCAAAGTTACCATGACCGTCACGTTACGGGTCAATTCTAAGTCTCTGACATGGCTGATCATTCCCCTCTCCTGGGTGTGTTCTTTCTTCACTTAATCTCTGGAACACCATTGTTTACCCTCATTCACCCATCATGCTGATTCTGTCTCTTGCCTCTGAAGGGCTGGTATGTTCCACTGCTCTTGGTCCTCCTCTCTTCTCTTTACTTCCTCAAAGACTTTTGTAAGCTTATGATTTACATCTCCAGCTTGGACCTCTTTTCCTAACTCCCCAACTCTTTGAGACCCTATGGACTGCATCCTGCCGGGCTCCCCTGGCCATGGGATTCTCCAGGCAAGTGTACTGAAGTGGGTTGCCATTTCCAGGGGAGCCTCCCCACCCAGGGATCAAACCCACGATCCCTGTGTCTCCTGCACCGGCAGGCCGATTCCTTTACCACTGAGCCACCTGGGAAGCCCCCTGAACTATACACTCGTACTCAACTGCCCCCCTGGCATATATACTACAGCGTTTTTAAAAATTATATGTAGCAGATCAGTTTTTCCCCAAGCCATTACAGACCAATAGTCTGATAGGAAAAAAAACCCAGCAAAACCTTGATAAGGCAATTAACATGCTGCCACAATGTCAAACTGCTCCAGTTCTTTTTAATGGTTAACTTTAATTCCTGTGAGAAAGCAATGGCACCCCACTCCAGTACTCTTGCCTAGAAAATCCCATGGGCGGAGGAACATATATACTACAGCGTTTTTAAAAATTATATGTAGCAGATCAGTTTTTCCCCAAGCCATTACAGACCAATAGTCTGATAGGAAAAAAAACCCAGCAAAACCTTGATAAGGCAATTAACATGCTGCCACAATGTCAAACTGCTCCAGTTCTTTTTAATGGTTAACTTTAATTCCTGTGAGAAAGCAATGGCACCCCACTCCAGTACTCTTGCCTAGAAAATCCCATGGGCGGAGGAGCCTGGTAGGCTGCAGTCCATGGGGTCGCTAAGAGTCGGACACGACTGAGCGACTTCACTTTCAGTTTTCACTTTCATGCATTGGAGAAGGAAATGGCAACCTACTCGTGTTCTTGCCTGGAGAATCCCA
Organism: Oreotragus oreotragus; assembly: GCA_006410675.1. Classification (NCBI taxonomy): domain Eukaryota; kingdom Metazoa; phylum Chordata; class Mammalia; order Artiodactyla; family Bovidae; genus Oreotragus; species Oreotragus oreotragus. The sequence goes on from SJYX01023213.1 coordinate 674,585, forward strand.
GGGACGGGGGAGCCTGGTGGGCTGCCGTCTATGGGGTCGCACAGAGTCGGACACGACTGAAGCGACTTAGCTTAGCTTAATTCCTGTATCTCCTTCATCAGGGGCAGGTAACAAAGAGTTCAAGGACAGAATCTCACCTGGGGCAGGATCAGGCTAAGAGGCATCTTAAAGCAACACATCTAAAACCAAACCCTGCTCTTCCTCTGAAACCTGCTTCAGTCTCAGCCTTCCCTGTCTCAGTTGATGGCCGCTCCCTCCGGTTGTTGAAACAACCTTGGATTAGTCCTTGGTTTTTTCTGTTGCTGTCGGCCACACTTCCAGAAATCTTACCGGTCCCACCTTCACAAGGAATGTGACCACTTTTCACCACTACACAGCAACTGAGCCTGGTTCGCGCCCCCGGCATGTCTAGCCTGGATTATTGCGGCAGCCTCCAAATAGATTTGCTTCTGTCGTCCACCAATTCCCATTTCTAAACAATTCGGTCTTAACTCAGCAGTCGGGTACTCCTTGTCACACTTAAGCCAGATCAGGTTACTACTTGGTTCAAAATCCTCCAAAGTGAAAGTCGCTGAGTCCTGTCTGACTCTCTACGACCCCATAGACTATACCATGGGATTCCCCAGGCCGGAATACTTACCAGGAGATCTTCCCAACCCAGGGATCAAGCCCAGGTCTGCAGCACTGCACGCTGATTCTTCACCATTTGAACCACCAAGGAAGCCCACTGAACTGCATACCTGTGCTCAATCGCCCAGTCGTGTCTGTCTGCGCTGCGACCCTATGAACTGTAGCCCACCAGGCTCGTCTGTTCATGGGATTCTCCAGGGAAGAACACTGGAGTGGGTTGCCATTTCCTCCTCCAGGGGATCTTCCCAACCCAGGGATCGAACCTACGTCTCGCGTCTCCTTGCATTGGCAGGCTGGTTCTTCACCAGTTGAGCCACCAGGGAAGCCCAAACCTCAACTCCCACCCCCAAGGTGAAGGCGAAGTCGTTCAGTCGTGTCCGACTCTTTGCGGCCCGGTGGACTGTGTAGCCTACCAGGCTCCTCCGTCCATGGGACTCTCCAGGCAAGAATACTGGAGTGGGTTGCCATTTCCTTCTCCAGAGGAATCTTCCCGACCCAGGGATCGAACCCACGTCTCCCGCACTGGACTCCCGCATTGGAGGCAGACGCTTTAACCTCTGAGGCACCAAGGCGGCCCTTATTTTGCACACTCTTCCGGTGGTCCACAGGGCCCTGTGAGAGCCACCTGATTAGCTCCCCGACTGTCGCCCTAACGCCGCTCCGGGGTGAGGGGAGACCAGCCAAGGGGGACTGAAAACGCCGAAGCAGGGGCCCCGAGAGCGCTACACGAAGTGGTCAGCCGCGGCCCTCGGCTGGGCTTCATCGCCGCATCTCCGGGCCCAGCGGCCTGGCTCCCCATCCGCCTCGGCGTCGCCAAGTCCGGCCGCCTCCCGCCCCAGGGAGGAAGCCCGCCACGCCGGGGGCGCAGCCTCACCTGCGGCGCCCTGGACAGACCCGCCATGCTCCCGAGGGGCGGCCCCGCGCTTCCGCCAGGACCCGGGCCGCCCGGCAGCACGGCCCGGCGGGAAACGCGCGGAGCGGCGGGAGACGGTTCCCAGGCCAGCGAGCCTTCGTCTGCTGCTCCGCCTTTCCCACGTCTCTCCCAGGCTTCCCACCACAACCGCTCCGTCAGGAAGAGAGCACACGATGCGCCTATTGAGAGAACAGCCCCCGAAAGCCACTCGCCTGCTGGAAAGGGTGCGGAAACCCACGGGGGACGGGCCGTTTCCCGCCGAGCTGAAGAGAGCGCCGGAAGTGCTGCGGGCGCGCGGGCGGTTTGGACGGACGCGGGCGCGCCGCGCGGAGCGATGGATCGGTACCTGCTCCTCGCCGTCTGGGGCGAGGGAAGGGCGGCGGCGGCGGGCCCGGGCCGTGGGCCCGAGGCCTCGCGCGTCCAGGGCCCCGGGAGGCCGCCGGGTAAGCGCCGAGCGGAGGACGCGCGGGAGCGGCTCGCGGGGCGGAGAGCCCTTCTGGGGCCAGGGTTTCCGGGCGGGCGGCGGAGGGCCCGCGGGGAGCCGGGACGCCGGCAGGCCGCCCGCCGGGGCTCCGGAAGGGGCCGCGGGGAGCCGGGACGCCGGACAGCCGCCCGCCGGGGTTGCGGAAGGGGCCGCCCGCCGGGGCTGCGGAAGGGGCCGTCCGCGCGCCGGACAGCCGCCCGCCGGGGCTCCGCGGGCCCACGCCCGCGCTCAGAGCTTGCAGACAGTGAAAAAGTTCTCGGGGCCTTGGAAATGGAATTTCTGCTCTTGAGACGTGTATGCATTCGGTAGGCAGTTCTGCCTCCTGTGTGCCAAGCGCGAGTCGGACGGAAAGCGAGATGGAAAGGGCTCTTGCCCTCCGGGAGTGCACATCCTCACAGAAGGAGGCATTCCGCGCGTGGAATACGTTAAACAAGCGACAGGTGTAAGACGCTTCTGACCGTTTCTGCACCCTTTTTGATGCTCCTATCTGGAATCTGTTGCATTTTATTTAGTTTGTTTTGATGGAGAGGTCTTTTGAGGAGGAAGTATATGTGGCTGTGTACTGAGGGTTGTAACAGGATTTCCCATCCCATTGGTTTAAAAATTATTTGGGGGAGGGAGATTTTGGATTTGTGTTAACTGGCAAGCATGTGCAGACCGGAAACTAACCTATTCTCTCTGCTTGCTTTAGATTTATTATATTAAAACTCGAACAGAGTGTAGCTCTTATGTATCGTATGTTGTTCTGGAGAGGCTCTGATGGTGAAATTGAAATTGGTCTACGTTGTGTAATTCTTGAGCCCAGCTGAGTTTGACTTCTCTTTCTCAGACTTAAGAGCAGCAGATGTTTATCATCTCCTGAAAAGAAGCTTTAGTGCTTCAGTTAGTCCAGAAGATAGTACTTTCCCTGGTAAGTACGACATAAGCTTTCACTGGTGTAGCATTTGTATTGGAAATAAATTTAATGAATTTGGTCACATAAGAGTCCAAAAAACATTTGTTTTTTTTTTCTTTGTTTGCTTTTGGGGGAGATATTAATAATGTCATTTAATATTTTAGCTAAATGTATTTACAGGAAAATATTAGTGCAAAGCTATAATGCATTACCAATTAACACAGAATATATTAATATTTCTGTAACAAATTTTATATAACACAGGATTTCTGTGTTATATAAAAATTTCATATAACACAGAAATAATATATAAGACTGATTTAAAACTCCAGTCTCTTGTGGCACACTCCTTTACTTATTGTTACAAGATTTAAAACATATGAATACACATGATTTGTCCGTTACTTTATCATATTCTGTGTCTTAAGCTCAGCAAGAAGCACTTGTCGACTGGGTGCATGTCCTGGAGGTCGGGACTAGCAAAAGAAATACAGGAAAGCAAAAGGGGAAATAGGGAGCTAGCAAAAGAAATACAGGAAAGCAAAAGGGGAAATAGGGAGCTAGCAAAAGAAATACAGGAAAGCAAAGGGGAAATAGGGAGCTAGCAAAAGAAATACAGGAAAGCAAAGGGGAAAGTTGCTTTCCTTCATTTACTGATGCTCGGATGTCATAAAGTTTTATGAAAATTATTTTATGTTCTCATCTTGAGCTTTGTTCCCTTTATGAGATTTGTGCCATCTTTAGCTTTGTGTAAAATAGAGTAACGTGGCTTTATAAGGAGGATGTATGATTGTGTTCTGAGTACAAATACATTATTAATGTTCTTATAGCCATCTCCTTAACTATTTTTTTTTTCATTCTTACCTCTTACTGATTCTCTTAAAAGCACTTCATAATTGTCGTCCTTTCTCCATTCTTACCTGCTTGAACGTCTTCAAAATCTGACTTTTTTGATCACCCTTTACTTTGGAAATATTTTTCTCCTTTTTTTCTATTGGCATTATATAGATCCATTTATTACTTGTTTGGTCGTCACCCTCTTTTTTTCCTTCCCTTGCTTGGCCTCTGTCTGAGAGTAGAGATGCCAGAACAGGTCCGGAAGCTAAAGGGAGTTTCTGGAGATGCCAAGGAGAGTGCTCTTGTTCTCATGACTGAACGCTCTGTTCCTTTCTGTTTCGTTCATCAGAGAACCTGTCTCTTGAGTTTCAGCTGTCATCTTTGGGGAATTATTTCTAATGTCTGTGTGCTTCCCTATCCTGTTGGCCAGATCCTGGTAGTGCTCATTAATCTTGCAAGTTGGTATAGTTTAAGTCAGTCCTGCTATTATTGCAACAGGAATTTGGTGGAAAATGATATGGTCAGTGAAGGACATGTGATTAGTTGCCCAGAAGATTGCAGAGTGAAAATATTTTGTACAAGGTGCTTCCCTGGTGGTCCAGTGGTTAGACTTTGCCTTCCAGTGCCAGGGGTGTGGGTTCAGTCCCTGGTCAGGAAGCTGAGATAAAAAAACCAAGACATAAAACAGATGCAGTGTCGTAATTTTAAGTTCAATAAAGACTTAAAAAAAGAGTTGGATACATGTGTCTGGATCTCCAAAGGAGAATGGAGCTGGAGAAAGATTATGGAATCATCAGTATATAGATGTCAATTTGAGCCATGAAGAATGATGGGATTGTTTTGGAGAGTGAGAAGAGCAGAAAATCTTGAAATGAATTCCAAGGAATTCATTTTTGAAAGGATCTGGGCACCAGTTTTTAAAGAAAGACAGGTTTTCGACAGAAAGCAAGGGTTTTCAGGAGAAAATAGCCAAATGTGCCATTTTTATTCCTTTCTTAGTCTTATGTTGAGAAGTCAAGCACCGATAGGACTAAAACCTAGATTTATAAACATGCCAGTGGTTGGTGACTTTGGCGGGTGTAGTTTCAGTGGCGTGTTGGGGACAAAAGAACAGATTACACTGGATTCAGAAGGGAATAGAAAAGGCACATAGGAAATAGAGACGGCCAGGTGTAGACAGTGCTTTCAGAAAGTTCATCTTCCTGAAAAGTAAAGAGAGACATAGTGGCTAACTAAAGGGGAGATGAATTTAAAGGTGTGATTTAAAAAAATAATTTGAGAAACACTTGTGCATATTTAGATGTTAATGGGAAGGAAATGGTAGAGAAGGAGAGATCAAAGACGCGGGGAAGTCAGCAGCCTGGTGTCCAGTGGAAGTCCGGCGGGTAGCCTTGGTCAGAAGGATGGTGCCTCTTGTCAACAGGGAAGAATGAGGAAAGGCCTAATAGAAATGCAGGAAGGGTGGTCTGTTTATTACCTAATGGCTTCTATTTTCTTAAGGAATTAGGGGGTAAAGTCTTCTGGAATTTTGGCAGAAATTGGTAATAAGATACCAATTTGGTAAGAAATTGGTAATAAGATGCACTTAGCATCTTTCCTAACTTCTATGAGGTAAGCCACAGTTACCATATAGCTCCTTCCTCCTCCTTCGAATCCGATTTCTGTACGTTGCTCTAAATTTTTCAGTGATCTTCTGACTTGTACCCTCGGGTGACCCTTAATTTCATATCTTCATATAATATTCCAGTCTCCAAGAAGGTCATCTCCATTTTAAGGCTATAGTTATTCTTTATCTCCTCTCTCTTTAGTAAGGCTGAACCAAAACTTCATGATCTTTGAGGAGGGAACCATGTTCCCTAAAATGCTTTGCAGTCTTTGGTGTTACTCAACAGTGATTGAGTGGGCGTATTTTTCAGCATCTTTAGGTTTTAGAGTTTGAAATGAAAATTAGTAATGATGATGTAGATTTTGAACTGCGATGAACTAAAGCAGAGTCTTCATAGAGAATGAATAATTTTGCTCTTTAGGCAGATTTTCCTGTTTGAATTTCCATATTATATGTGTATATGTATATCTATAGATACATATATATATACACACACACACATATATAACTTGGAGAACTGTATAATATTATAATGTATCAAAGGTGCATAACTCTCTAAGTATACACGCTGTAACATCTGCTTATTTGTGACATTCTTTTCTTCTAATCAGTATGATTTTGCTTTCAAGCCTGTTCAGTGGGCGGTATACCTGGTTCCAGGAAGTGGTTCTTTGCAGTTCAGGCAATATGTGGATTTTATCAGGTAAATAAATCAGAAAATGGTAACTGGTGAATGTCTTTGTTAATACAAATAATCCTACAAGCCCATTACTTAATGCAGTCTTTTGATGTGTTAGTTTTGTAGTTCACACTGGGAAGAGATACATTTTGGTGCAGACAAAGATGACGTCGAAGATGTTCTTCAGACAAATATGGAGGAATGTTTGAGTGCTGTTGAGTGTTTTGAGGAAGAAGATAGCAATAGCAGGGAATCATTATCCTTGGCTGAGTATGCTTACATGCGTCCTGTAACGTCTTTACAATATTTGACGTTAGATTGTATTTTATCCAGGAGGGTGAGGATTTGATATGTTAGCAGTTATAGGGAGAGAATTTTACGTCATTAAAAGTTTCAACTCTTATTTAGGAAGATGGGCAGTTTGGGCCTTTAATTTGAATAAAATTCTTTAAAATGCACAAATTTGTATCTGAAAATGTTTAGCTTCTTAAGCTTACTTATTTGTAGGAGTCATAAAAAGTGACAGTTAATGTGCCACTTGCTTGAAGAAAAAGTCTGCTTGATGTTAAATTCCAGGAGCGTGAATAGAAATGCTGTTTCAGGTCAGTAGCCGGCCTTCCCACCACAGTGTTGCTTCCATTTTGCTTTAGAAACTGAAATGCGTCTCTCAGCGTCTCGGGCACCTCGAGGCCTCGAGCTGCTGAGGGTTACCTGGGTGATCGGATGCTCTTTTAGGGTCTGAGCTGTAGCTCGGCGCATGTGGCGACTTGGGTGACGTAAGTCGGGGTCTCTGCTTTTTTCTTCATGAAGCACACTGTCTTGCTGGTGGTTTAGTCGCTAAGTCGTGTCCGACCCTTGCGACCCTGTGGACCGTAGCTGGCCAGGCTCCTCTGTCCCTGGGATTCTCCAGGCAAGAATTCTGGAGTGGGTTGCCATTTCCTTCTCCAGGGGAGCTTCCCAACCCAGGAATCGAACCCAGGTCTCCTGCTCTGCAGGCAGACTTTCCCAGCTGAGCTGCAGGGAAGCCCACTAGGCGTTTCAGTCTTGTGTGATACTCCATTACAAAAAACTACTTTTGCTTATGTTAATGTTCAAGTATTATCTTTCTATAGGTTACTGCAGACTTCGAGTTTTCCTGTTTTCAAATCATATTTGTCTATACTGATTAACGAGGGGAGACTTAGAGGTTTAGAAAGGGCATGGAAGGGGAGCCTGGCAGAAGTGGCCTTGGCTTGGGCCAGGCCCTGAACTTCTCTGGCATTACCATCTCATCTGTAAAGTGCTGAGACCCTTTGAGATGATTTCCAAGCTGCCATCTAGCCTTAGGCCTCTTACCATTCCACGTTTTCTCACCACGGTCGAAGACGGTGAGTGCAAAAATAGCCGTCTCTGTTAAGTGACTTAATAACTATTTCCACCAGAGGGAGCTTGAAAACTGCACTTTACCATAAGATGCCTTAAGTTGTTTAAACAGTGGTGAGTTTATAGTAAAAGATGCAAGTACCTTTGTGCTACATAGTAAGCTGTTCTGAGAAAAATTCATTATATGGATAAAACTAATAGATTTAAAGACTTGAGGAGAGTGGCATGTTCTCCTGCCATCGGAGAAAAGCAGTGGCCTTCTTCATTAACCACTTAGGAGTCCCTTACATTGTAGGGTTCAGAAAGATGTTTGCTCTACTAGTTATGGTTTGTGTTTAATGTACTGGGTATAATTTAGGGAGGGTTTCCCCGTTTGTTACTGCTGTTTGTTTGGGGAGTGTAACTTAGAACTTGGATTCAGGCTTTGAATCCTAGCTTTCATAGCTACTACTGATAGGAACTTTAATTGAATTATTTAAAGTGAGGATAAAAATAGTATTGAGTATTGCCTCATGGGATTGTCCCGAAGATCAAATGAGATAATGCTAACATACTTAATAGTGTCTGGCANCTTCCCTGGTGGTCCAGTGGTTAGACTTTGCCTTCCAGTGCCAGGGGTGTGGGTTCAGTCCCTGGTCAGGAAGCTGAGATAAAAAAACCAAGACATAAAACAGATGCAGTGTCGTAATTTTAAGTTCAATAAAGACTTAAAAAAAGAGTTGGATACATGTGTCTGGATCTCCAAAGGAGAATGGAGCTGGAGAAAGATTATGGAATCATCAGTATATAGATGTCAATTTGAGCCATGAAGAATGATGGGATTGTTTTGGAGAGTGAGAAGAGCAGAAAATCTTGAAATGAATTCCAAGGAATTCATTTTTGAAAGGATCTGGGCACCAGTTTTTAAAGAAAGACAGGTTTTCGACAGAAAGCAAGGGTTTTCAGGAGAAAATAGCCAAATGTGCCATTTTTATTCCTTTCTTAGTCTTATGTTGAGAAGTCAAGCACCAATAGGACTAAAACCTAGATTTATAAACATGCCAGTGGTTGGTGACTTTGGCGGGTGTAGTTTCAGTGGCGTGTTGGGGACAAAAGAACAGATTACACTGGATTCAGAAGGGAATAGAAAAGGCACATAGGAAATAGAGACGGCCAGGTGTAGACAGTGCTTTCAGAAAGTTCATCTTCCTGAAAAGTAAAGAGAGACATAGTGGCTAACTAAAGGGGAGATGAATTTAAAGGTGTGATTTAAAAAAATAATTTGAGAAACACTTGTGCATATTTAGATGTTAATGGGAAGGAAATGGTAGAGAAGGAGAGATCAAAGACGCGGGGAAGTCAGCAGCCTGGTGTCCAGTGGAAGTCCGGCGGGTAGCCTTGGTCAGAAGGATGGTGCCTCTTGTCAACAGGGAAGAATGAGGAAAGGCCTAATAGAAATGCAGGAAGGGTGGTCTGTTTATTACCTAATGGCTTCTATTTTCTTAAGGAATTAGGGGGTAAAGTCTTCTGGAATTTTGGCAGAAATTGGTAATAAGATACCAATTTGGTAAGAAATTGGTAATAAGATATCAAGCACCGATAGGACTAAAACCTAGATTTATAAACATGCCAGTGGTTGGTGACTTTGGCGGGTGTAGTTTCAGTGGCGTGTTGGGGACAAAAGAACAGATTACACTGGATTCAGAAGGGAATAGAAAAGGCACATAGGAAATAGAGACGGCCAGGTGTAGACAGTGCTTTCAGAAAGTTCATCTTCCTGAAAAGTAAAGAGAGACATAGTGGCTAACTAAAGGGGAGATGAATTTAAAGGTGTGATTTAAAAAAATAATTTGAGAAACACTTGTGCATATTTAGATGTTAATGGGAAGGAAATGGTAGAGAAGGAGAGATCAAAGACGCGGGGAAGTCAGCAGCCTGGTGTCCAGTGGAAGTCCGGCAGGTAGCCTTGGTCAGAAGGATGGTGCCTCTTGTCAACAGGGAAGAATGAGGAAAGGCCTAATAGAAATGCAGGAAGGGTGGTCTGTTTATTACCTAATGGCTTCTATTTTCTTAAGGAATTAGGGGGTAAAGTCTTCTGGAATTTTGGCAGAAATTGGTAATAAGATACCAATTTGGTAAGAAATTGGTAATAAGATGCACTTAGCATCTTTCCTAACTTCTATGAGGTAAGCCACAGTTACCATATAGCTCCTTCCTCCTCCTTCGAATCCGATTTCTGTACGTTGCTCTAAATTTTTCAGTGATCTTCTGACTTGTACCCTCGGGTGACCCTTAATTTCATATCTTCATATAATATTCCAGTCTCCAAGAAGGTCATCTCCATTTTAAGGCTATAGTTATTCTTTATCTCCTCTCTCTTTAGTAAGGCTGAACCAAAACTTCATGATCTTTGAGGAGGGAACCATGTTCCCTAAAATGCTTTGCATTCTTTGGTGTTACTCAACAGTGATTGAGTGGGCGTATTTTTCAGCATCTTTAGGTTTTAGAGTTTGAAATGAAAATTAGTAATGATGATGTAGATTTTGAACTGCGATGAACTAAAGCAGAGTCTTCATAGAGAATGAATAATTTTGCTCTTTAGGCAGATTTTCCTGTTTGAATTTCCATATTATATGTGTATATGTATATCTATAGATACATATATATATACACACACACACATATATAACTTGGAGAACTGTATAATATTATAATGTATCAAAGGTGCATAACTCTCTAAGTATACACGCTGTAACATCTGCTTATTTGTGACATTCTTTTCTTCTAATCAGTATGATTTTGCTTTCAAGCCTGTTCAGTGGGCGGTATACCTGGTTCCAGGAAGTGGTTCTTTGCAGTTCAGGCAATATGTGGATTTTATCAGGTAAATAAATCAGAAAATGGTAACTGGTGAATGTCTTTGTTAATACAAATAATCCTACAAGCCCATTACTTAATGCAGTCTTTTGATGTGTTAGTTTTGTAGTTCACACTGGGAAGAGATACATTTTGGTGCAGACAAAGATGACGTCGAAGATGTTCTTCAGACAAATATGGAGGAATGTTTGAGTGCTGTTGAGTGTTTTGAGGAAGAAGATAGCAATAGCAGGGAATCATTATCCTTGGCTGAGTATGCTTACATGCGTCCTGTAACGTCTTTACAATATTTGACGTTAGATTGTATTTTATCCAGGAGGGTGAGGATTTGATATGTTAGCAGTTATAGGGAGAGAATTTTATGTCATTAAAAGTTTCAACTCTTATTTAGGAAGATGGGCAGTTTGGGCCTTTAATTTGAATAAAATTCTTTAAAATGCACAAATTTGTATCTGAAAATGTTTAGCTTCTTAAGCTTACTTATTTGTAGGAGTCATAAAAAGTGACAGTTAATGTGCCACTTGCTTGAAGAAAAAGTCCGCTTGATGTTAAATTCCAGGAGCGTGAATAGAAATGCTGTTTCAGGTCAGTAGCCGGCCTTCCCACCACAGTGTCGCTTCCATTTTGCTTTAGAAACTGAAATGCGTCTCTCAGCGTCTCGGGCACCTCGAGGCCTCGAGCTGCTGAGGGTTACCTGGGTGATCGGATGCTCTTTTAGGGTCTGAGCTGTAGCTCGGCGCATGTGGCGACTTGGGTGACGTGAGTCGGGGTCTCTGCTTTTTTCTTCATGAAGCACACTGTCTTGCTGGTGGTTTAGTCGCTAAGTCGTGTCCGACCCTTGCGACCCCGTGGACCGTAGCTGGCCAGGCTCCTCTGTCCCTGGGATTCTCCAGGCAAGAATTCTGGAGTGGGTTGCCATTTCCTTCTCCAGGGGAGCTTCCCAACCCAGGAATCGAACCCAGGTCTCCTGCTCTGCGGGCAGACTTTCCCAGCTGAGCTGCAGGGAAGCCCACTAGGCGTTTCAGTCTTGTGTGATACTCCATTACAAAAAACTACTTTTGCTTATGTTAATGTTCAAGTATTATCTTTCTATAGGTTACTGCAGACTTCGAGTTTTCCTGTTTTCAAATCATATTTGTCTATACTGATTAACGAGGGGAGACTTAGAGGTTTAGAAAGGGCATGGAAGGGGAGCCTGGCAGAAGTGGCCTTGGCTTGGGCCAGGCCCTGAACTTCTCTGGCATTACCATCTCATCTGTAAAGTGCTGAGACCCTTTGAGATGATTTCCAAGCTGCCATCTAGCCTTAGGCCTCTTACCATTCCACGTTTTCTCACCACGGTCGAAGACGGTGAGTGCAAAAATAGCCGTCTCTGTTAAGTGACTTAATAACTATTTCCACCAGAGGGAGCTTGAAAACTGCACTTTACCATAAGATGCCTTAAGTTGTTTAAACAGTGGTGAGTTTATAGTAAAAGATGCAAGTACCTTTGTGCTAGATAGTAAGCTGTTCTGAGAAAAATTCATTATATGGATAAAACTAATAGATTTAAAGACTTGAGGAGAGTGGCATGTTCTCCTGCCATCGGAGAAAAGCAGTGGCCTTCTTCATTAACCACTTAGGAGTCCCTTACATTGTAGGGTTCAGAAAGATGTTTGCTCTACTAGTTATGGTTTGTGTTTAATGTACTGGGTATAATTTAGGGAGGGTTTCCCCCTTTGTTACTGCTGTTTGTTTGGGGAGTGTAACTTAGAACTTGGATTCAGGCTTTGAATCCTAGCTTTCATAGCTACTACTGATAGGAACTTTAATTGAATTATTTAAAGTAAGGATAAAAATAGTATTGAGTATTGCCTCATGGGATTGTCCTGAAGATCAAATGAGATAATGCTAACATACTTAATAGTGTCTGGCACAGAGATCCATTTGCTTAATATGACCTAATTATGATTATATATAACCTTTTTTTCCTGCTTTCTCTTTTGTTTTAGCCTTTATGAAGAATCTGCAGAGAGTTTGCATCAGTTATCAGACAAGCTTCCCGCTCCTGGTAATACCTTGTGGCCACTTTCAGTATCTGTAGCTTACCTTACACTGTGTGTGAAGGAATGATAAACTCAGTCTTTATGCTTGTGTTCTCACTTCTGATTCTTAAATTCAAAATGAAAAATGAATTTTATTTGAAGTTGTGGGAAAAAAATGCTCCACTACTTTAATAAAATACACTGTTGAGATATTAGCTTTTAAAATTGTTTTCATTTACTTAGACAAAAATTAGACCTTACAAAACTAAATACTCGTCTGTCTCCTTCTTCAGTTATTACTGAAGAAGACTCTTTGTGCTGTCTACCGTTGTTTTCCACAACGTTCTTTAGAACTCTTGTCCCATGACAACTCCTGGAAAAAGAAATTCTTTAACGTAGATCATTTGGGTAGTGTTCTTTCCTGGTGTCAAGTCAGCTGCATATATTGTCATATAGAAAGTCATACAGTAGAAGAAGCCCTTGACCCAATTTTTTTTATGCAGTTCATTTTTTTTTCCTGTAATGGGAAGCGTATTTTATGAAATACTATATTTATTTTTAAAACTTTTATTTTATCTTAAATCTTTCTTAAGGTGAATCAGTTACTTGATTCATCAAAAATCTGATATACTTTGGCATCCACAGATACTTTTGAAGAGTTTTCTGAGTGTTTCGTTATTGGAGGTCAGTTATTAAGCAGACATTTGCTGCCTCTGTTATGTGTCAGGCATTGTACTGGGAGCTGATTATACAGTGATAAGTAAAGTCTGTGTGATTATCATAAAGGACTTTAGCTCACAATCTAATCCTTATATTCAGGATTGTGTTTTAGCATAAAAGATCTTATATGGAAAATAGCTGAGTACATTGACAAATAAAGCATCAATTTTTTTCTATGAAGTTCAAAATATGAAATGTAGAGTTGCTATTTTGGCAAATTGAAATACTTTCATTGTTATACTTTTGTTTGGTTTCTGTTTGATTTTGATTTTTCTTATCCTTCAGTAAAATTTGTCATTTTATAAAATTTAAAGTTTCATGACGTTAACCTTCTTTCTCAGGAACCAGTGATATTGTCAGTATAATTGAGTTTTCTGAGTGTTTTATTGTTCTTTAAAAAGAGAAATAGTTTATTTGAGCATTACAGTTTTACACTAATTCATTCCCTTTTGTGTGAGAAAGTTAAGTATAGAAGAGCATAATGAATTATCAAGTTTTTTTTCCTCTCTATTCAGAACAACAATAGCATTGATGATCTCACAAGCAATGTATTATTAACCACTGGTACATAATTGGCAAGTGATTATGATACAGTTCATTGTTTTTCTGGCATATGCTAGCTATTTCAAGATAACATAGCTTTAAATCAAGTGATGAACACTTAAAAATTTCAGACTCCTAAAGATGTGTATTGTTTTGAATAATTTCAGAAATTAAAGTTAAAATCCTCCTTCATCATCTAAATAAACATAAAATTCAATTGTCCAGAATACTGTTTTGAGGCATTTTGGATCTAACATCTTTAAAAAGTTACACTTAATCAACTCTGCTCCAAAACAAAAATGTAAAAAGCTTATAAAAATGCTTTTATTTCCTTTTAGGTAGAGCAATGATAGATATAATACTGTTGCCTTCTGACAAAGATCCTCCAAAACTGAGAGACTGTTTGCCTACTGTAGGAGCATTAAAACATTTGAAGGAATGGTATTCAGCAAAAGTTACTATAGCAGGAGATCATAGTGAAATGTAAGCTATCTGTGCTATTTGTTTTTACAGTTAACTTGCTACCCTGCTTTTAATAGACCCAGCGTTTGAAGAATTTTAAAAACGTGACAGTTTTATGGGGGTGGCCAAGTAAGCAACATCGTACGGGAAAACTAAAACTTGTTGGCCAGCCCAGTATGTCCTCCTGCAATTAGAGATCTTTTCCATTGAGAAGAACTTGGATTTCCCTTCTTTCATACTTTATATTTCTCAGAAGTTTTAAGCTTTTAGTAAATATTATGGATGCTGTTTCTGAACCCTCATTGAGCATCATTCTCCAAACACACTGTATATTTTAAGCAGGTTTGTATCCATGGTAAATGCCGTGGGTGTATGGCTACACTGGGTTTAGGACGGCATGTTTTTTTTGTTTTATGTGCAATGTAGAAATAAATACATACTGTTGTGTTTTATGACACTTGAGTAAGGATCAACTGTGTATCAGTTTTGATCCTTAATTAGGTGTTGGATTTGTTCACTTCATGCTTTTCTTCATTCAGCAACTGTCTGTTGACCCCTGTCATTATGCCAAGCACAGCAGTATTTACTGGGGAATTACAAAAGTGAGATTTGATCTTTTTCATTGAAATTCAGGGAGAAACTGGAATGCATATAGTCAGGATACTCTGTCAGTGCTATTAAGGAATTTCATACAGAACTGTTGTGGGAACAGTTTAGGAAAGCAGTTCTTGTGAAGATACGAATTTCATTCTTTCTGTGTGTATATGTGTGTACATATGTGTGTATCTGACGTGTTAAAGCCAGTAAATAACAATAGGAAAATCTAGTCATCTGTAGCATTAAGGATAATTATTCATAATTCGTGGTGATGTTGAGATTAGATGAACATATGCTGGGAACTTCTCCAGAGACTGATTTAGTGAATGTTCTATAATATTAGTAGATCAAAGCAGAAATATAAACTTTACATTTTGCTTGTTTAGCTTGTAGTTAACTAGAACCATTAAATCTAAGTCAAACTTAAAGACTGTATTGAATTATCATGAACTTTTTATTTATAGAAATTATCAGAAAATTGCAGAATACCTTTCTGCTAATATTGTATCTTTTGAAGATCTCAGAAATGCTATTGATTCAAAGGAGCTCTGGAGGGGAAAGATTCAGATATGGGAGAGGAAGGTAAGTGGATTTCTGTTACCACAGTTTACAAAGCAGGCCTTTAAACTTTATTTACAACACAGATAATATAAATGAATCCTAATGAAAATGTACCATTTTGCCAGGGTCCAGCCCTGGTGGATCCAGGGTAATTCGAAGGGGAGACGGCGTGGTGAGGAAAAACTTACTTAATTAGAAGTATAAAAGATAGATTAGGAAGAAATAGTATAGTAGGAAGATTAGTGGAGAAAAGAGGCTGAATAACTTGGTTTACGGGGAAAGCCAGTACAGTTCCAAGAGAAGGAACTTGCACCGTCTACGTTAGGCCACCGGCGTCCTCTTGAATAGCGGGGGGTGCCCCGCCTTGGGCTCCCTCTCGCGTGGGTCTTAGAGGCCGGGGCAAGTAAGTAGACATGGTGAGCCTCCACGCCCCAGAAGGGAACTCAGCCAGAAAACAGAGTAAGAAAAGAAGACGGGGGAGACCAGTCTTTCCAGTGACTGGCCCCTCCTCTGTTGTCCAGAAAGGCCTTTTATACCTTTTTTTGTACATAGAGATCAATGGATAATACAAAATTATGCAGCGTCAGCAGCCCTGACCCTTATCGAGACCAGGCTTTCTCTCTGCATACCCAGCTGTATACACAAGTCCTAGGTGATTTACATCATCATCTGGCCAGAGGGCCAATTAACATTTTATGGCCCTTTTCTGATGAGGGTTTGTCAACCAGAAGACTTATTTGTGTTGATCTTCCCAAAGTCTGGTACCACTCTCAGCACTAAATAAAGTTACATTCTAACATAGCAAGGACACAACATTTTATAACAGTGAAAGAAGAACCGTGATTTATAACAAAGAGAAAAGTAATTAACTCAAAAGTCTAGTATTGCTAACATCAAAACTACTATATTCCTATTTCTGCATCCCAATTACATTGATTAATATCCTTCAGGTGCCTAAGAGATAAAGGATATGGAGGCCTGGTGGCAAACATTAACTCAACAAACTCTTCACCAAACTAATTCTTAGCTCCAAAAGGCTCCGTATCTTTAAGATGTTTTGAGCTTCGTGCCTCTGACGGTTGGGGGCTGTAAACAGTCCACAGGTTGTAAAGTTCAGGCAGATAGGTTAGAAAGCCATTAGAGGGGTTCAGCTGAGACATCTTTTTATGTGCAGGAGGCTGTTAACTGGAGCTCTGAGCTGACTCTTGCCGGAGAAAGGTGGCAATGTCAGAAGAGCAGAGCGTAGCAGACAGTAGGCAGACAGCTTCTGGTTCCGGGGGAGATGCTCAGACAGGCCCCTCGAGACTGGCTCGCCTTGCCCATCAGCCTCTCCGCGTGGCCTTGTCATGGGTGGGATCTCCCGTGCTGGCTCCCGGCACCATTTGAAGATGTTCTGGAAGAACACTTACCTAAATAGAACTTCTTCATTAATAGACATGTTCTGAATTTATAGTTACACAATAGCCCACTGGCTTCATGTTGCTAGAACTTTCTATGTGACTACTTCAAACACAGAACTGAATTTTTCACTTTATTTAAATTTAAATAGTCACTGTGATTGTTTTGGGCACTGCAGTTCTAGAATGTAACATTATTTTACAATATAGCTTTTAACATTAGTTGAGTTCATGTTTGTCCAAGCTGCTTTATTTCATTGCATATAAGTTGTATCCACGTTGAAATAAGTATTTCTGGCATTTGATGTATTTCAGTCTATTATGCTCAGCCACTCAATTGTGTCCAGTTCTTTGGGACCTCATGGACTGTAGCCCACCAGGCTCCTCTGTCCATGGGATTCTCCAGGCAAGAATACTGGAGTGGGTTGCCATTCCCTTCTCCAGGGGATCTTCCTAATAACCCGGGGACCGAACCCCAGTCTTTTGCACTGCAGGCAGATTCTTAACCATTTGAACCATCAGGGAAGCCCCTTTGGTTCCAGAGAATGGGCTTAATATACTCTTGTGGGCTAGTGAAAGGCCAAGGAGAGCGTTTCATGAAAAATTCATGTGTAAATTGAAATACAAATGATGTGTACGTAAATGAAAGAATTGCATTTTGAGCTGAGGAATCAGAAATGAACTTGTATATGGTTTTCCTCTCAGCTTTTATGTTGCAATAAGATGTATTAATCTTCATAACTTATTTCATGATGTCTGTAAATGTGCTCTCTTTGTTTCTTTTCAGTTTGGAAGTGAAATTAGTTTTCCTGAATTTTGTTTAAAGGGAGTCACACGGAAGAATTTTGGTACATCTAATTTAAAAACTTGCTTTCTTGACAAAAAGTTAATACCATCGAAGGATAAAGATATTTTGCCAAAGGTAATCTGTGTTTTGTTTTGCAGTCATCCATTCATAAATATCGTTATAAGATACATTTGAATCTTCAGTTAACTTAGCTAATATATGTGCTTAAGTATGCTCATTCATACAACTTTTATTGTAACTGTTCTTAAATTATAGTGTGTTATCAGCATTGAATGTTGGGAAAACTATCACTATTCCATTTCAAGATGGAATGACCCTAATGTTAGGCCAGTGTAGGCCTGAAACCACTTTGGTTTGATCTTTACCTTTTGAGCTTTCTAGGACTCAGCTTGAAGGGAGCGCGACACAGTGGAAAGAGAACAGGCTTTGATCTCTCTGTCTCTGTGTTCACATGCACACACGCATGCTTCAGTTCAGGCGCTCAGTCGTGTCCGACTCTGCAACCCCATGGACTGCAGCACACCAGGCTTCCCTGTCCGTCACCAGTCCCGGAACTTGCTTGAACTCATGTCAGTTGAGTTGGTGTTGCCATCCAACCATCTCATCCTCTGTCGTCCGCTTCTGCCTTCAGTCTTTCCCAGCATCAGGGCCTTTTCTAACGAGTCAGCTCTTTGCATCAGATGGCCAAAGTATTGAAGCTTCAGCATCAATCCTTCTGATGAATATTTCGGATTGATTTCCTTTAGGAGTGACTGGTTTGATCTTCTTGCTGTTCAAGGGACCCTGAAGAGTCTTCTCCAACACCACAGTTCAACAGCATCAATACTTCGGCACTCAGCCTTCTTTATGACCCAGCTCTCACATCCACATATGAATACTGAAAAAACCATACCCTTGAGTATACGAATCTTTGTATAAATACACACTGTGTGTCTTGTGTATTTTTATGTATACAGACACATATATACACATAATCGTATATGGAAAAATTAGTCAGATTTCTGCAAGTTTAAGATTTTGTGTTGTTTGAAGATGGTTTTGCTTTTCTTTGCCCTTCCTATTAAGTACTCTAACCCCAACCTTGGAAATACCTTCTTCACTAGCTCACTCTTAGTTTAGTTTTAGTTCTATCCAGAGAAATCCTTAATCTTATTTCTTCGAGTGGAGCTTGCTTTGTTAATTAGCACTCTTGGTTTCACTAGTCCTTTCTTTAATTACTTTGGTATTTTCTCCAAGGTTTTTTTTTTTTCTTTTTTTTTTAATCATCTCAGCATACCAGTCAGAGTCCATTCTGGTGCGTCTTTTCTTTTCCTTTCTCGGTTTTTCAGACCCACTTCAGTAACCTAGCCCTGGCGTATCTGTCTGTCTAGCTAGAGATAAACAGGATAAATTGAGGACTCTGGTCCTCTGTTGCTTACCTCTTTTTAGACTTTCTTCCCGTAAACTCTTTCTGGAAACTTTGCTTTCTAGGAAATCTCCATGTCTGTCTCTCCACTCTGCAAGCTAGAATTGGAACGGAAGAGATTCTTGTCCGTTGTAGAGAATGAGGTGTTTGGCTTGCATAATGTATAAATACTGTCTAAGACTAATTTTGAAGGTTTAACACCTGATCACTGATTTGTCCACTTTCGTTCTATTCCTGGTATTGAAACCTTACGTAATTTCATTTCCTTTTTAGGTTTTTCATTATTATGGCCCTGCTTTAGAATTTGTGCAGATGGTAAAATTATCCGACCTACCCTCCTGCTATCTGTCGGACATTGAATTTGAGTTGTATCCTTTTCATTTACACGTTCATCATTGATCACATTTTCTGGGTCAAATAGAGTTTTTTCCTGGTGCCACCACATTCAAATACTTGGCTGTGCTTTTGTTGTCATTTTTTTATAATATCCGTATGCCTTTCATTGCCATTGTTTTAAGAGAAGGTCTACAACTTGCAAAAAAGAATCTTCCTTCAGGTAGTATATTTATGCCTTTAGGATAGGCAGAAGACTTCCTGAAATTATCACGCATTTGTGGGGTAGGGAAGAGGGAAAAATGTTAGGCGTCTATGAAGAAAAACAAAATAATTTATATACTGTTGGAAGGTTCAGATGTTTCTCTTGACATTGACAGGATAGATAAAAGTGCCATTCTACTGTACTGTTTTAAATACCTAAGTAAATATGAATGCCATCACATTTGTCTGCAAATATTCAGCATATTTTAGAATCTTTTAAAGAAAACATATCTAAGACGTTTTAAGAATATACTAATAACAATATTTTGTATAAAAAGAATTTGTTGTTGATGGAAATGAAACACTGGTACACACAGTGTTCTTGAATTTTTATTCAGAAGCTCCAGTTTTTAAAATCTCTGGTTCTAATAGTTTGCAGTATTCCTACTTCTTGGTGTATCTTCAGAATCAGAAAAATAATTGTCCTTAAGGAGAGGAGTAATTGTGAGTTCCTAGTTTAAAATTTTTGATAAATGAATTTAAACATCTTGTGAGTTGGAGGATCAAACTTATTTTAGGCAGTTAAATTATTTGACAGCTAACCATTCCGTCATTTCTTTAACTCCTTAGTACAGGGGATTGACAAAAAACAGTACCAGGCAGAACTCCAAGTTGCTGTTGGAGCAGATTTCCTCCCTGTGTGGCGAGGTACAGAAAGTGGGGTTTCGTTTGTTTTTAACTCAGTGTTTACAGATGTGTGAGAAAAGGGGATATATATTTTTTTAATCTGTCTTTGTGTGATGATTAGGTTTCTTTCACATAACACATTGTTTTGGTCCTAATTCATATTAAAACATGTTGGACTTTTTATAACTCCAGAGTCTACTGCAGACAGGAAGTGATTTTTGTTTTTTTAGAAGAGATTTTCAAAAATAAGCTTCATGATTGGTAATTGCTTTAAAGTTTCAGGCTACGTTAGGTTATTGTTAAACTACTCCTTTCACCTTTGATTTCAGTTTTGTGGCAAAATATTTATATGGCCCAGATGATAGACACACTTAAGTGAAACATTTTCCCGAAATGTATGAAGGTCTAGGTACCCTCTTTTGAAGTTACAATGAACTCTTTAGTCCTTAGCTTTATAGATAATGTTTCAAGTCAAAATCAGGCAAATACCTGTAATTTGGCACTGGTATAAAATAATTATTAATCTGTCTATTGAAGATAGGCAAGACCAATCCTAGAAGATGTTGGTATGTATTCATGTCATATTTTCAGTTGTTTTATTTTAAATTTGTTGTATTAGATTGTCATATTTATTGTTTCTTGGGCAGTGACTGTAGAATATTGGACTGTACTTTGTCAGTCAGGGACAAATATTGGATCTTTAAATATATGTTCCTACTTTAATACAGCAAAAGGGATAATTTTTGAAAACATAGATTATGTAATTTGGCTGATCTGTAAATGTGAAACAGCTCATTGTCTTTCTACACTGGGTTAAAATTAGTCTTTTACATTTTTTGAGAGAAAATTTTAAATTGCATGCTCATTGCTTGAAATAATCCTAGTGCCTTATACCATGGTTTTCATTTATTTATTCTTTTTTTTGGACTGCCTGCCATTTGCTTGTTGCAGGTACCGGAGAGAATAAAGTGAACAAGGTCCCTCCTTGGGAAGCTATCATTGTGCTTAAATTCTAGTGATTTATGTGATCCTAGGTCGACTTCTGAGCTTAAAAAGAATGTTTGATTATCCCCAGAATAAAAATAAAGGCCATTTAGAGGAATGCTTATTAGATTAGAAAAAGGCAAGATAAAATTGTTAGGGAATCATAATATCTGTTAATCATATGGGCAGGAACATTTTTGTTAAAGAGGAGAATTTATAAGGCTAAAATCATGATTGTCATATTAGTGCCTGCTCGTTTGGTGTTTGCCCTCTGAAAGGGGTTTCAAATGTTGTCTTAAATTTTGAAATAGAAGGTAAAACCAAAAGCCTCGTTCTCAGGTCTCACAGAGTCTGTCTAAGGGTTCGTGTAGGAGTGAGCACAGCTAAGTCGCTTCAGTCGTGTCCGACCCTGTGCGACCCCATAGACGGCAGCCCACCAGGCTCCTCTGTCCGTGGGATTTTCCAGGCAAGAGCACCAGAGTGGGATGCCGTCGCCTTCTCCTAGGAGTGAGCCCAGATCGTCAGAATCCAAGTTTGTTGTCAGTGTCGTGTAAACTACTGACATAAGTTTATTTTGTAGGAAATTATAGCATATGTGATTTAGAAATGTTTATTTTCATTTTTGTAGTAAATGTTTAATCAAAAACAGGCTGTCTCAGAAATGTGGTTATTTATCTGGATGGTGGATCTGGATATTTATAGCAGGGTATAAGTTATGCTTTGAACTGTGTTTAGCATCTCTGCATTGTTAAGCTGTAACTATAAGTTTAATGGTCATGTAATTGTTAAACTGTAACTGAACTCTGAATACTAGCATTACAGCTCTGTCTGCCCTCTGGGCCAGATGGTCTTGTCATGCATTTTGGGCTAAGAAGTCTTATTTATGCGAGGAGGAAGAATTAGGACTTAACGTTTAGAAAATTAAACATATATCTTTTAGAATGAATGATTATTTTCCTAAGTATTTTTATTTTAATGTCTAATCTTGAGTATGTAGAATATATTTGACTTAAAAAGATTATGGCTATAATAATAAAGGAACGCAAGCATATTTAATTGTACCTTCCTTATTTTGCCCCAGTAGACTTATTTTTGTAACTGTTAAGAATACCTAAGCAGAACTAATAAATAGCAGCAAAAAGTGCTAGTTAGCTCTGTGTCACATATCTCATAGAGCCCGTCTGTCTACAGAAGGCGATTAAAAGTGGCTTTGCTTTAGATTTGAGATGCCTTGTGCCTAAATTTCACCCAAATTCAAAAAATGTATGTATCGAGATGTGCTGATTTTGTAGCTTACATTTCTAAAATAACAGGCAAAGTACAGCTTTCAGGGTTGCAATTTGTATTGTTCAGTGCTTAATCAAACTGAGAATTTACCTAAATATGTTATGTTGTGTTTGAGGGAACAAGTATTTAATGAACATCTGTGCACCAGCTGCAGGAATATGAGGATGACTAAGTTGAGCTTGCTCATAAATGAGCTGGACGCTGCTGTATGTTTTCTGGCATACAATTCATGGTTTCTCTGAATTTTATACCTATTAGCATTAAGTCTCTGATATCTAGAAACAGAAGTTATGAAATTGCCTTTTGATTCTAATTTTGCAGCCAGAACAATAATCCGTTTAGACCCAAAGTTATGAAACTATGGCTTAGTGTGACCAGAATCTTTTGGGGACAGATAGAACTTGTGGCCTCTCATTGATTTGCAGATAAACAAAGGAATTATACCCACAACCTAAACTTAACTGTGGTAAATATGGTGTTCAGATACCTGACTCAGTGGGAGGGAAAGGAGTGCTTGCAGCTGAGTACCTTTCTGTGTTTTTTGGCTTTTTTTCATGGTAGAGGTGAGGCTGTGTTTTGGGTTTTTGTTTTTCAGCTGTGATAGTGAGATTTTGGGGAGGGCGCTTGGCTGAAGGTGTGGTGTGCGGGTGGAATGACAGTGGGGAGCTGTCAGGTGATGCTCTTTTGGAGTTGCTTTCCGGTGCAGCCCCTGAAAGTCTGTTCTCTCTCATCCAGGCCGGCGCCCTTTTTATGTTGCCGTGTGCCATTGCTCGCATGCTTGCTCCTCCTCCCAGCCAGCTCAGCTCAAGAAGGTGGAAGGAATACATGGCTAGAAACCCTGGGACAATCAGTGGTAAGCAGCCCAGTGTTCCTGGTGTGAGACAGATAACGCACATATAAAATCTGGAACAGAGATGGCACTTGTTCATGAGAAAATGTGTCATTTATTACTACTAATTAACAAAGACCTGTATCATATTAAGATTTTTTTAATCTAATAACCTACTGCAACATATATGCAACAACCTTGATTCATTCGTAAAATATCAGTGTTCAAAAGACAGAAATCTTGGTTAATTAGGTAGCTAATTATATTGAACCTGGGTTTCTTAGAGCCATTTCAGGAATAAAACTGATGGAAATAAAGTGATTATTATACGATATATTAAAAAATAAGCTTGTTACAATTTTCTGATGAACTTAATAGAATTTAACAACTTTTTATATGCTGTGCACTATTCTGAGTACTTTAGAAATCTTGATTCATTTAAATTTTATAATAACCTTATGAAATAACATTTATACCCATTTAAAAAATGTGGAAAATTGGGGCTTGGAGAAATTACAGAGCTATTAATTGGCAGAATCTTGTTTCAAATCCTGTCTCTTCCAGTTAATAGCTCTGTTAACTTCTCCAAGGATTTGAACCCAGGCCTCTAATAATCTATTACATTCAAGATGTCATTAATTTCTATTATAAATGCAGATTATTTAAATCAAAACTAATATTTCCTGAAGTAATGGTGGGTCAGATGTTAAAGTCACTTGTCCCTAGTCACATCGCCAGAGTGTGTTCCTTTGTGTTCTTCGCCATGTATATTCCAGCTGGACAGTGCTTGTGGGCTGTGCCTGGTGGCTCAGCTGGTAGAGAAGCCGCCTGCAGTGTGGGAGCCGTGGGCTCAGTCCCTGGGTTCGGAAGATCCCCTGGAGGAGGGAAAGGCTGCCCACTCCAGCATTCTGGCCTGGAGGTTTCCATGGAGTCGCCAGGCGGTGGACACTTCTTTCTTTGTTTAGTTCTGAGCTTATGGTTAGCTGTTGTGCTCCATGCTGTGGTAGGACTGCAGGCGCGTGTCCGCCCTGCTGTAATCTCCGGAAATGCTCTCAAGTCAAGTGCTCGTGCGCGGCCGTGTCCAGCTCTCTCTGCCCCACGGACGGTAGCCTGCTAGGCTCTCCTGTCCTGGGAATTCTCCAGGCAAGAATACTGGATGGCTTGCCATTTCCTTCTCCAGGGGATCTTCCCGACCCAGGGACTGAGCCTGCGTCTTCTGCCTCTCCCGTATTGTGGGCAGGTTATTTACTGGGAAAGCTGCAGAGATACTCTAGAGCCCTAGAATGCCAAGGAATACAGTTTTACAATCAGTGGCTTTCCCAGAACTTTATAGGAAATAGGTGAGATATTGAAATTGATGTTAGCAAATGTTGAATTTGAAATGCACATAGTATTTATGTAGAAAGTAAAAGCAAGAGTTTAAAGTTTTAGATGTATATCTCAGTGAGTCATGAGGGGAGGAGATTTAGAGTTTTAGTTAACCAGCTGTTTTGTTTACCTATTTTACAAGTCACCCTAGTTCAGTTGAGTTCAGTCGCCCAGTCCTGTCTGACTCTTTGTGACCCCATGGACGCAGCGTGCCAGGCTTCCCTGTCCATCACTAACACCTGGAGCTTGCTCAAGCTCAGGTCCCTTGAGTTGTTGATGCCATCCAGCCATCTCGTCCTCTGTCGTCCCCTTCTCCTCCTGCCCTCAGTCTTTCCCAGCATCAAGGCCTCTTCCAGTGAGTCAGTTCTTCCCATCAGGTGGCCAGAGTATTAGAGTTTCAGCTTCCGCATCAGTCAGTCCTTCCAGTGAATATTCAGGGCTGATCTCCTTTAGGACGGACTGGTTGGACCTCCTTGCAGTCCAAGAGACTCTCAAGAGTCTTCTCCAACACCACAGTTCAAAAGCATAAATTCTTTGGTGCTCAGCTTTCTTCATAATCCAACTCTAAAAACCATACATGACTACTGGAAAAACCATAGCTTTGAATAGACGGACCTTTGTTGGAAGAGTAATGTGTCTGCTTTTTAATATGCTGTCTAGGTTGGTCATAACTTTCCTTCCAAGGAGTAAGCGTCTTCTAATTTCATGGCTGCCGTCACCATCTGCTGTGATTTTGGAGCCCCCAAAAATAAAGTCTGACACTGTTTCCACCATTTCCCCATCTGTTTCCCATGAAGTGATGGGACCGGATGCCATGATCTTAGTTTTCTGAATGTTGAGCTTTAAGCCAACTTTTTCCACTTTCCTCTTTCACTTTCATCAAGAGGCTCTTTAGTTCCTCTTCACTTTCTCCCATAAGGGTGGTGTCATCTGCATATCTGAGGTGATTGACACTTCTCTTGGCAATCTTGATTCCAGCTTGTGCTTCATCCAGCCTGGTATTTCGCATAGATGTTAAATAAGCAGGGTGACAATACACAGCCTTGACGTGCTCTTTTGCTGATTTGGGACCAGTCTGTTGTTGTTCCATGTCCAGTTCTAACTGTTGCTTCCTGACCTGCATACAGGTTTCTCAGGAGGCAGGTCAGGTGGTGTGGTTTTCTCATCTGTTCAAGAATTTTCCACAGTTTGTTGTGATCCACACAGTCAAAGGCTTTGGCATAGTCAATAAAGCAGAAGTAGAAGTTTTTCTGGAACTTTCTTGCTTTTTTGATGATTCAGTGAATGTTGGCAGTTTGATCTCTGGTTCCTCTGCCTTTTCTAAATCCAGCTTGAATATCTGGAAGTTCATGTACTGTTGAAGCCTGGCTTGGAGAATTTTAACATTACTTTGCTAGTGTGTGAGATGAGTGCAATTGTGGAGTAGTTTGAGCATTCTTTGGCATTTCCTTTCTTTGGGATTAGAATGAAAACTGACCTTTTCCAGTCCTGTGGCCACTGCTGAGTTTTCCAAATTTGCTGACATATTGAGTGCAGCACTTCCACAGCATCATCTTTCAGGATTTCAAATAGCCCAACTGGAATTCATCACCTCCACTAGAGGTCCATACCATTTCCATCCTTTATTGAACCCAACTTTGCATGAAATGTTCCCTTGGTATGTTGAATTTTCTTGAAGAGATCTCTAGTCTTTCCCATTCTACTGTTTTCCTTTATTTCTTTGCCTTGATCACTGAGGAAGGCTTTCTTATCTCTCCTTGCAATTTTTGGATTCTGCGTTCAAATGAGTATATCTTTCCTCTTGTCCTTTGCCTTTAACTTCTCTTTTTTTCTCAGCTATTTGTGAGGCGTCCTCAGACTACCATTTTGCCTTTTTCCATTTCTTTTTCTTGGGGATGGTCTTGATGCCTGTCTCGTGTACAGTGTCAAAACCTCCGTCCATAGCTCTTCAGGCACTCTGCCTATCAGAAGAATTGATGCTTTTGAACTGTGGTGTCGGAGAAAACTCTGGAGAGTCCCTTGGACTGCAAGGATATCCAACCAGTCCATTCTGAAGGAGATCAGCCCTGGGTGTTCACGGGAAGGAATGATGCTAAAGCTGAAACTCCAGTACTTTGACCACGACACGCGAAGAGTTGACTCATTGGAAAANGGTATGTTGAATTTTCTTGAAGAGATCTCTAGTCTTTCCCATTCTACTGTTTTCCTTTGCCTTGATCACTGAGGAAGGCTTTCTTATCTCTCCTTGCAATTTTTGGATTCTGCGTTCAAATGAGTATATCTTTCCTCTTGTCCTTTGCCTTTAACTTCTCTTTTTTTCTCAGCTATTTGTGAGGCGTCCTCAGACTACCATTTTGCCTTTTTCCATTTCTTTTTCTTGGGGATGGTCTTGATGCCTGTCTCGTGTACAGTGTCAAAACCTCCATCCATAGCTCTTCAGGCACTCTGCCTATCAGAAGAATTGATGCTTTTGAACTGTGGTGTCGGAGAAAACTCTGGAGAGTCCCTTGGACTGCAAGGATATCCAACCAGTCCATTCTGAAGGAGATCAGCCCTGGGATTTCTTTGGAAGGAATGATGCTAAAGCTGAAACTCCAGTACTTTGACCACGACACGCGAAGAGTTGACTCATTGGAAAAGACCCTGATTCTGGGAGAGATTGGGGGCAGGAGGAGAAGGGGACGACAGAGGATGAGATGGCTGGATGGCATCACCGACTTGATGCACATGAGTTTGGGTAAAGTCTGGGAGTTGGTGATGGACAGGGAGGCCTGGCGTGCTGCAATTCATGGGGTCGCAAAGAGTCGGACACAACTGAGCGACTGAACTGAACTGAACTGAAGGCTATTAACATGGATTGAACACTAACGTCTCTTAACTAAACTTGAGTGTATTCTGGACAGCCCTTTATTTAGTTTTCCTCTTGTAATTTTTTACAAGATAATTTTTTGATTTAGAATTTACTCTTAGTTGGTTTTTTTTTTCATAGTTTTTATTGCAGGTCTAAGAAAATACCTTATCAGTTGGCTTGATTTGATTTTTTTTAATCTCCTCTTTAAATTTGGGGATTCATATTGGTAACTTCTGAAAAATAATTAAAAGTCTATCACATGACCATCTTTGAAGCCAGATTGTTGATCACTGATTAGGCTGTATCATTAAGGGCTGATTAAGCTGACACTTCACAGTACTTTTTTTTTTTTCAGTGTTAGAAATAGAAGCGATCAGATTGGACAGTTGATTATTGAGTTCTGTTTTACTCATAACCCTTCCTGCAGGGGAAATCATCCCACTGGCAAAAGCTCTACTGTAAAGAGGAGCCAAGGTTTGGCTAGTGCGCGTTTGATGCCTCTTCCACCCTCTTGTGGTGCCCCTCCCAGTAGCCTGTCTCACTGCCAGATAAGATGCGAACTTCTAAATCAAAACTCTCTTTCCCCACAGCCTGTCGCATCCCGCCCAGCTGTTCTCTCATGGTGCCTTCCATGCTCCCTTTCCTCCAAACTACACTTTATACTCTTTGCTGGAACTCCTTCCTGATTTGTACTTTTATGATCTTGTTAATTTTTCACTGAATCATACCTTTCTGTTCATGCTTTGTAGGTACTATGAATTAGGGATGGTACTACAGTCTGGGGATTGGTGGTGAGCAAGGCAGACACGGCTTCTCCTCTTCTAGAATTTACACTATAACTTAGAAAATAGATATGGAGAAGGAGCTATAAGTCTTAGGTATACAAATACAAAGTCCTACTTATACAGATACTTACACAAAATACTTAGTTATACAGATACTAAATACAAAACATTGTACTGGAGTGGGTTGCCATTTCCTTTTCCAGGAGATCTTCCCGACCCAGGGATCGAACCCAGGTCTCCCGCATTGGAGGCAGATGCTTTACCATCTGAGCCACTGGGGAAGTTTATCACATAAATCATGCGCAGAGGTTATTATTGCTACCGTTTGTGGTACAAACATCTGCTCGGGTGTGTGAATGTGAGCATCTACTTGTATTTGCGAATGTATGGGATACTGAAGGTTTTCAGCAGACTTGCTGAGCAGCCGGAGCATGCTAGGTGTGTTCTGCATGCTGGACCGGCAGTAGACTGGACAAAGAGCCTGCCCCGGGGAGCTTCCAGGTGATGGCGGTCACAGGTTTAGTTCTTACCCAGAGTGGCTGGGTCTCGCAGTTTTGGGAAACCGCTACTCTGCGGTCCTTTTCTCGCTCAGGCCCTAATTTTTGCTCTCCTGTCTAAGGCTGCAGCAGGACTGCTATCCTGACGCGCTCTCACCGTCCCGGCTCTAGTTTTCTCCTTAGTGCTTCCTGCCATCTAGTATACCTACTGTGTGTTCATTTCTCTCCCTGGAGAAGAGAGACAAGGCGAACTTTTCACTTTTACTCGTTGCTTTATTCTCCGTGCCCTGAACAGTGCCTGACCCTTGATGGACCCCATGGGCTGTTTCAGGCTCCTCTGTCCATGGGGTTCTCCAGGCAAGGATACTGGAGGGGCAGGCTCTTCTCTTCTCCAGGGGAGCTAACCGACCCAGGGATTGGAACCCAGGTCTCTTGCACTGCAGAGAGATGTTTTCACCCTCTGAGCTCCCAGGGAAGTCCTGACACTTACAGGCACTCAGAAATAAGTGTTAAATGGTAAGTGAGATGTAGACTGTGTTTCCAGTTAGTAGTGACTGCTTCCTGGAAAAGTGGAGAAAGACTTTGAATGGACTGCAGTGCTCCAGCTTTTAGCAGTTCTTCAGGGTTAATGTCAGAAATCAAGGGATGTATATCACACATATATGTATTAGTTTGAACTGTGGTACGTCCAAAATTGTTAAATATCAGCAATTCATATAGTTTGACCTAAAATAGAACAGTGCCCAATTTGAAGTATGCTTAGATTGAATGGCAAAAGAATGATTTTTAAAAGTGATATTTTGGTGAAGTATTAGAGTATTACGGTACTGGGAAAAATGTAAAAGACCTATGGAAAAAAACACAAGTAACTGAACCCTACTACATTTCTGAAGAAAAGCCTGTATATTTAAACTTGTATTAAAAAGCCAGTTGTGTAATGAGAAGAACCTGGTACACCATATGTTCACAGAGATGTTTTATGAAATTGTCAAAAAATTGGATGTTGATCATTGCCTAATGTTATATAAAGAATGAAAAAGCTAAGGTACAGAGGAATCGGGAAACTTGCCTAAGGTCACAGGGTGAAGTCAGAACCCCCACCCAGGCCTCTCTGCTGGTCATCTGCGAGTCAGAGATTCCACCCAAGTCTCTGTGATCATTTCACCACCCTGAGCTCTGTTTTCGCCACATTTTTAAAAAATTGAAATTCTTTTGAAAGGAAACAGTTTTGAAGATACTTGGCCAAAAAAAAAAATTATTAGTTAGGACTAATACTTTGCATTGAGGACGCTTGTGCCTTCTTCATACTCCCATCAGTGGGGTAAAAATGTTTCAAAATAGTGAGCTGAAACTGACAAGGTTAAGGTGACTCTAATTTATTTTATAAATATATTTGCCCTTGAGAAGAGGTAAAGGACTTGGATAAAGATTTTTAAACAGATTTCCGTGGCAAAGACAAAGTATTCTTTCAGTCAACTAAACTTAAATTTATTGTATGCTCGTTGTATTCAGGGCATTAGTCTAGATGCTAGAAATTCAGTAGTAAAAACTGTCAACCAGCTTTACTGTATTAACTGTTATTAAACATACCATGGGACAGCATACNGAGGTAAAGGACTTGGATAAAGATTTTTAAACAGATTTCCGTGGCAAAGACAAAGTATTCTTTCAGTCAGCTAAACTGAAATTTATTGTATGCTCGTTGTATTCAGGGCATTAGTCTAGATGCTAGAAATTCAGTAGTAAAAACTGTCAACCAGCTTTACTGTATTAACTGTTATTAAACATACCATGGGACAGCATACTTGTTCTCTTCAAGCACAGATGGGACTTTCTTCAGGCCAGACTATATGTTTGTTAGGCCATTAAACAAGGCTCAGTAAATTTAAATGGATAAAAATAATACACAACGTTTTCTCCAGTTATAATGGAATTAAATTAGCAACAGCAGAAAGAAATCTGAGAAATACTTTAAATATTTGGAAACTAAAATTTAAGCACACTTCTAAATAGCCCACAGGTCAAATTAAAAAAATACTTTTAACAGAATGAAAGTAGAAACAAACATATGAAAGGCCCTCATTGCAGTTCTGAGAGGGTTCTGAATGCTTATCTTAGAATGGAAGGAAGGCCTAAAGTCGACGTTAACCTCAGGAAGCTAGAATACTAAATCCAAGTTAAGCAGAGGAAGGAAATTAGACCAGAAATCAGTGAATGAAACACCGGGGGCTCGATCAAGACACTGCAGACTCCAAACATCGCTGAGGGCACTGCAAGAAGGGAACAGTGAATGGAGAGGCGCGGCGTGTGCAGTTTCCAGACTCGGCACCATCATGCCGGGCCTGCTCTCCACGCTGGCGTGTGGCGGTGCTGTAGCAGTGTGGGTCCCTCAGGCGCGCCCGACTCTGTGCCACTCCGTGGACTGGAGCCCGCCAGACTCCTCTGTCCGTGGAATTCTCCAGGCCAGAATACTGGAGTGGGTAGCTGTTCCTTTCTCCAGGGGATCTTCCCGACCCAGGGATCAAACCCAGGACTCTTGCATTGCAGGCGGATTCTTTACCATCTGAGTTACAGGGAATAGATTCAATCTAATCTCTAGTGAAATTACAGGAGGCCTTTTCATAGAAATTGTCAAATCAGTTTGACAATTTCTGATACTAGATTTACCGGAAATTACAAAGATCTAGAATGGCTAAAACAATTTTGAAAAGGAAGAGCAGCTTATGAGAATTTATACTGCCTGATTTGCAACTCACTCTAAAGCTGTAAGAATCAAGACAGAGCTCACGCATGTCAGTGGAACAGAATAGACAGGCATGCCAGTGAGAAAAGGGTGGTCTTTTTAACACATACTGGGATAATTGAATGTTCATATAGAGACTCAAAAATTACACACATATGCAATTATATATGTAAAGTTACACATGCCTAAATGCAAGCACTGAAAGTATAAAACCTCTGTAAGAAAGCATATACCAAAAGGATAATCCATTAAGCCTATAAATGCACCAAAACTTTAATTTTTTGAATAAATTTACCTGTCCCCTTTTTGAAAGACTCTGCTAAGGAGAAATTTTAAAATCTAAGAGGAAATAGTTTCAATCATATTGTCTTAAAATGGACAGATTTTTTTTTTTTAAGTTCTTGAAACTCAATAGTATGGAGACAACCTGATTAATAAGTGGCTTAGAGATTTAAGATGGTGCCAGTGGTGAAGAGCCCAGCTTCAATGCAGGAGACATGAGAGATGCAGGTTGATCCCTGGGTCTGGATGATCCTGTGGAGGAGGGCAGGGCGGCCCACGCCAGTGTTCTTGCCTGGAGGATCCCAGGGACAGAGGAGCCTGGCAGGCTGCAGCCCAGGGGGTGGCAAAGAGTCGGACACGACGGAGCGACTAGGCACGCAGCACGCTAGTGCTGACCACATTTCCAAAAGAAAGCTCAATGCTGCTCTCTGGCTTCCAAAATTCTGGGAATTACGTGAGCGAAGAAGGGTGAAGGGCCTCAGTATTTAGTATACCGGCATTCACTTAATAATGAATAATCAACTTCAGCCCTAAGCTCTGTCTTATCTCTCCCAGAGACATTTTGTCTTACTTTCTCCAGAGAATAACCATGAGTCCCCCAGGTTGGGGAAAGGATGGTCGTTTGCCTAACAGAATGAGGAGGGATCTGGACACCAAACAGCTCTTAAGACAGACTCTCAGCCTGTTTCCCTGTTCCACCGTCATTTTGTCTCCGGTGCCATCCCAGAGTCCCGTGTCGGGCGTTGTAGTATAGATTTTGTTGCTTCCAAACTCTCTATGGTTTTTCTCAGCTTAGCAACTGGGAGTCTGAAGTCTCTTTCCAATCATTCATCTTCTTTCCTGTTTTCAGAGTTCAGTTGCTGCTGTCTCTTCTCTCAGATACTGGTTCCTGTAGTTCTCTATTTTTAATTTATTCTCATTTCATGGAATTTCAGGAGACAGTGAAAATAAATGCTCATGTCCAATTCACCATCTTCTACAAAGAGGCTTCTGTTTCTGTTTTTATCTGAGAGGCCCCACAGTCTCTCCTTGACCGTCACCGTAGCCCTCGCTTGTTTGGCTTTGCCGTCGTGACCGACCTTCGCGTTGCTGGCGTGCCAGCGCAGTGAGTGCTGACCACCCTGCTGCACAGTCCGCTGTGGGCGCGCCGTGCAGGAGCGAGAGCTGCACAGTCCGCTGTGGGCGCGCCGTGCAGGAGCGAGACGCTGTCTCTGAGCACGCACGCACGCACGCACGCCTTTCCCAGCAGTGGCGCTCGTGTGCGTGCAGGGCCCAGCTTGCTCCACTTTTAAAGAAACGAAAGCTGGAAATAGTAGTCGATACATTATGGGTGTGAATATATAGAAAAGATGTAATAGAACTCTAAAGAGCCACATCAAAAGTAAGTCAGTGAGTATGCTGCTGCTGCTGCTGCTGCTGCTAAATCGCGTCAGTCCGACTGTGCGACCCCATAGACGGCAGCCCACCAGGCTCCAGGCAAGAGTACTGGAGTGGGGTGCCGTTCCCTTCTCCAATCAATGAGTATACATGGTTTTAATTTAAAGTAAAATGTATATGCTTTGTGAGTATCATTTTTGTTATGAGTCTCTGCTTTAACAGCTTCCTCAGTTAAATGCTTCCCTGGTGGCTCAGAGGTTAAAGCGTCTGCCTCCAATGCGGGAGACCTGGGTTCAATCCCTGGGTCGGGAAGATCCCCTGGAGAAGGAAATGGTAACCCACTCCAGTATTCTTGCCTGGAGAATCCCGTGGACGGAGGAGCCTGGTAGCCCACGGGGTCGCAAAGAGTCGGACACGACTGAGCGACTTTATTCTACTTACTTACTCACTCAGTTAAATGCATAAATTAAATTTAAAAAAGATAAGTAAGTAGGGCTTCCCTTGTGGCTCAGCTGGTAAAGAAGCTCCCTACAGTGTGGGAAACCTGGGTTTGATCCCTGGGTTGGGAAGATCCCCTGGAGAAGGGAAAGGCTACCCACTCCAGTATTCTGACCTGAAGAATTCCATGGACTGTATAGTCCATGGGGTTGCAAAGAGTCAGACACGACTGAGCATTTCAGTTTCAGTTAAGTGAACAACTGCCGTCCCAAATATATTGAGTGACACCTTGTTTTAAAATAACATAGAAATGTAATTATATCCTGTGGATCAAATGTATGATTCTGCTATGTTGTCTGCTGAATTTTCACATGCTTAACAAGATAATTGTTTTTGTTTAGTTCCAGATGTTGAAGTGAAAGGAGAGAGTTCTAGCTATTATCTCTTGTTGCAAGGTAATGGCAGTGGAAAGTGTAAAGCCACATTGATTCACTCAGCCAACCAGATCAATGGCTCGTTTGCACTCAGTTTAATTCACGGAAAGCTGAAAGCAGCGACAGAAGAAACCAGATTGAGTGAGTGTTAACTTTAGAGGGAAAGCAAAGCATTTTTACGTTTGTCTGTGTAAATAGTCAGCTACGTGGTTTTTAGTGAACTTACTGTCTTCAGACTGCATTTCACTTTCAGTAAATTTGCTTTTACTTTAAATATTTTATAACACATTTGAACAATTTAGAATGCAGAGAATTAATCCCTTACGTATCACACTTCTTAAAATGTAACAGGTCACCCCTTCAGTTCCAAACAGGAAAATTTTCAGTATTTTCCACTTTAAACAATTGATCTTTCTAGAATTTACTTCTCATTGTTATTTACTTTCATCTTTTCTTACTGTCCAAGCTCCATGCTTGGGTCATCCAGCACGGTGTGAAGGACTGCCCCAAGGTTAGCTTAACAGTGGCTGTTTATTAAAGCCTCCCGGAGCACTGTGACTGGATGCTGCTCCGAAGGCCCACGTGTGATTGCCGGCACACCCGGCTGCGGCTTCTCTCACCTGAAGCCTTAACGGGGCTGGGTGTGTAGGCCGGCTCTTCCCCCGCGTGTTTGGTGCCTGGGCTGGGGAGGCTGGAGCAGACGGAGCTGCTTCCCTCCTCCCACGCCTGGGCTTCCTCGCAGCAGCGTCGTCTCCGGGAAGTCTGGTTCCTGTGCGGTTGCCACCTTCTCTTAGGGCGAGTGTTCTAAGGAGCCGTGAGACTTTCTGCACCCTGCGTCTTGCGTGGTCACTTTCTCCATGCCTGTTGGTCTCCTGGGTAACCTAGATTGACTCTGGAAGGTCCGCACAGCAGGTGAGAAGCAGGAACGGCTTCACGGGGAGGCCATCTTTGGAGAGCAGTCCTAGAGTCCATCAGTGCTTGGCGTAGCGGTTTCAGTAGCTGAAGGAGAAGAAGATGCAGGGGAGGGGACTCGACTCTGCTGCCTAAAGCCTCTGAATTTAAGGAGCAGGCCAAAGTGCACAATGCAAAATAATTTAGTATGCTTATTTCTGCTATTCATTTATTACTGTTTACTTTGAAATATGCAAGATGAAGAAAAATAATTGACTTTTAATTACGCTTTAACACATTTCTTGAGAACTAAATATTAATTGTTGTTATAAACCGTCTTTAATACTGATTTTTTCTGTTTCTTAGGCTTTCCTCTTGACCTCCTGTCACTTCCAAGCTTCTCCAAGGAGCAGCTCATACAGAGAGAGAAGCAGTTAGCCAGTGTTCAGGCTTTGGCTTTGAAGGAATGTCTGAGTAAGTAATCACGTGTGATTACTGTTTATAACTGATTATTCATTCTGCTGTAAGAATGTTGACTTGAGTCTTTAATACTGATTTTTCCTGTTTCTTAGGCTTTCCTCTTGACCTCCTGTCACTTCCAAGCTTCTCCAAGGAGCAGCTCATACAGAGAGAGAAGCAGTTAGCCAGTGTTCAGGCTTTGGCTTTGAAGGAATGTCTGAGTAAGTAATCACGTGTGATTACTGTTTATAACTGATTATTCATTCTGCTGTAAGAATGTTGACTTGTTCAGGCCTAATGCTTTATTTTAACACTTTTTTCTTACACACTTTCTTTTAGATATGATACTCAGTTGTAGAACTATTCTTTTTTTTTGCGGGAGGTGAAGCAGAAAAGAATAGCTTCATTGCTTGGTCATGCAAAGAAGCCATAGTGGACTCCTGCCCTCGAAACCTGTGTGTCAACCCAGGGGAGCTTGGTGGGGAGCTTTCTGGCAGCGGCTCAAGGGCGGCGTCGCTGCCAGGTCTTAGGTGGCCGGTCTCCTGACCTTTTTTTTTTTTTAATCTAAATTTTTTTTATTGTAGTCAAAGTCACATAATATAAAACAATACTATATTTTATTCCTGTTTAACTGTGCAGTTCAGTGGCACTAACTACATTCTTGATAGAGGTAATGTAGGGTAGAAACGGTCTGTAATTTTTTCCCCACCAGATTCAGAATATTCCTATTACATATTGTGGTTACCATTTATTATAATAATTATCCAGGAAAATTTAGTTTCTCATTATTTTTAATTGTATGCCAGAAAGAATACTTCTGGTTAATGTAGTCATCTTTACAAAATTTCTCTTTATATCATTTAGCTAGAGGAGAGGAAGGTAGAGATTGCAAACAGAATAAAATGCAAATCTAGAGAAATTAATAGGTTAACCTGAGCATTGCTTCTTAGACTTAATCATAACTAAGCACATTGCACATATTGAGTGAAGTTGGATCATGGGTTTTTCTTTATTCAAGAAATTGACACTCTTTTAAGGGTTGTTACTTAACATTTTTTTCCTGTGTTTCTAAATGTGAACTTGGTTATCAATCTTAACATTGTTTTAATAAATAATCATTCATTAATACCTGATAGGGACTTAAGCTAATTAATACAGAATTTCTAAAAACTTGATTCAACCTGTGAGGCTTCGTTAGTTGCATATAGAAAAAATGATTATTAAGTACATACACTATAAAATGAAAAATATCACTCTTTAAAAGCATTTAAAAATGTTTTGGATTTGGTAGTTCATTTTATTCAATGGAGAATAATTTTAGAATACCTGGTCTTAATAATTTGTATAAGAATTACTACTTTTTTATTTGTGCAAAGCCAGAGTGATGGTGTAGTCTTGAACTCCTCAAACCACTTTTCTTTTGACTATGAAAATAATCCAGTATAATTGGGAAAGACAAATTAGTTTAAATAAAAGGTAGTATGTATTAACCCAAGGGGAAAAAAAAAAGGAAAAAACCTAAAAATAGAGTTACATGTGATCCAGCATCTCCAGCTCCTGAGCATATATCTGTAAAAGATGGAAACTGTCATTCAAAAGGGTACGTGTTCCCCCGTGTTTGCAGCAGCACTGTTCACAGTAGCCAAGACATGGAAGCAACCTGCATGTCCATCAGAAGGGATGAAGAGGAGGTGGAGTGTTGCTCAACATAAAAAAGAACGAAACATGGAGAGACCTAGAGATTCCTAGACTGAGTGAAGTCAGGCAGAAGATGAGCATCCTGTATCACTACACGTGAAATCTGAAAGAATGATAGCAGTAAACTTACTTATACTCACAGACACAGGGAACAGACTTACGGTCACCAAAGGAAACAGAGACGCAGAGCAGGGAGAAGGGTGGACAAATGAGGGATTGGGGTTAGCAAATACAGACTGTGTATGTATGTGTCAACAGCAGGGTCCTGGTGTACGTAGCACGGGGGGCTTAGGCAGTGCCTTGGAATGGCCTGTAACAGGAGGGACTCAGGACAAGAGTATGTGTCTGTCTCTGAATCGCTTGGCTGCACACCGACAAGTGACACCGTGTAAGCCAGCTAACCCTCAAGTTAAAAGGCAGAAAGGCTGAAATACGAGGGAAACACTAGTATTTTTGTGGATAGAACCGCTATATTTCAAACATCTTCTTGCTTGGTGGTGTTTACTTCTGACTTTGCTCTAGCCCTGCTAAGCC
Organism: Oreotragus oreotragus; assembly: GCA_006410675.1. Taxonomy (NCBI): domain Eukaryota; kingdom Metazoa; phylum Chordata; class Mammalia; order Artiodactyla; family Bovidae; genus Oreotragus; species Oreotragus oreotragus. The sequence continues at coordinate 712,045 of SJYX01023213.1, forward strand.
CCCTTTAGGCTTTGAATCTTTGCCATAAGCCTCTGGCAGCTCCTTAAAGCTGAGTTCCTTTAGCATCTTCCCTCTGTCATCTTCACCTCTCTTCCTGACCCTCCCAACCAGAAAGACTGAGGGCGGAAGAGCATGCAGCTTCCTGAAGCTGGTCACTCTCTCCTCTGGGTAAGGCCATCCCTCCTGCTTGGTTGGGAAGGGAATATAATCAACTTGTTGCCTGTAAGTGTGGCTAGAAGCTCTGCTTTGGGGAGAGGGGAAGAGGAGGTGCCAAATAAATGCTGAAAATGTGGAAGCATCAGCAGCTGAGGTATAACCCAGGCAGGAGCTGGATGGATGGCCTCAGCACTGGGCAAGGACACGTAGGGGGCTGGAGGTTGAAGGAAGCCTCAGAGCTAGTAGCTGCTCGAGACGTCAGCTCTGGGGATATCCACACACTGGCCAAGTGCAGCCTGAAGCGTTAAATCTTGGTTAAGGTGAGTGACCCACTTAATCCATTATGGTGGAATTACTTGCTGAGCCAGTCTCTCCTTACCAGAGAGTGAGCACTGAGTTGGAAATCTGGGGACAAAGGTTCAGAGTTCATGTATCTCTGAAGGCAGAGGAGGATGACAACAAACCACGTTCCAGTGTAAGAGAATCTTAGCGTCTCTTTCAGTGATTTTCAGAGAAGTGAGTATAAATATAAAAGTATTTAAATCGTTGTAGTTAATTTATACCTGGTCAAAATGAAGAAGAAAGCTTTCTTTGGGTAAAAATTAATGTTTCAGTATCGTTATAGATTATAGTCTCTGCTGGAAAAGAAGAAGTTGTTCAGAATCCTTTTCAGAATCACTAATCAGACATGGGGTAAACGTACTATCTCCCCCAGTATTTCTCTGGTTACTGAGTTAGAATGAGCAACTGGGAAAGTTTGCATGAAAACTTTATTCTTAAAAATTATCTTAATTTTTAACTATACATAGATATTTAGATAGAGACATTTGGAATGGTACATACATTTTATAATTTATGTTTAACTTATCTTTTGTAATTCATAAACTTGTATAATTAGAAATATTAAATATCCTACTTCTCTGATTTGTAAAGAAAAGGCTTGGGGTTTCCCTGGCGTCCAGTGGCTGAGGTGGGCTCCCGGTGTAGGGGCCAGGTTTGACCCCTCCCTGGTCAGGGAGCTAGATCCCATGTGTCACGACTTAGACCCAGTTTAGCCAAATAAAATGTAAGAAAATAAGAAAGACAAATGAAAAGGTTTAAGAACACTGAATGATTTTTAAATAACTGCTCAGTGTGATGCAGAACAGACTCCAAAATAGCAGCATTGTCTTATTGCTCCAGGACTGCGGTCACAATTCTGAGTTCCCCACTTTGATTTTAAATTTATAGAGCCCTGTGCAAACCTGATTGATGTTCATTCTGCTGATATTTTTAGATGTTTACACTCCATTTTCCTTTACTAAGTCCTGAGTTATTACTAGCTTATTTTAGGAATAGCGTTCTTTTGTGAATTCATTTTAAGACTTGAGTCCAATATTTTTCTCCCAGATCTTTATCTGTCACTTGTGTTACAGACTCGTCTGTGTAGGGATTATTTTTCACCTGGGTAAATTATCCTGCTCACAGACCGTATTAAGTCTCATCTGTTTCTCTCTATTGCTTGGTCATTAAGGTCATAGGAAGTCATGTCCTGCTTTCCACATTGCCCCGCATGGTGACATGGTTGACAGTCTTACGAAGCATGGGTCAGTGATGGACTTAGTCACTAAGTCGTGTCTGACTCTTCTGACCCCACGGACTAGAGCCTGCCAGGGTCCTCTCTCTGATCGTGGATTCTCCAGGCAAGAAAACTGGAGTGGATTGCCCTGCCCTTCTCCAGGGGATTTTCCCAACCCAGGGATCAACTGAGGTCTTCTGCTTCACAGGCGGATTCTTAACCATCTAAGCCACCAGGGAAGGCCACTTAGCTACCTACCTATCTATGAATTTACTGCTGAGTCTTGTAGTATATGAGGCCAGTTTCCCTTTCTTGTATAATCTTTGTTTTCCTTGGTTGATAATCACCTATTTTTAATTTGCCCTTTCTTCTGTAGAGGCAAAAATACTTCTATGTTTCTCCAGAGCCTCCAGCATTTCTGCCACACACCTGTCGTTAAACTTATTGTATATTCAAACACGATAGTTCCTTTTTATTTCTCATAGTTCTTTTTCTGGAGTGTTTCATATTTTAGTGTATTTTGAATAAAATGTGTCTTAGACCTATTGGCATCTTAGAGACTTCTCTGTCCTCTTCTCTTTTGGAAGCTACTATTGTCTAGACCCCTTGACCTCCTTTTTTTTTGGATTACTCCCCTGTTTGGTTGGAGCATATCTTGCATTAGCTTCCTGAGTTTGTTCTTAGAGCATACAGTTTTCAAGCTCTTGCATGTCTGAAAATATCTTTACTAGACTGATAATTCGTCTAGGCTTCCAGGTTAAAAATTGTTTGCCCTCAGGATTTTGAAGACATTGTCCCTTGTCTGTTTTTTTGGCCACTTGGTAGGATATGTGGGATCCCCAGCCGGGGACTGAACCCACACTCCCTGGCCTGGAAGCACTGGCCCGCCAGGGAAGCCCCTGGCCCACCGCTTTCTGTGTTGCTGTGCTCCTGTGACAAACCGCGTACTAGTCTTTCCCTTTGAAGTGGTCTGTATTTACTCTGCTTTTGCCCCCTTCTAGAACTTTTACCTCCAGAAGCTTTGTCTCTGGAAGCGTTACTGGGTGAGTCTTAACGTGTGTGCCCCCCACTTGCCGCCGTCCAGTGTATTAAGCCGTGTACTTGATGAGCCACATCAGTACAAGATTCGCATTTCCTAAGTCTGAAAAATCTTCTTATATAATTTTCCTTTTTCCATTTTCTTTTTTCTTTCTAGAACTCTTATTGGTTATATAGCAGCCTTTTTTTGGATAGAATGTCTGCTCTTTTTTCCTGTTTCCATATTATTATCTTTTTGTTCTAGTTTCTGGGGGATGTCTTGCAGTATTTTTTAATTTTGATCTCTCCTGTGCTTAATTTTAAAAAATATTTTCATGTTCATTGACTGTTCCTTTATCAGATCATCCTGTACTTGTTTCATGAGTATAGCATCTTTTCTTAACTTCTGTGAGAATATTAATTGGTGGTTTGATGATTTAGTCGTTAAGTCATATCTGATTCTTGTGACCCCATGGACTGTAGCCCGCCAGGCTCCTGCGTCCATAGAAGTTTTCAGGCAAGAATACTGGAGTGGGTTGCCATTTCCTTCTCCAAAGGATCTTCCCAACCCAGGGATCGAATTCGGGTCTCCCGCATTGCAGGCCGTCTGAGCCTCCGGAGAAGCCCTTACGAGAGTACTAATCCCAGACCTGGAATGCTTTTGCTTCTGCTGGGCTCCTTTTTTCATTTTGCTTGCTTTAGTCTTTCTGTCTCGTCCCAGACTTGGTTTTTAGTTTGGGTGGGCCTAATGAGTAACCCTTGTTTCCCAAATCTGGAACCAACCGAGTGAGAAGCTAAGAGACACACTGATGGAGATGAATCCCTGGATTGAGGGATATGACTTTTACTGATGGAGATGAGTCCCCGGATTGAAGGGTATGACTGTTTAGTGCTGTAACGGGTTTTCTGCTGCATATACACAGAACTGAATTTACTCCCTGGATGGCAGCCAGAGCTGGGCAACCACAGATGAGGCCTGCTGCAGCAGGGCTCTCACCACCATACAGAGGGTGAGCATCCTGAGGGTTTGCTCGCCCAGGTGGAAGTTAGAAAGGGGAGTTCTGATCAGAACGTGCCTGGTTTCTTTTCCAGACCAGCTCAGTGTGTGATGGGAGGGAGCAGGAAGCTGGAAGCATTGCTGAATCGAACTCCTTAGGTGTCTGAACACGAGACCGTGAAATGCAGAGTTCCCTGTCCCCTCCACCCCTTTCATTAAATGTCGGGTGATTTTTCCCGCTGTCCTGTTCTAACTGGGAAATGTTATGTGTCACTCTGATGTAATATTTGGCAAGCTTCAAGAGTGGTGGAGTAACTACTCCACACTTTGTTTGTGAGGCCCTGTCCGTCCTTCCGCCGCAGTGTCGGTGTCTAGCCCCTTTCCCCTGGGGCATTTGGGTTTTCACAGGGAGAGCCCTTTCAGCTTTGTGGTGGCCGTCTGCAGCGGCTGTCTCTCTGGCCGCCGGGCTGGGAGTCTGGCCTGTCCGTGTGCAGGCTCTCCCTCAACCTTGTGGTCTGGTCCTCCAGCACCAAGGGTTGGGGGTCCGGCCTGTCCGCGTGCAGGCTCTCCCTTCACCTTGCGGTCTAGCCCGCCGCCACCAAGGGTTGGGACCTCTGTTGCTGTTGGGTCGCTAAGTTGTGTCCAGCTCTGCAACCCGTGACCTGCAGCACGGCAGGCTTCCTTGCCCTCTACCATCTCCCGTTCCTGATAGGCTGTGATCTGAGGCTCCTCCTCTGTTTCTGTCTCATAAGGAGAGCAGAGTCATCCGGCTTGAGGGCTGGAGGCTAGGCACATCCATTATCGGTCTTGTTTTGGCTCAGGACCTTCCTGTATCGATTGACCCTTTGTCTGCTCTGCTGACTCGGTTACCACTCCACCATCATCTCATCCTCCGAAATTCGTTGAAAACTGCCATCATTTAGTGTTTATTCTTTTGTTCTTTTTTTATTCCTCGGTTGTGATTCTGAGTTTTGAATAGGAAAGGAAATAGACGGACCACGTTTAACCGAAAGTGTTACAGGTTTCATTTTCACGTAAGCACCAGCACAAGGCCACTCTCCACCCTCTGCAGTGCTTCTGAAAACCTGTGTGAACTTGTTCTGACTGTTGCTCACCTTTTTGTGTTGACAAGTCGCTCTGTTTATTTCACGTAACTGAAAACTCCTCTGTCACCTTCAGATGGGACTGAGCAAAACAGGCCTCCAGAGGAATGCTGATTTGCTTGAGAAATTCATTTGTTTTACTTTTGATAGTATTTCCCCTAAAATATAGTAGCTCAAAGGGTTTAAAATAACAGTCATGTTGTTAATCATACTGATTTGTTGTCTTACAGAAAGGAGAAAGTTGGCAAAGCAGCAAGAGGTAATTTCTGTGGACGAGCTCAAAAGCCTGCTAGCATGCACAAGGGAGCGCTTTCTAGGCCATTTTGATGCTCTTATCCCTGAAACAGGTCTAACAGAGACAGACAAGACCCCCAGTATGTTACCTGGTAAGGTCTCTGTTACTTTAAATAGTGGTCCTTTTTTTGTGTGTAGCATTTATGAGAGTTGTTATTATAACTTATAAAATGTATTGATCAAATCAAAAGCTGTCAAATTGTAGTAGTGATCTATTTGTGTGTACAAGTATGTGTGTGAATATCAATGTGTTGCATGTTCAATCATTTAGACGTTAGAATTTCTGATGCCTTTTTTGCTGAGCACGCTCAGGATAATTGTTTTTGAGCGAAAGAGAGGCACTTCACGGTAATTCCTCTAAAAACTGTTAATAAGCCGCTGGGATGGATGGGTTTCTATTAAGCTGTATTTTCATAAGGTGAGAAAAGTAGAGCTTAGTAAACTTAATGTAGTTAAAACTACATATAATAAGATGCTCCACACTTGCCATTTGTTATAGTAGGACGTCACCAAACTTACTGAAGGAGCAGGAAATGATTTCTGTATTAACTTGGCAATTTGTTTCTATTTTCCTGCTTTCTGTTCTGGTGATAAATTTGCATAGAGTGAAGCTCTTCAGGATTTAAAAAGGAAGCGTTTAACGATTGCCTGGCATTGTAAATGTATAGGATAATTTTTTGTTGTTATTCTGTGAAAATCATTTTTATTAACGGGGAAGGCAATGGCACCCCACCCCAGTACTCTTGCCTGGAAAATCCAATGGATGGAGTAGCCTGGTGGGCTGCAGTCCATGGGGTCGCTAACAGTCGGACAGACTGAGCGACTTCACTTTCACTTTTCTCTTTCATGCACTGGAGAAGGAAATGGCAACCCACTCCAGTATTCTTGCCTGGAGAATCCCAGGGATGGAGGAGCCTGGTGGGCTGCCGTCTATGGGGTCGCACAGAGTCGGACACGACTGAAGTGACTTAGCAGCAGGGAATATCTTATTAGAATAAAGAAGCAGGCATTTGCTTAGTCTATTGTTCTTTGAACTAAATATGTAGGAGATGGAGAGAAGATGAAGAGAAAACACCCAACCCTCTGGGGAGTCACTGGTTGGTGTTNGTAGGGGGCCGGACGGGGCGGAGCAGGCGGCATTTGCGGCCGGCGCCGGGGTGGAGAGTTGTGCGCCGGTCCCTGGGCCTGAGCTCCGGCTCGGGCTCGGGCGCCTGCGATGTCTCAAGATGGCGGAGCTGGGCGAATTAAAGGTACCGGCCCCCTCCCCCATCCCCATCTGGACTGAGCCGGGCTGTACGCCGAGTCTGGGAAGCGACCGAGACTGGGTGCTGAGGGCTCGGGTGGGGGCCGGAGACGTGGTGGGGACTGGCTGCTGGGGATGGAGAGAAGTGGCTGTGGGCGAGGAAGGGGCTGCGCGGGGCTCCGGGGGCGGGGCCGCGGGGCAGATGTAGGGGTGGGGCCGAGGGGAATTGCAGCTGTTGGGGGCCGAGGCTCAGGGGGCGGGGACGCGGGGTAGAAGTCGAATTTGGTAGTAGGGGCAGATGTAGGGGTAGGGCGGGAGGAAAAGCTGCTGTAGAGGCAAAGCGGGCGAGTCGATCGAGGCCTAGAGAGGTGACAGTAGGGGGCAGATGATGGGAATGGGGCAGGGGGGCAGGTTACCGGGAGGCTCCTGGGGGAAAGGCGCTGAGAGGATAGAGACTTTGGGGCTGCTGTTGGGATCTGAGCCTTGGGAAGTACCAGTAGGTGGCTGAGATCTAGGGGGCGGGGCTGTACGGGGATAGATCGAAGGGGTGGGGCAGAAGCATCCTGGAGGCTGAGAGGAAGGTCCTGCCTTAGTGAGTCGTTATCTCTGGGCAGAGAGAGAAGTGTGAGACTATGGGATTGAAAAGAAGAATTTCTTGACAAAGCTAATGGAGAAATAAAGACAGGACCGAGGAGATAAGGATGAGGATAAAGGTAGAGGAGCAAGTTTTTAATTATATTCCTCAAAAGGGGCCCAAAGCCATAATGCCTCCATAAGAATTGCGGATGATTAGCAAGATCGGCCCGTGGCAGGGTCTCCTGGAGATTCACAGAAGTGAGTCCTTTAAGCGGAGAGCTTACCACTACCAGAATCTTGAGGATAAATAACCATCTCGCAGAACCTTTAAAAACCATGGGGTTCACCCCCTTGCCTTCTGGCTTTATTCTGCCTTTTGAAATGGAACCAGAGTCATGGGAAGGCCTGAGGTCTAGTCACTGGTTCCAGCTTCCTAGGAGAGCATGTAGTTCTGCAGTCTGGCTCAGGGGCTGATCACCTTCTCTCCATTCTTCCAGGGGCTCTCTTTAGAGCTTTCCCCTTGTTTCTTCCACCCCTGTGGAGGAAAGGAAGAGTCACTTACTTTCTCTGGGTAGGAGAGAAGCAGGTTATTAGTTCCTGGCAGATGGAGTAAACAGGTAAACAGGAAGGATACCTGGACTCCACAATTTACTGTTAACCCCTCACCCCAAGTTTTGCTCTTGTTTCTCTCTCAGAAAAAATAGGACTGAGCGGTGAGTGTTATGTAAATAACACCAAAGAAAGGTTTGGGAAGTTATGAGCATTGAACCCTGACCTGGCCACAAAAGCTTGGGGAAAATAGCTGAGGTAGACTGAGGTGTGGAAAGGAGTTGATTTTGAGGCACAGTCCTCCAACCACCTGGCCCCTTTCTTCCCTATGGGGCTGTCTGGCCTGAATCCTATTCTCCCCCTCCTCCCCATCTCCTGTCCTCTTCCCAGGAGGCTGGGATGGGTCTGAGAGTCTGCGAAAGAGCAGGAGAGGAGATAAGCAGCTTAAAGGAGGGTCCAGGCTCAAGGCAGGGTGGTGGGAGGAGGCTGTAGTGGACTCAGAGGTGTGCTGTAGGGTGGCATGCACCCTGCCCCCACATGGTCAACTGACGGGATGGGGAGACAGGATTGCTCAAGCCTGGGGGTAGTGGAGAGGTGACCTGAGGGTTGCTAGGATGGGACTTAGATGTCCTTTTGGCTAGGTAGGCAGTTTGGCAGTAATCCACTGGCTGCAAAGCATCTTTCAGATCAGTGCTGGAAGGAAAGCGCATTGCCCACCTAATAGCTCAGCCCCAGTATCTTTGGCAGGACAGGCCTGTGCAAGATAGGATCCTCAATCTTCTCTGATCTCCACAGCACATGGTGATGAGTTTCCGGGTGTCTGAGCTCCAGGTGCTCCTCGGCTTTGCTGGCCGGAACAAGAGTGGACGGAAGCACGAGCTCCTGGCCAAGGCCCTACACCTCCTCAAGTCCAGCTGTGCCCCCAGCGTCCAGATGAAGATCAAAGAACTTTACCGCCGACGCTTTCCCCGCAAGACCCTGGGGCCCTCTGATCTTTCTCTGCTCTCCTTGCCCCCTGGAACCCCTCCTGTAGGCTCTCCTGGTCCTCTGGCTCCCATCCCCCCGGCCCTCTTGGCCCCTGGCACCCTGCTGGGCCCCAAGCGTGAAGTGGACATGCACCCTCCTCTGCCCCAGCCTGTGCACCCTGACGTTACCATGAAACCATTGCCCTTCTATGAAATCTACGGGGAGCTCATCCGGCCCACCACCCTCGGTATGGCTCTTTGTGTCCCTGGGTCTTCCTGGCCTCCCTGCCTCTTCCTCAAGCCTTTCTTAGGCTTTCATCCTGTGGGCTCAGCACACTGGAATAGGGGCCACTTCTGTGGCCCCCTGGGCATGGGTTTGGGAATAACTGCCCGTTTGTGTCCTCAGCATCCACTTCTAGCCAGCGGTTTGAGGAAGCGCACTTCACCTTTGCCCTCACCCCCCAGCAAGTGCAGCAGATTCTTACTTCCAGGTTTGTCTCTTTGAGTCCTCCTGCCTCATCCTTGGGTGGTTACCCTGAGACTCCGCTCTCTGACTTTCTTCTTTTCTTTTTTTGCCCCCCTTCTCACCATCCTCCTGCACCTGCTCTGTCCCTCATTCTCTTGTGTGTCTCGTCTCTATCCCCTGGACATCTAACTCTCTGTTTCTCTGTTCACCCCTGCGCTACCCGCCAGGGGCCACATATTGACATCTCTCCTTCTCCCTCCCTGTTTCAGAGAGGTTCTGCCAGGAGCCAAATGTGATTATACCATACAGGTGCAGTTAAGGTGAGTTGATGCTGTCTCCCAGCAGGACCCTACTGAGGGTGGGAACGAAGTGAGGGTGTGAGTGCTCCTATTAGGAGACACCCCTGCTCCATCACACCCACCCTAGTCCTGGAGTTCTTGTTTGGAAGCGAAAGGCTACAGATACCCTTGACTGATTTTCTGAGATTGCCTACTTCTCTTTGTCAGATTTTGTTCCAGAAACTGCCTCCCACACTTTCATCTTCTCTTATCTGTTACCAGGTTCTGTCTCTGTGAGACCAGCTGCCCCCAGGAAGATTACTTCCCCCCCAACCTCTTTGTCAAGGTCAATGGGAAACTATGCCCCCTGCCGGTAAATGCTCTTTTTCTTCTGACAGTCACCCTTTCCTTGTTTCAGTTCTTCAATGTTAGCTACACATCTGTTATGAAAGAGACTTGCCTAGCACAGTGCCTGACACATAGTAGGTGCTCAGTTTACTGCCTGAATCGATATAGTCTAGCGAGAACTAGGATAGGGCTGAACAAAGTTCTCTTAGAACCCAGAGGAGGGACATTGTTATTGTTTAGTCGCTAAGTTGTGTCAAACTCTTTGTGACCCCCTGGACTGCAGCATGGCAGTCCTCTGTGTCCTTCACCGTCTCCTGGAGTTCACCTAAGTTCATGTCCATTGAGTCAGTGTTGCCATCCAACCGTCTCATCCTCTGCTGCCCTTTTCTCCTTTTGCCTTCAGTCTTTCCCAGCATCAGGAGGAATATTAGTTCAACCCAAAGACTCAGAGAAGATTCTCAGAAGTGATGATCCTAGAGTTGAGGGTTAGAAGAAATCAGGTATCCCTACTCTTCCTTTTTAAGAAGGCAGTGAGCAGGTTCCTTTATCTTTGGTCAGTGAATAAGCTCTCCTTTTCCCCCAGGAATGAACCTCACTCCCAACCCTCGATAGTGCCCCAGTTTTTTGAGTCACTGAATGGGCCCCCATCTCCTTGGTCAGAGAGTGAGCTGACCTTTTCTCCAGAAAGTGAGTAACCTAAGACAAGATGTGTCTGCCCCTCCCTCCTCCAGGGTTACCTTCCCCCTACCAAGAACGGGGCTGAGCCCAAGAGACCCAGCCGCCCCATCAACATCACACCCCTGGCTCGTCTCTCAGCCACTGTTCCCAACACCATCGTGGTCAACTGGTCATCTGAGTTTGGACGGGTGAGCATGGTTGAGGCAGGGAGCCTGGAGAAGCCTGCAGGGAATGAGAGGGGACCACCAAGTATCTTGGGCTGGGGAAACATCCGTCTCTTTGTGGGTCTCTCTCCCTCAACTTGCTGCCTGTGGCCATCGTGCGACAAAGTGGAGATGGCGGTAGTGGTGGTGTACAATGCAGAGGCTAATTGTTCCCCCCACCTCCAAGTAGAATTACTCCTTGTCCGTGTACCTGGTGAGGCAGCTGACGGCAGGGACCCTGCTACAAAAACTCAGAGCAAAGGGCATCCGGAACCCAGACCACTCCCGGGCACTGAGTGAGTAACATCTTGCCCCTCTTCCCTCGACCCAGATCCAGTTTTTCCTGGCCCTCTGGCCTTTATAGTTAAACTTATACCCTTCTTGTTACAACTTATCTTGTTACCTTTTACGTGAACCCTAAAACCCTTGTGGTACCCCTCTTACCAGTCTTTGTGGTTGAAAAGTGGGGCCACTCTAGGCGATGAGTGACATTCTTGCATTCCCATTTATACATCTGCTTTGTACTTCACAGACCCTAACTGTTGGAATATGGGTTCTCCAGACCAGAAAGAGTCTTTTTTAAATTTAAAATTTTAATTTATTTATGGCATGCAGGTTTAGTTCCCTGACCAGGGATTGAACCTGTGCCCCTTGCAATGGAAAAATGAAGTATTAACCACTGACCACCAGGGAAGTCCCTAGAAAGAGTCTTAAGTATCGTCTATTCCAACTGTCTTGGCGATGCTTCAGTTCCCTCTAGGTCGTCTCTGCCAGAGATGCTGAAGATTAAGCATCTTTAGGGACTGGCAGATCCCCTTCCCCCACTTAGCCTTCATAATGCAGATCCCAGGTCACCCCCATATGCTATCCCATAGGGCCCCAAAGGCTCTCTCCCCAGCTGCCTCTCAGCCAGGGCCATCTGCTTCTGGCTTCAGCATCTCCCGGGCCTCTCTCCAGCCTTGCTGACCCCGTGGCTCTGGCCCCACTCTTGTTTCAGTCAAGGAGAAGTTGACCGCTGACCCGGACAGTGAGGTGGCTACTACGAGTCTCCGGGTGTCACTCATGTGCCCGGTGGGTACCAGGGAGAGGAGAAGGGGGAGGAGGGGTGGGATGAACTTCTGGACGCAGATGAGGGTGCGTAGGGAGGTTGGCATAAAGCTTTCTGGGATATGGGGACTCTGACCAGAGAACTTGTCTCTCCTCAGCTGGGGAAGATGCGCTTGAGTGTCCCTTGCCGCGCTCTCACCTGCGCCCACCTGCAGAGCTTCGATGCTGCCCTTTATCTACAGATGAACGAGAAGAAGCCAACGTGGACATGTCCTGTGTGTGACAAGAAAGCTCCCTATGAATCTCTTATCATTGATGGGTAGGACCATTCTGCATTCTGCTTCCTTTTACTGAGGATATCTGCTAGGACTGCTCCCCTCCTATATATAAATCCATATCTATAACTTACTACCCACCTGCAGAGCTTCGATGCTGCCCTTTATCTACAGATGAACGAGAAGAAGCCAACGTGGACATGTCCTGTGTGTGACAAGAAAGCTCCCTATGAATCTCTTATCATTGATGGGTAGGACCATTCTGCATTCTGCTTCCTTTTACTGAGGATATCTGCTAGGACTGCTCCCCTCCTATATATAAATCCATATCTATAACTTACTTCCCCTCCCTTGAACCCGCTTACCTGTCTGTTTTATATAAATATTATCTATCTGCCCACATTGAGGACTACACATTGTGCTGAGAACTTTGCATGCCTTATCTCATTGAAACCTGTGAGATGTCAATAACCCTGTGAGATGGGTACTGTTATTATAGGTGAGGGAAGCTGAAGCCTAGAAAGATGCAGTATCTTGCTCAAAGTTATACTGTAAGTAAGTGGCAGAGCCAAGTATACGAGTTGTTACATAGAACAAATACCTGACCTCTTACTGTACATACCAGTCGGGTTCTTTTGAGGGCCTGGATGTGCTGATCTAGCGAGTCTTAACTCTCTTTCAGATCCTCTGTTATGGTTCTCGTTCCCAGTGCCTTTTTTGAGGTGGTTTATAGCAGCAGCAGCACAGAGTTCTGTATAGAGGGCTTTCCTGGTGGCTCAGTGGTAAAGAATCTGCCTGCAATGCAGGACAGCCGGGTTCAGTCCCTGGTCGAGGAGATCCCCTGGAGAGGGGAATGGCTACCCACCCCAGTATTGTTGCCTGGGAAATCCCATGGACAGAGGAGCCTGGCGGGCTACAGTCCATGGGGTCACAGAGAGTGGGACACGACTGAGCGACTGACGCTTTCATAGTGTTCTGTACCTCTGCTCCTTCTGTCTTGTTCCTAGTACCACACGAAACAGATTTTTTAGCATGTATTTATTTTAAAACTTAGCATTTAAAGTTTTCACAGCGCTTCCCTCATAGCTCAGTTGGTAAAGAATCTGCCTGCAATGCAGGAGACCCCAGTTCGATTCCTGGGTCGGGAAGATCCCCTGGAGAAGGGATAGGCTACCCACTCCAGTGTTCTTGGGCTTCCCTTGTGGCTCAGCTGGTAAAGAATCTGCCTGCAATGTGGGAGACCTGGGTTTAATCCCTGGGTTTGAAAGATCCCCTGGAGAAGGGAAAGGTTACCCACTCCAGTATTCTGGCCTGGGGAATTCCATGGACTCTATAGTCCATGGGGTCACAAAGAGTCAGACACGACTGAGCAACTTCACTTTCATTTTCTTTATACACATTACTTTGATTCCAACAACCCAGAGAGGTCAGGAGGGTGGATAACAGCACTAATTTACAGATGAGGAAACAGGTTTAGGAAGGTGAGTTCTAGAACTCTGTGGCCACTGTTCCAGCCACCTCCCAGCCACGTGAATTCCCATCTTTCCTCTCCCCCAGTTTATTCATGGAGATTCTTAATTCCTGCTCGGATTGTGATGAGATCCAGTTCATGGAAGATGGATCCTGGTGCCCAATGAAACCCAAGAAGGAGGCATCTGAGGTTTGCCCCCCGCCAGGGTATGGGCTGGATGGTGAGTGACCCCTTGTCCCCCAGTTGAGCTAAATCTTGTGTGGCTTCTTCTCTGAGACACAGTCTTCTTACCGCCCTCAGGCCTCCAGTATAGCCCAGTCCAAGAGGGCAATCCATCGGAGAGTAAGAAGAAGGTTGAAGTTATTGACTTGACAGTAGAAAGCTCATCAGATGAGGAGGACCTGCCCCCGACGAAGAAGCACTGTCCTGTCACCTCAGCTGCCATCCCGGCTCTACCTGGAAGCAAAGGGTATGAAGAAACAGGCTGAATCTACAGCACAGGGCACAGAGGGAAAAATCAGGAATGGGCAAAGCCTGGGCAGAGAGGGAACTTGGGATGCTGAACTGGGTGAGGGCACCTGTGATTCCATCTCTTTCCCCACAGAGTCCTGACATCTGGTCACCAGCCATCTTCGGTGCTGCGGAGCCCTGCCATGGGCACGCTGGGCGGGGATTTCCTGTCCAGTCTCCCACTACACGAGTACCCGCCCGCCTTCCCCCTCGGGGCTGATATCCAAGGTATGACACGGATCACAGCATGGGGCCCTGGCCTGCCACGTCCTCCCCCAAACCAGTTCAGAACCCTTGCTCCTCTTCAAAGCGTTTTGGCTGTTTTGCAAAGGGCTACCATCCAGCGAACTTCTTTGAGTTTGTGTGTTGTGTGTAATGAAGTGTTTAGATAGGAGGTTGATTTTAATTTTTCTTTTCCTCCAGGTTTAGATTTATTTTCTTTCCTTCAGACTGAGAGTCAGGTAAGTGGTCCCTTCTCCACCTCAGATCTCTGAAGCTTCCTCTCTAGGGACTGACGGGGCCCCTCAATTTTCCTGAGACCTAAATCAGCTTCTTCATGAAGGGCGGGGCAGTATGGGCAGTTTATTTCCCTCGGAGGCCCCGCCTGGGACCTCCTCAGATTCTCACCCATCTTCCTCTGTCCCGTGACTGTCTCTAGTTTTTGGTGTAGTTCTGCTCTTGTCTGCTCACCCCCCACCCTGCCCCCAACCCATGTGCACTTGAGTGCCGTGGCTGCCCTAGCCGGACATTCCACACATTTCAGACGCCCACAGGGCCAAGCTGGTGGGGCTGTCTCAGGGCAGGGAAGAGGCCTGGGGTGTGGGGGAAGGAGTCAGAGGAGAGCTCTCCTGCTTCTCGGAGAACTCTTCGGGATTCTGAGGGGTTGATTTATCCCATATGGTATTTGTGAAATGAGGGAGGCGGGTAAGGAAGGTCCGGATAAAATCTTACACCACACTCTTGCTTCCTCCCAGCACTATGGTCCCTCCGTCATCACCTCACTAGATGAACAGGATGCCCTGGGCCACTTCTTCCAGTACCGAGGGACCCCTTCCCACTTCCTGGGCCCGCTCACCCCCACGCTGGGGAGCTCTCACCGCAGCGCCACGCCGGCACCCCCTCCTGGCCGTGTTAGTAGCATTGTGGCCCCTGGGGGGACCTTAAGGGAAGGGCATGGAGGACCCCTGACCTCAGGTCCCTCTTTGACTGGCTGTCGGTCAGACATCATTTCCCTGGACTGAGTCTCCCAACACTGAACAAGTATGCTGTGGAGTCTAGACTCCTGGTCGCTCTGAACGCTTGGGGCGGGGGCAGGGGAACTTTGGTCAAAGGCCAGAAATACCTTCATGGACACCGGTTTTTTGGCCTTATCTCTGCCTGACGAGGCTAGCACCCAAAGGGTTAATATTTAACCTCTTTTTAAGGACATTTGGGGTCTGTTTTTGGAAACGTTCTTTGACATCCAGCACATTCCTTTGGGTCCGTTAGCCTAGGCAGTGGGAGGCAGATGGGATGGGATGCGAGTTGGGGAAAGGGATGAGTAGTCCTCAGCCTTGACTGTCTAGGGCCTCGTGGGGAGGGGGCTTTTCTCGTGTCCCCCAGATGCCCTCTCTTCCCAGCCCCCACAGCCGGCTCTGCTCCTTCCCCGCATCCATTGTCTCTTCGTGTCCATTCCGTTTTCTTTGGCCAGACAGGTGGAGTAACCGAGATAGACAGACACATGGACGGAGAATTCTATTTTGGGTTGCAGATTTTTTGTGCGTAAACAAGAAAAACCAAAATATTCCAAAGATGACCTTCTTTGCCTCCTACTGCCCAGTATGACTGAGGAGATAAGGCCTTAGCCCGGATCCCCAGGCGTTTGGGAGAAGGGCCTGGCTGACTGCCTGGGTCGCTATTTATATATTTAAGTTCACAACGTTGCTTACGCTGACCAGCCTGGGGCCTGAGCTTCCAAAGGCCGGTGGCCCTGGGGTTAGGTCTGGTTCATTCTGCACCTTTCCTGGGAGGTGGGAGCATCCTTGTGCTCTCTCCTGTCTCCCTTTTCAGGCTCCTCTGGGGCCCAGGATCTATGTTGTAATTTTACTTTTTATTTTCACAGTTGTAGCAAAGTTCTTACCCATAATAAAGGTTGTGAATGTTCTGTGAGTGTCACGGAGGTGGGCTGGGGAGGTGATTAAACACTCGGCTTTCCAGATCCCTGGTGTGGGGAGGTGGGGAGGGAGGTCCACACTCTGTTCTTCGCTTGCTGGCCCTGGGGCCAAGTGAGCTCCGGGTGTTACACTGAGGACTTGCCAGGGTAGTTGTTGTTTCTTCCTTTCTTTGCCCCAAGCCCATAAGCACGCTGGCCGCTTCACCCCAACACTGTGGAGCCCTTAGGTCCTTCCTCATCCTTACCTGCCCCGATGTTGCAGCCAGAGCCTGAGAGCAAACTTGGTACCAGTGCTGACCCTCTCTCTGCTGTCTGCCGTGGCTGGGGTTGTCCGCAGCAGGGTGGATGTGGGCAAGGCCAGAGGCTGGACTCCTCCATTCTCTTTTAGTTCCACTGCACTGCAGAATGACAGCTCCTGTCTGGGCTGCGCCTTGTGGCTTAGCCCCACTTCCATATCCATTAGGTCATATGATCCTCCCAACAACCACAGGAGAGGGGAGGGTGGGGGGGTTAACCTCATTTTACAGAAAGGAGTGTAAAATGACTTGCCCCAGTGAGAGTGTGGGACTGAAACCCAGGTAGCCTGTTAGTCAAGAAAACCCTTAGGAGTACATAGGCAGTGTCTTTGAGCTATGTGCTCTCTTCACTATCAGTTGACCAACTCCCTCCCTGAATCTCCCCCACAACACATAATTTCCCCTGAGGAGGAGACAGAAGGTGAACTTCTCAATGTCTATGTGTTGGAGGGACAGGGAGAAGTTCCTACTTACGGGACAGAAGATGGTAGGTCCTGGGGAAGATGTTTGGGGGTCTCTGTCCCATCCTCTGTGGCAGCCACTGCAGCTGCTATGTCTGGTCCCAGCCACATGAAGGCACTCACCTCTCCTGCATTTGGTTGAATCCGAGCCTGGGGCCAGACATGTTGATCCTTTAGTCATGGCCTCTCTCAGAAGACCTGTTCTTGATCCCAGCCTATCCACAGGTGGAATGGAGAGACTTGGAGCAGGGGCAGGGGAGAGGCTATTGTATTTCGTGGTTCTCTCTGACTTGCCCCCCACCTTAGTCATCGTTAGAACCAGTCTGTCTGGGCCTCCTCAGCCCCATTTCCTTCCTCCACCGCCAGCCCTACCTGGAGCTGCTGCTGTGACTCCTGGGAGGTGACAAGTAGGTAGAGAACGATGTGATGGTATTTGGGGAGACCCCAGCTCAGCTTAGGAGGGTAGGCAGACTAAGAAGAAGAAGAAAAAAGAACTTCCTGTCCCTTTTTGAGACTTTGGAAATGCAGCTGAGGAAGGGGAGAGTATAAATGGTGTAGGAGGGACATGGGTAAGAGTCATGGGATTGGGGACTCCACCCACACTCCATCAGCTCCCTGGTGGTCAAGGCAAGTTGGGCTGTTCTGTGGGCTTTGGTGGGTTAGTAGTTATTAAGTGCTCTTGGTTAGATAGGAACCTCTCCCAGGCCCCGGTCTCACCTCCCATAACCCCAGAGGCACCCAGGAGAACTGGCCCTGGGGCAGCTGGAGTCCACTCTCCTCCCAAAGCTCTCGAAGCCCCCCATCCAGCAGCTGGGGGTGAGAGGGTAGGAGGTCAGAGAGGCCAACGCCTGGCTCCTACAAGCCCTGTGTTTGCCCTTCCCCCAGCCCACACCCCATGTGGTCCCAGACAGGGTCTCTCCTTTGGCAGAGGGTGCAGTTTGGCTCAGTTGATTGGTTACCTCTTCATCAGGTTCCACATGCCCACCTGCAACAACAGTGGGACCAGTCGGTGAAAGGTAGTGTTCCTGTCCAGGGACCCCCACTCACTACGCTTGACCCCTCCTCCAGTGGACACAGGTGCAGTTGTAGCCCCTTGTGATTCTGGGACCTACCATACTTCTGGGCCTACTTCTGTCATTCTGAGACTGGGAAAAGCGCTGTTGGGTAGAGGCAGATTTCTTTCCTGGACATTGGGCCTTGTCCTCAGTTCACTCACCTGGGGGTACCCAGAGGTTGGGCGAAATGTTGAGGGTGCTTGTCCTTCGCGTCAACAAGACAGTCTGATCGCTGGACTGCAGAATGACCGCCACACCCAGATCCACACCTCGACCATTCGGGGGCAGCTCGACCCCCGGAGCCCTGGGCTGTTGGTCCAGGGCCGCAAAAGGGCAGAAAAGGGGTCGCTGGCGGGAGGGAGCCACTGGGGTTAACACCGCAGAAGAGACAAGGAACTGGAGGAGCCCGAGGCAGGTGACCGGCCCAGGCCTCTCGCCTCCAGCTCCCACCCTCTCCCAGTCCCTTCCTTCGGTCCTCGAGCCGCCCTATCGCGTCCCCTCCTCTCCCCACCTGGAGCGGAAGCCTGGCCGACGCGCCTGGGAAAGGCTTGTCCGAGAGGACCAGCTGTCCCCGCTTCAGGCCGCAGTGCGTGGGCCACGGCCCGAGCCCCGACCCGGCGCCCAGGAGGCCGCACACACTCTGCGCGAAGCTCACCGACTCCGGGCGCCCGGAGAGAAGTAGCAGCACCCGTGCCGCCGCCATCACGGGCTCCGGCACACTTGGCGCCCTCTGCTGGCCCAGCAGCGCTTCCCTTCCGAGCCAGCGGAAGGCTCGGAAGGAAACCGGGCTTCCGGAAGGTCCCGGGGGAAATTTAGGGAAGAAACCTTGGGGATGATCCAGGAGGGCAATACATAAATGACAAAGCGGAACGCCTCTAGATCCTCAGCTCCTCTTGTCCTCCCATCTTCTGTTTAGGAAAATGATGGCTAGATTGAGTGATTTCTGGACTCATGTGTCATTTCCCACCAGGCATGGGTGGAACTATGTAAGCAACTCTCAGGGCACTCTGCACACCTGTGCTAGCAGGTAACACCTCGGATTAATTACATCTATCGCTTAACCAGACACCCAGGAAACATTCTTGACACCTTCTTTCTCTTTTCACTCAAATGGCAGCCAAGTCCACCAGATTCTACCTCCTTAAATGTTCTCAAATCTGTGTCTTAATCTCCAGCTTCCGGTGCCCTATTTCAAGTCTTCCTCATATTCTGCCTGATATTATTACAAATCTGTACGTAGTCCATCCTAAAAGAAATCAGTCTTGAATATTCATTGGAAGGACTGATGTTGAAGCTGACATTCCAATACTTTGGCCACCTGATGCAAAGAACTGACTCATTTGAAAAGACCCTGATGCTGGGAAAGACTGAAGGCAGGAGAAGGGGATGACAGAGGATGAGATGGTTGGGTGGCATCCCCAACTCAATGGACATGAGTTTGAGCAAACCCTGGGAACTGGTAATGGACAGGGAGGCCTGGCGTGCAGCAGTCCATGGGATCACAGAGTTGGACACAACTGAGTGACTGTACTGAAATAGTCCTGCCCCCGCCAATTCATTCTCTACAGTTGAGTTCTCTTTCCAAAATACAAGTCTGCTCATTTTGCTTCTCTGTGCTCTCAGGATAAGCTAAGCCACTTACCACAGCATAGCAAGGACCCACCAGTTCTTGCTCCTGGCTGTCAATTCTGGCAGGACTTAGGCCATTTTCTAGTCATATCCTATTTGTGGTTCCCCTGAGACAGGGTCTGCTTCCCTCTGCAGTCTTTCCCCTTTCACCTGGTAAATCCGTCTTTCAAATACAGATTGTGTCACTTCTCTTTGCCTCCTTTCTTGCCTGACCCTTTCCCCCTTTACTTCTATACTACAGCCCCCCCCAGCACATCCTTGTACTTGTCTCCTTTCATTACGTTTGTGCTCGAGGGTATTCATCTTTGCATTCTAGTACTGGGGACCTAATTCCTGCTCAAAAATGATGCTGTCTTGAAGGCAGAGATGGTATTATATTAAGAATTATCTTTGTGTATTGTCTCTACAGTTAACTGGCATTCCAATGTTTAATGAATTAGGACTAACACTTGGTAGGAGCAAACTGAAGCGATTATGAAATAAGACCTAACTGCTTTAAATGAAATGAAGCTCCTGGGACAAATTATACCAACTAGTCATCTATCCACAGTACTGAGAGAGGGAAGTTATAATTACCAGTTTTTAGGAATAATGGTGAAGAGAAAGGTAGTGATTTATTGAGTGCTTACCATATGCCAAGCACTGTGCTAAGTTTCACACACATAATTTCAGATGTGTTAGAAGCTGGCAAATGTGACATTTATCCATAGATTCTAGTATGACTGCTTGGGCCAATCCACCTGCTAGCCCTAAAAATAGCTTTTATCCCCCTCTCCATGGTAGTCTTTCACATTCTCTACACTGTGTGTGTGTGTTTAATATTACAGTTTAACAAAGTAAAGAACAGGTGCAGATTTTTGAAAATGGGATAAAAGCTTAGGAAGAAGTTTTTCTCGTTGTCAGGGATGTTCAAACACAGCTTTAGCTGACTTCTCGGTGGGAACTGATGCATCTAATAGATGATTAATCTAGTTGATTTAAGGTTCTTTCTCCTGGCGAGATTTGATGAGGGTAGAATATAAAGATGGTTCTAAAACAGGATCAGCAAACTTAAAGACAGGTCACACTCTTTCTGGTGTACTCCGGGTGGTAGGGAGAGGGAATGTCAGCACAGAATCTGGGTCTTCTCCTACTCCTTTATTCTTCCCACCAGTCCCCTCAGATCTTTGCAGGAAGATTTTTCTCCTGGGTCACTGTTTCTTCATGGTGCTCTCGATGTATGACTCCAGCAAGAAGGTGGTTTCATCCACCTGGATCTCACAGGCATCCAACCTGAGTGAAAAAAATGAGAGCGTTTGTCCAGACTCAACATGTATCAGCTCATTTAAGATTAGCGGCTGGACTGGTTACCCTCGAAAGTACTGGGCAGAAAACAAGAGAACTAATAGCTCATTCTCCCACTGACCAAGCATCTTGTATGTGCTAGGCACTGTGGAAACTGCTGAGGTTCAAAAAACAACACATCTGTCCCAGGAGAAGCTATAGTCTAATTTGCAAGGAGGAAAAAGCACATGGTAAAGGCACAGGTGTAAAAGGACCTAGTGTATTTTAAAATAGAAGCTGAGAGTGGCTGAGGCTGAAAGTGATTAGGAATAGAAGGGACTACCGCTTCTACTGATAATACTGATAAAAATCATCTATGGAAAACCCATACTGAGCATCATACTTAGTGGAGAACAACTAAAAACTTTCCTTCTATGATTAGGAACAAGACAAGGATGCCTGCTTTTTACTTCCATTCAACATTTCACTGGAAGTTCTAGTCTGGAAATTAGGCAAGAAAAACAAATAAACGGCATCTAGATTGAAAAGGAAGAAGTACAGCTATTTCTAATTCACAGATGACATAATCCTATAGACAGAAAAAACTCAAAGGATCCACAAAAAATTTACCACATCTAGTAAATGAATGGGCAAAATTGCAGGATATAAAATCAAAACAAAAATCAGTTCTATTTCTATATACTGGCAATGAACAATTCAAAAATGAAATTTAAGAAAACACTAAAACAGCATCAAAAAAGAATAAACAGGAATAAATTTAACAAAAAAAACTGTAAGACTTGAATACTGAAAACATCATTGAAAGAGATTAAGGAAGAACTAAGTAAATGCAAAGACCTCTCATATTCATGGGTTGGAAGATTTAGTATCATTAAGATGGCAATCTTCCCCAGATTCAAAGCAATCTCTATGAAGGTCTATGGTGAGGAGTGAAAGGAAATGAGGAAGAAGGGACAGGCTAGTAGGAGACCATGAAAGGACCTGTATGTTACGCCAAGGAGGCTGGTCTTTACACTGTAAACAAGAAGTCAATAAAGCATTTAAAGTAGAAGAGTGCTACTATCAATCCCTTTAAAGAAACTAACTTTGAAAGCATTATAAGAAATGGTTTGAAGGGGGAAGGGACTGCAAAGATCTTGGAAAAAGGTGAGAAGGGTGTGCATGGAGAACAAGATAAAAGGCCAGATTTGGGACACGCTGCTGAAGTAACATCAAGAGTCGTGGTGAACATGAGACAGAGAGAGAGAGAGGAGAAAGAGGAAAGAGGAGAGGAGAGAGAGGTGAGGGAGGAGAAGCTGAGAATATCTTCAGAAATTTGAGTTTAGGGAAATAGGTGGATTAAATTCTGTTAACTGAGGTGAGGAGGAAGATAGTGAGTTTCAGTTTGCTCATGTTAAGTTGGAGGGGTGGGAGGACATCAGAGTGGATTTGTTTGGAGGGCATTTTGAAACACAGCTTTGAAGTTTGTGAGGCTTACTTGTTGACATTGCGCTTCAGGGTCTCTAGCTGCTGGCGTTCGGGGGCTGTGATCATCTCCTCTATTTCTTGCAGTTGCGCCTCCTCTGCGCCTGTAGCCTGCATAGATGCAATGATGGCTTCTACCCTCTGAGACTTTTCTAGTAGACGCCTGTCAGAAAAACACAACTCTGCGGCATGTCCCCTGGCCTCGGAGATTCTTTCATGCCATAGACCTGGGGCGTATCTCCCCCTTTACCATGTTCCTGGTCAAAGTGGACAATGTCACTCTCTAAGGATGTTTTCTACAAGTTTATCTGACAAAAGTGTATACGAATGCATGATTATACCAACCTAAGCCAATAATTCAGTGTAACCAGACAGGTTGTTATCTCTACTGGTTTCCATTTCTATAGCAAATTTCCCCATAAGCTTTTTGGCCTTAAAATATGTAATTACTCAGTTGAAAATGTTACTCACTTGTTTTCTTTGGTTTCAAATTGTCTCCTTTCTATTAAGTTGGCTACACTCTGAGGAGAGAGAAGAAATGCACATAGATCTACATAAGTAGCTCAGGGAAAACAACTAAAGCGGGTGTGAGGGTGAGACATCTCTGTAGAGGGACTGCAGAGGAGTTACCTTGTAGCACCTGTGCAGCAACATTCGGGCAGCTGACAGGATGTTCACAGTATATAAATAGAAGGTCCGGGATGGGGCATGGTCTGGTGTTTTGGGAATTTCCTATTTGTCCACAGAAAGAAAAATAAGAGACATTATGCTTTCCTTCAGAACTGGCAAAGTAAATACCTGTGCCATCTGGAGTTACCAAGCCCTCTCTTTCACCTATATTCCCTCTTCCTCAGTCATACAGCATCTGTGTTTATAGCATAATCAGCCATATGGAGGGCTGGGATGTCCTGTTTTTCCCTTTGTCAACATCCTGAGTGGGGAGGAAAGAGAAGGCACTTAACATTTACTGAGCAGCTCTTATGTGCCAAGTAGACTGCATTTGATTTTTACAACAAACTATATTATTTCTGTTACCTCCATCTATCACCATTTTGTAGGTGGGAAAAAGGACGGCAGGTAATTTGCTTAGTGTAACTGGGTGATAGGCAGAGCTGTGACTCTGATTCCAAAATCCATTCTATCTTACTTCCTTTCAGGGTAGAGTACATAGCTCTGCATGCCGTGAGGACCCAACAGATGCTATTGACAGACTGACCGGTAATAAACTTAAGACTTGAGGAAAGGATAAATCATCGGAACAAGGAGCTAAAGAAAAAAAGGTGACAGTGATTCTGGGGTGATTTCTTGGCTCTGCCTCTTTTTTACAAGGCCAGATAAAGCCCCACAGTTATCTTGCAAGTGCTTGCTATGTCTCTGTCAATCTTTTTTTTTTCCTTTTGTCTCAAAGACAGATACAGAGTTTGTTTGAGGTTCAGAGTATTTGCTTCAGCAATTTCTCTCATCCATCACCTCTGCTGGTTGGCAATGATTGTTACCTGCAGTGATATGAAATTTTCTGAGAGCATCTTATAAAGCATATCCTTTGCCTCCTTTGCTGGAATCATTGCAAAGTCTTCTACCTGCTTCTGCTCCAGGTGTTTCTTTTGTAAAACTAGACGGAATATTCTGGCACAGCGAGATCCAAATCTGGAAAGGAATAAAGAAAGCAAATGGCATGCCAATATAAATTAGCTTTAGTTCTTAGTCACAGAGGGTTGTTTAGTGTCTATGTATGGAGCAAGGACCTGAGAGAAACAGCAATCAGAGAATCCTTCCTAACTCCATACATCAATGACAATACTGCTAATCATAAGAGAGTCACCAACTGCTGACTAGAATGCCTCAGTTCCTGCATTTGTAAGGAAAGGTGTTAGGAAGGCTGATGAATTGGCATCCCTGGGAATTAAGCAGCAGGGTATTTAGGTTAAAGAGCAGTAATAGATGGGATTCATAGTAGTCCAATGGAAAATGGGGCAAGATGTGCCAAGGTGTGCCTATACTGGTTGGCTACCTAGTGATCAAATCACTTGTTCAAATGGGGTGTGGAAAGGAACTACCTGACCCCCAACCCTTTCAGGGTAACCACCTTACCTCTCTTGTACGACGGACTCCAGAGTGGCCGTGGCTAGAGATCCTAGAGCCTTATGGAGGTCTTTATGTAGAGAGTAAAGGTCACTCCATAATGTTTTGGCCTAGATATTGTGCTCTTAGTTTTATTCACGAGTATTTAATTTAAAATTTAAATACTGTTTTGTTTTTCACATTAGTCTCATTTATGTTATGTTAAGTGTTTCAAACCCTTAATTAACTAAAGGTGCTTAAGTCAGAGTTTTGCTTAACTAAAATTTAGTTGGTTAAAAGTCTGTTTTACTTCTTCATCATCAGTGTTTTAGTTCAATTTTCTAACTTACTTAGTATACTATATGTGTGTGTTAGTCGCTCAGTCGTGTCCAACTCTTTGCAACCCCATGGACTGTAGCCTGCCAGGCTCTTCTGACTGTGGAATTCTCCAGGCAAGAAGACTAGAGTGGGTTGCCATTCCCTTCCCCACTTAGTATACTAAATATCATCAAATCTTTCCTAAAGTCACCCTTCTGTTTCATAGTTCAGGCTGCCTGACTGTTAAGGAAATAACCACCAATAAGGATACTGATGACGTACATTCCTCCACCACTGTCGCCAGACTTTCCAACAAACTCTAGCTATTGAAAAAAGAGAGAGAGAACTTGTGTTATCTGAATGGAAAGTCCAGTGATTCTGGTCAAGTCGGTAGGAGGAAGCTCTCCCATCAGGCGATGGTAGAGAAATTGAGCTGGCTAGGTAGAGAATGAAGCTGCAGAAGACTGCTACCAGTTATCAGCGGCAGAAATTAATTCTAAACACAATAGAAAAAAGAAAAAACAAAAAACTTACTGGATCATCTGCCAGCAGAGTGAGATACTGATCAAGAACTTGCTTAGAGATGTTATAGCCAACAGGGAGGGATCTGAAGATCTATGGAGCAAAAGGACACAGTGAAAATGAGTTTGGGAACTTAGAACTGGTGACATTGCTGAAATAAAGATGTTTTAATTTTATATATCACAAGTATAAAAATGTCCCAAAGCACAGCAGCACTGTTGGTAAGAGTAAAAAACTGGAAAGAATTCACATGTCCAATAATAAGGAACTCATTAAGTACAGCATGGCCACATTAAGTGGAATGTGATATGGCCATTATAAAGAATGAGAAAGATCATGAGAAGGAAGTTTATATACACTGTCATATGAGAGAAGCAAGTTTACAACAGTATGCAGAGTATAATCCCTTTTAAAATTTTTGTTAAAAAATATACATATACCTACATTTAAGTGAGACTATATATAAGAAGTCTGAATAAAGATATGTATCAAACTACTGACAAAGATCTCTAGGGTTGGGATTATCCAAAACTACATATGTATTTAAATTAGAGTATGTTACATACAAGAAGCACAGATCTTAAGGATTCAGTGTGATGAGTGTTGATAATTTTATATACCCATGTAACTACCATCTACAACATACAGCACTTGCCTGCCATTTCTGAAAGTTTGGGGAACTACAACTTTGAAGAACTATGCATTTCTAGGGACCTCCCTGGTGGTCCAGTGGCTGAGACTCTGTGCTCCCAAAGCAGGGTACCCACGTTCGATCCCTGGTCAGGGAACTAGATCCCACATGCTGCAACTAAGAGTATGCATGCTGCCGTGAAAGATCCTGCATGCTGCAACAAAGGTCAAAGATCCCACATGTAGCAACTAAGACCTGGTGCAGCTAAATAAATAAATAAATATTAAAAAAGAATGATAGATCTCTAAATACAGGTCATATAATTATTTTTGTCATCGGAAAAACATCTGTATTTAAATTTTTGTTATATTAATAACTTAAAAAAATTTAAACACTGTAAAAATACAACTATATTTAATATGGATAAATATTGGTATGGTTAAAAAGTAACTATAATATAAAGTATTTGATATATTAAATATTTTTTCAATCAAAACTTAAATAAAACATTGAAAAATTAAAATAAATATACTGAAAAAACAAATACAAGCAGCCAAATAATATCCTGAGCACTAAGGCTCAGATTCCAAACAGTGAATACTTTGACCAGTTAAGAGTAATCTGTACCATATATGTACAACAAAATACTACTCAGCCATGGATTAACCTAGAGGTTATCATACTAAGTAGAGTAAATCAGAAAGAGAAAGACAAATACTACACAGTATCATTTATATGTGGAATCTAAAATATGACACAAAATGAACTTATCTACAAAACAGAAACAGACTTACAGAGAACAGACTTGTAGTTGCCAAGAGGGAGGTGGGTAGGGGAGGGTTTGGCTTGGGAGTTTGGGATAAGCAGATGCAAACTATTACATATAGAATGAATGAACAACAAGGTTTGCTGTATAGCACAGGGAACTATATTCAATATCCTGTGATAAACCAGTAAGGAAAAGAACATGAAAAAGCAAAGAATGTATGTGTGTGTGTGTGTGTGTGTGTGTGTGTGTGTATATATAACTGAATCACTTTGCTGTATAGCAGAAATTAATGCAACATTGTAAATCAGCTGCACTTCAATAAAATATATTCAAAATGAAAAAAAAAATTACTTGTACTTTGACTAAAATAGTGGTTTAGGTTTTTAAGGGTTGAATTCCCAAGAGACCAAATATTTCAGTACCTAATAACTGAATCACTTTGCTGTATAGCAGAAATTAATGCAACATTGTAAATCAGCTGCACTTCAATAAAATATATTCAAAATGAAAAAAAAAATTACTTGTACTTTGACTAAAATAGTGGTTTAGGTTTTTAAGGGTTGAATTCCCAAGAGACCAAATATTTCAGTACCTACCACCTGGGGATAATCACTGTCCCACCTCAAAGGGCAAAAACCCTTTCTTTCAAGGTCCAGACCTTAACCTAATCCCAGGCTCCATGTATAGTAACTATAACATCCAAGAGTCTGTCAGAAAACTAGTATAAGAAGCATGAAACTCACCTCATTGGAAGACAACGGCTGGGTGAAGGGGGCACCGGAGGGAGTGGTGACCTCACTCATCCGGAGCATGGTCCTCACGATCTCACTACTGGTCTAGGTTTGAACAGTGAACTGGAGTTCAGAATTCACTCTGCTGCATGGGCTCTGGCTACGTGCCAGTGGCCACATCTGGTAAACAGTGTGATGTTCCTGACAGCCACTGGCCCACCCACTTAGATATCACCTGGTCCATCCTGTTGGCAACTGCACTGACAATGGCTTGGTCACGGAAGTGCTGATGGAATCTGTCAAGGTTGGCCTGCCAATAAATCCCATCATCTGGAATGGGCTGAAGAGAAAAGTATTAGAAAGAAACATTTAGATACAATGAAGTTTTCTAGGGAGGAGTTTGGATTTCACTGTTGCTTTTCCTATACAGTAGTGACTAAATTGGTTGGAGAAAAAAACCATTCAATTGTGTGGATTTAGTGCAGTGTAGGTCGCTCAGTTCTGTCTGACTCTTTGCGACCCCATGAACTGTACAGTCCATGGAATTCTCCAGGCCAGAATACTGCAGTGGGTAGCCTTTCCCTTCTCCAGGGGATGTTCCCAACCCAGGGATCAAACCAAGATCTCCCACATTGCAGGCGGATTCTTTACCAGCTGAGCCACAAAGGAAGCCCAATCAGAGGTCTAATTTTCTTTATCCTGTCATTACCTTATTTTAGGCTCTAATTCTGACTCACCTGAATGACTATAAGTAGCCTAACTAATTTTCATTTTAAAAAAATGAACACTATAAAAGAGGATAATTTGGTTTTCTGTTTTTAATCTTTTTCTTTTTGCACTGTTCTCCCCATCTCTCATAAAGCTGTGCTTTTCCAGCTTTTGGGGTACAATCCCCCTGAAGAATCTGAAAAAAGCTATGAGTACTCTATAGAAAAATGTACAGATAAACAAGTAAGGTAGACTCTATGAAATGCATCCATGAAGTTGTACAAGTTATGAACCACTGTACTATAGTAACATTTCTAAAACGTAAATCTAGCTACTTCATTCACCTGTCTAAAATTCATCAGGGTGAAGTGTAAACCTCTTAGTCTAACAAAAAATATTTATTGATGTTATGCTAGTATTCCAGGTACCAGGGTCAAGATATTGTCCTCAAAGAGTTATAGTCTATTGGGCGTACAAATAATAAATAATTTCATCTACCTTTAAATGCTGTGAAGATGAAATGGGAAAATGTGGTAGAGAATGGAGTAGAGAGTGGGCAATGGTGCTCGAGCTCTTAAAAAACAGCATTTGAACTGAGATCGGAATGATGAAAAAGAGGCAACTACATGAAGATCTGAGGGAAAGTATTTGAAGCAAAAGAAATCCTAGGGATGAAAGCCAAAAGACTAGAAAGAGCACGTATGACATATTTGAGGGATGGAAAGAAGAGCTGAGATTGGAGAGCCTTGTCTCCAGATCATGCAAAGACGTAGTTCATGTAAGGGATAATAATCCATGGTAAAGATCTGGATTGCTTCTAAGAGTAATGGGAAGTTATTAAAGGAGTCAAAAATCAGTGATAGGTTTTTTTTTTTTAAAGAACAATTTAGTAAGTCATTTTGGCTCTTAGGTAGGTATGAACGTAGGAAGGGAGACCACTTAGGAGAGCGTTGGTGAAGTCTTGACTACATTGATAGTGGTTTGGACTAAGGTAACTGGGAATGGTAAGAAACAGTCAGATTTGAATTGATTTTAGAAATTGGGTTGACAGGNTTTTTTTTTTTTAAAGAACAATTTAGTAAGTCATTTTGGCTCTTAGGTAGGTATGAACGTAGGAAGGGAGACCACTTAGGAGAGCGTTGGTGAAGTCTTGACTACATTGATAGTGGTTTGGACTAAGGTAACTGGGAATGGTAAGAAACAGTCAGATTTGAATTGATTTTAGAAATTGGGTTGACAGGTTTTACTGTGAGGTTAGATGGCTCCCAGGACTTTGGTCTAGGTAAATGGTATCCTAGGTGGTTTGGTCTTGGTGATGTTCCTAAGATGAGGAAAGCTTAGGAGGGAGTAGATAGCTAGGAATGAGAAATCAATTACTCTGTTTTAGTCATACTACTTTTGGGATGGTTATTAGACATCTTTATAGGGATGCTGAGAAGGCATCTGAATGTAAGAGCTCAGGCCTACACGTATCTTTCTAGACTCATTTGTGACCACGCATTCCTGTGGGTCTCCGTAGTCCAGCCACAGTGATCAAGTTAAACTTTTTCTAGGCCCTTTATTTGTGGGGCCTCACTCTGTCCAATGAGGTTAAGCCTCAGAAGGCAGATAGCAATGGGCAGTATAGAGACAATAATGGAGTGCCCTCTTTGTTAGTCTGTCCCTGGCCAACATTTGATGAAGTTCATAATCCCACTACTTCTCAACCCAAGAACCTTGAAGCCCTTCGGGGCTTGTTATCTCAGTGCTCTTCCTGGCTGGCCTCAGGGTGAGGACTCCAAGTCCAGAAGCATCATTACCTCTTTGTTATCTGTGCTCTGTTTTGGTCTCTTGGCCTTGGGCTCCCCAGTAGCATCTTCGTCAGACGATCTCCTCCTTTTACCTTTCCCTGCCAAACAGAACAGTTGCACTGATAGGCTATATCTCCTATGATGAAAGGAAATTGTGGAAGGTGACAGCAGGTGTCGCTATCCCAAAGACCTCTGTAGTGGCCTCTAAGCAAGAGATGTTGAGGAGACGGAGGAACTACAAGAAACTCAAGTTAATGATGAAGTCATCTGAAACTCAACATGTTCAAAAAGAAACTCATAGTCTCTCTCCCTCAAACTGCTCCTGTTCCAAGGCTTCCTTTCACAGTGAATGGTATGCTCATCTTTCCATGTACGCCAGCCAGATGTCATTCTTGATTTCTGTTTTGCTCCTCCCTTCTATGCCTAATTATTCACTGGTTTGTCTACATTTACCTTTGTCCATCCTTTCTGCAGACAGAAACATATTTTTAAAATGCAAATTAGATCAATGCAAATTACTTCCTCTAACTTCAGTAGTTTTCTTTCGCATCTAGGATAAAGAACAAGTGCTCTATGAGATCTTGCATGATCTATTCCTTGCCTATCTCTCTAACCTTATTGTATGGTTCTCTTTCCTTTGCTCTCTATGCTTTAACTACACTGATCTTCTTTTAATTCCTCAAACATACTGTTTTTTCCCTCACTACAAACAATTCCTTTTGCCAAAAATGCTTATCTTCTGTACCTCTTCACACCTTACCTCACTGATTGCCTCCTACTTCTGCTTCAAATCTTGGTTCAAATGCCATTTTCTCAAAGAAGCATGTGCCCTAAACTCCCAGGTAAGTCTGGTCCCCTGTTATATATTTTCATAACACTCCTAACACAGTTTTCATACTTCTCCTTCACAGTACTAATCACAGTTTGTTAGTTATATATCCATGAGTCTATCTGATTAATGTAAGCTTCCTATACTAGACTCAAGCTCCATAAGGGCAGGGACCATAATGTTTTTTTCATCACTTTATACCATAGTATCTGGCATAGAGCAAATCCTTGGTAACTGCTTAATTGGTTAAGTCATTCATTTAACAATCACTATGAAATGTTCATGAAAGAAACTACAATTAGGGCAAGTCACAGATCTCGGGGTCAAAATTCCTTACCTATCAAGCTCAGTTTAGGAACCAGGTACATGTCCTTTTCATTGATGACAAGACTGGGGGCAGGTGGTGGTGGTCCAGTATCTGAATTCTCAGTGGCAGGCACCAAGGGGCAACGCTGCACAAAGTGTGTGTCCACTAGTCGCACAAATGTGTTTGATACCTCGGCATAGTCCATGGTCTTGCCATCTGTATGACAGGAGGAAACAGGCAAATGAAACGGCCTTAGGTAGCTAAGGGTTCATTCCTGCATCCAGTCAACCTATGCTTTTGTTAAAAGCTGTGGATACAGTACTGACCCTCCATAGTCTCTGTGAGCCTATCTGCTACTTTCTTCACAACAGCTGACATTGTCATTTTGCCATTCAACAACAGCTCCTCAACAATCAGCTCTCCAGTGTCACTGTATAGTGTTTTGGCGGTATAGATGTACCGGGGATACCTAAGCATTCGCAACACCCGGTTGCACTGGGCTTCATACTCCACCACGCCACGTTTGTGCACTTGATATATCACCAAGTTGTGCTGGATGAGGACACAAAGGGCTTTTTTTACCTAAAGAGGATATAAAAGAAAGAGAAGAAAAATCTGAAGATGCAGTTCATTATTGCTGGCAAGTTTTGTCCAACAGTTTCCTAAACATCAAGAGACAGCTGCAAATTGCTCCCTCTCTCCACTGGAATAGTTAGTAAGAATGAATGTCAGTGGAAAAAGCCAGGAAGATTCCTTACTATGATGTTCATATTTCCTCCAATCTTTATCTTTCAAAGTACAGTTTACTTTCCCTATATTATTCTCATTCCTAAAATGTAATACTGAGATTAATAGACTCATTATGAATAAATGAAGTATGGGATAGGAGGAGCAAAGATTTGCCTAAGAAGCCACAAGGAGCGAGAACACTTTTAAGAAGCAGAACCTTGGGCCCTATGTCTCATTCTCTCTCTCCTCTCAAATAACACCATTCTGATCCTAGGGCAGACTTTGCTCTTTTCCATTTTGTGGGGTTATCCGGTCTCTTACTCATGTCTGACTCTTTGCAACCCTATGGACTGCAGCACACCAGGCTCCTCTGTCCTTGTGGGGCAGGCAGTAACAATATTAAAGGGTAGGTAAAAGAAATTAATGAAATGAAAGCAAATTGATGTGATCCAAACATACCTGATCTAGTGATGTTCCTGTGTCATGGGCAATAACTCTTAGGGGCTGGCTGCCAGTTCTGATTAGGTGGACTCCAATTTTTTCTACAATCTCTCCAAAATGCTCTTGCAGCAACAAAGAACACAGTTTAATTTCTGCTTGAGTCATTATGCTGAGGAGTCTCAGAGCTAGGAAAAAAATAAAAGATGGTATGATGGAAAGTTTTTCTTTTATGTCGGGAGCAGAATTGCTGAATGTAAATTCATGTTTTTTCTACATGGCAATTTGACAGTAGATATACCAAAAGCGTTAAAATCTTGCATCTCTTTGACCTAATTCTTTTGTTTTAGATATTCTGTTCCAAGGGAATGATAAAAATATGTCACGTCAGAATAGGGATATTCTGGGAACCTAATAAGTGATTATTTCAATAAATTATGGTATATGCATACACTGGAATTCTATGCCAACATTCACAATACAATATGTATTAGTGTAGGAAATTATTCTTTAAGTGAAAGATGCAGGTTACAAAGCAAAATATAGAGGAAAGTTCAATTATTGTGAAAAAATCCCCACATGCATGCATCGAAAAAGAAGACTGGAAACCTATGTATATGAGATTTATTTTTATGGGATCATGTATGATTCTAATTTTCTTGAAAGACTGGGTGTAGATGGTTTTGCGATCTATCACAGACCTTAGATTCTATACTTCATTGTTTCACTCCTATTGGGAGTGAACAGGCAATGACAACTTTGCAAAGTAAGTTAGGAGGTAAATGATAGCTTTTCAACAGGGTGTTTCAGATAGGAGATGAAGTATGTTGTTAGCAGGGCAGTATTTAATTTTGAAATTTCGATTTCTTGACTAAGTAGACACAAAAAGAAACAGACATGGTTGACTATATATAATCACAAGTGCTATCAAACACTGGTTTGTTCATTTATTTCTCCCAATCCCTCAGAAGCCAACCAAGACTATGCCTTTCAGCTTCACTATTTCCATCCACAGGTCTTTGGGGACACATCCCCAGACCCTCTGCCATCCTCAAAAAGGATTTCTAGGGAGCCAGGCTCCTGGCTCTTCACTCCCTTCCCGCTGGTTCCGGTTCCGGAGTGGATGCCCGGGTCCAGAGACAGGGCTGCCTCGTTAAGACAGCATTTTTCACTAACCTCTGGGTCAATGCAACGTAACGCCGCCGAGTTCCCCACGACTGCTTTGTGAGGTTCCCGCTGACCGCCCGGGCAGAGGGGGAGCCCAAGGTTCTTTCGCGCAGGAGCACGGCCACCGAGGAGGACCGGCGAAGAGGAAAAACGTGTGCCGATCTACCCCAGCGTTTCGGTGGTTTCCGGGGACGCTCTTTCCTTCTTCTCGCTGGGAGTTTGGAGGACCGGCGACGGGCTGTCTGAAAAGCCGGCCGGCGGGCGGCGGCGGGCGGACTCTCCTTCCTGCGCCTCTTTGGTTCTGGGAGGCGGGCCGCGGGGTCAGCAGCCGCGCCACCGCCTCTGTGGGCCGGGCGGACTCACGTGACTCGCGCGGGCTCTGGAGAGGCTGGCAGCGCTGAGGAAGCGGCGGCGGCGGCAGAAGAGGCGACAGCAGCCGGGAGCCAGCGGCCTGGCGAAAGACCGGCCGGCTGCCCTCTCGGACAGCCGTGGCGAAAGAGAAAAATGGCGGAGGCTTCGGCGGCCGGGGCCGGCGCGGGCTCTGCGGTTGCCGCGCACCGGTTTTTCTGCCACTTTTGCAAGGGCGAGGTCAGCCCCAAACTACCGGTAAGAGCCCGGTTCCTCTGCCCTCCGGCATCGGCCCAGATTCCTCTCCCAGATGGCCTGGAGTGGAGGTTAAGCCTCCCACACAACCCCGATTCACCTGACATCGTTCTCTCTAGTACCCTGCTGCCCGGACGTCTCGGCCCAGGCTCCGCA
>SJYX01023213.1:751686-764903 GCA_006410675.1 Oreotragus oreotragus
CCCCCCCCCCGCCCCCCGCGCTCCATTTTTAATTTTTTTGGCCTTCTTTATTTAGCAAGTTCTCTTCTGACACGTCCCCTGTTTTCATGCACTCTTCTTCACCTTGTCTCTTTCCCACGATGACCTCTCTTTTTCTGCATTCGATACTTTTTCCGCTGTTGCCTCTCACCTTTATTCCTTTTCCACTTTTTACCAGATCCTCCCCCTTCCCTCTTCTCATTAAAGCAAAATAGCGGATTGCTGAGAATTGTCCTTATTCTGTCGTCCCTAGGAAAGGAAGCAAGAAAACACGGAGAGAGAGGGTTGGAAGGTAACTGGGATGGAGAGGGGGATTTTGCTCTTCAGGGCTTTCCAGTATTCTTCTGAAAGTGAAAACAGCAGTGTGCTAATGACTTGCAAACTGCCTGCGCTCCCTATCACTATTGAAGGAAATGGCTTTAGGAAGAAGGCAGAACATATTGTTTCAACTTGCATATTTTGATTGTCATGCTGCCAGTGTCTTTAGCACCACCTACCTTACTCACCCTTCCTCCTCTGGTTCTCTCTCTCCGCTTAATAAAAAAGATCTAGGACAGAATGCTGGGGACTGCATCATCTAATGTAAAATTGGTTTTCACTACTCTCTGCCAGATTTTGTTAGTCCCTAGAGAGGTAGTGCTATGGCTATGAAAAAAGTGCTTCTGCAGCAAGCTCGCCAGCTAAACACCCAAACCACACAGGCTTTTTTGGCTTGGGCTATATCTACCACAGGGAGACCCACCAGGATGAATGTTAATCCTGCCTTTGGCCAGTCATCTTTAGCTAGTTATGATTGTTTTTCTCCTTAGAAGTATCTGTGTTCAGCCTTAAGTCTGGGTGCCTAACAACTTCCCTCAGTGTTTACAGTGTCTCTGATAAAATCTGTAAGAAAGCCTACTAAAGTGTGTCTGTATATCTTATTTCTTAGAAACATCAATGGAGGCCAGGGAAAAGTGCCTAAAGGTATATAGCCTTTTTGCTTAAAGGTTGTGCTTTTTCAGGCTCTTACAGCATTTTCTTTCTTCACTATTTGCCTCACCCCCAATTTTGTAGTCATAGTTTCATCTACATGGTGTTTTAGTTTTGTTTGCTGCTTTTTGGCTGTGTCTACTTTTTGGCATGGACGGAGGAGCCTGGTAGGCTGCAGTCCATGGGGTTGCTGAGAGTTGGACACGACTCAGTGACTTCACTTTCACTTTTCATTTTCATGCATTGGAGAAGGAAATGGCAACCCACTCCAGTGTTCTTGCCTGGAGAATCCCAGGGACGGGGGAGCCTGGTGGGCTGCTGTCTATGGGGTTGCACACAGTTGGACACCACTGAAGTGACTTAGCAGTAGCAGCAGCAACTTTTTGCCATACTGCTCCTTACTGCTAATCTCGATCTATTTATCTCAACTTTGTGTGTTTTTTATTTGGATCCTCTCAGATAAGGAGACAAATTTCTTTCAGAAAGGAGATACTAAGAAATGAGGGGGAAATCGTGAAGGGAATTTTATTTTTTATTTTTTCCTGGAGAAAGAAGTTTAATAACATGTATACCTCTTATATACAGGGGAGATGCCAGGAAAAACTGAATCTCTCCCTGAAATGACTGTTAAGCCATCCCTAGAAACAGAAGACTTTGGGGAAGAGGGGAAACCAGTTTTGGCAGATTATGCAAAACACGGTAAACAAGCGTGATTGTTTACAGATTTAAGTCAGGACTTCTCCATTGATAAGAACTGAGATTTCATTATCCTTCTATTTCTGGTGCAAAGAGGGACAAACCCTTACAGATGGAGATTTCTCTGTTGTAAGTGTTCTTCACAAAAGGGCAATGGCTACTCAGTTTTTTTGAGATTTTAGAATGAAAATATTATTCAGTGATATTGTTAGGTTTCAAAAAAGTCTTCATTCTAGAAGTGAATAATGATTTAGGAATTTTCTTTTTTTTATTAAAAATGATTCCCTGTTTACAGTGAAAATGGTTTTAGTAAAATTTAGTGAATACTAAACTTGGATTTTATTTTTAAATTAATTAAATTTTTTGGAGAAGGAAAGAGTGGCTTTATTACTTTACCAGGCAAAGGGGGATAGTAGGCTAGTTCAAGAACTGTGCCTTCCTCCCTGGTGAGTTGTTTTTCAGTCAGTAAGTCCTGTCGACTGTTTGCGACCCTGTGGACTGCAGCCCTCCAGGCTTCCCTGTCCTTCACCATTTCCCGGAGCTTGCTCAAATTCGGGTCCATTGAGTCAGTGATGCCATCCTACCATTTCATGCTCTGTTGCCCCCTTCTTGTCTTGCCCTCAGTTTTTCCTAGCATCAGGGTCTTTTCCACTGAGTTGGCTGTTTTCATCAGGTGGCCAAAGTATTGGAGTGTCAGTTTCAGCATCAGTCCTTCCAAGGATATTCAGGGTTGATTTCCTTTAGGATTGACTGGTTTGATCTTGCTGTCCAGGGGATTCTAAAGAGTCTTCTCTAGCACCACAGTTTGAAAGCATCAGTTCTTCCTCTCTTAGCCTTCTTTATGGTCCAACTCTCACATGCGTACATGACTACGGGAAAAACCGTAGCTTTAATCACATGGACCTCTGTTGGCAAAGTGATTTCTCTGCTTTTTAATACACTGTTTTTCTTCCGTATTAAAGACAGAAGTCTTTCTTCTGTCACAGCTTTTCTTCTAAGGAGCAACCGTCTTTTAATTTCATGGCTGAAGTCACCATCTGTAGTGATTTTGGAGCCCAATAAAATAAAGTCTGTTACTGTTTCCATTTTTTCCCCATCTATTTGCCATGAAATGATGGGACTGGATGCCTTGATCTTCGTTTTTTGAACATTGAGTTTCAAACCAGCTTTTTCCCTAGTGAGTAGGGAGAGGTTACGTAGTTGCTGCTGCTGCTGCTAAGTCGCTTCAGTCATATCGGACTGCATAGACGTATGTGCGACCCCGTAGACGGCAGCCCACCAGGCTCCCCTGTCCCTGGGATTCTCCAGGCAAGAACACTGGAGTGGGTTGCCATTTCCTTCTCCAGTGCATGAAAGTGAAAAGTGAAAGTGAAGTTGCTCAATGTGTCCGACTCTTCGCGACCGCATGGACTGCAGCCTACCAGGCTCCTCCATCCATGGGATTTTCCAGGCAAGAGTACTGGAGTGGGTTGCCATTGCCTTCTCTGTTATATAGTTAGGCAGGGGTATATGATAAGGATCAAGGTAGTAACAGTTTTGCATGCTTCTGCAAGGTTTCAAGAGGGTGGGTTTGTGCGCAGGGTTTTAGGTGGTAAGTGTTCGGTTTCCTAATCTTGATGAGCCTCTCTGGTCTCTTAATCTTGCCTCAGGTGGTTCACTGGCTGCTCCTCCTTTGATTAGCAGTTATTTTGTGTGGAGCTCAGCGAAGGTCATGGAGGCCGGAGTCTTGCCTATAAGAAATTGGGCACAAAGCGGCCTCCATGTGCAGGAGCCCCACAGGACCCTGCTTGGCATCAAGCTGAGAGTGAACATAGAAGGGTCCAGAGGCCTATGAACAAGCGCATCCAGGAAGCCACTGATAGCTTAAGAGGAAAGGAGAGGCAGATCACTTAGGCTGGGGTCTGAGTCAGGGAAGGTTTCTTGGAGGCGTTCCAGCCTAGAAGAGTCAAGACAAGTGGACAAAGATGGGTCAGCATATTCCAAGTGGCCAGCATGGTTGGCGCTTGGGCAGAAGCAGAGCGATTCATGCGCTCTGTCCTTTCTTCATTCAGGTCTGCTTCCTCTTGCCAATTTTCCTCTGATTGGCATTGGGTGAGTCGAGCCTTATAGCTGTCTTCTTTGCCGGCCCCAGATGAGTTAGGGAGGGAGAGGGTGAGTCCTCCTCTAAACTTGGATTTTAAAATAAAGAATTTTGATTATATGGTCTGAAGCCCTAGTATTTCAAGTTTATATTAAATATCATTGGGTAAATTGCTATTGTATTTTTTTGATCATCAGATGATAGAGGAAATACTTAAGTAACTTAAAGTTATTTTCAAAATATAGCAGAAGCTTCTGCCTCACCTGTCTATCCATTGAGAGATGCTGTGAAGCCAAGACCACGATGGAGTTAAGTATGCAGCACTTGAGAAATGCCCCTGAGGGATGACTGGGTGGTGCCACAGAGGACTATGTCATGCAACTATACTCTATACTATCCTCTCCCATTTTTAAATCAAGGTCAGGGAATATTACCTTATGAGATTAAATTCTGTAGAGTCATTGAACAGGTGAGATAAATCATGCAGAGTAGACAACTTTAGTATTGATGAAACTAGGGTGGTTCCTAAGTGTTTTATGGAGATCAGAGTATCCAAACCCAGAGAGACCAGTCTCATTAAGGTCTGCAAGTGTATTACTCACCTCTGAGGCTTTGCCTGAAGAAAGTAGCCAACTTCTCTCCCTCTTCCGTCTCCTTATTATATCACCTTTGGACTAATAAAATGTCATCCTTATCAATAAGTAATATTACCTAGTTTGTTTGTTTACCAGGTACTATACAGATCATTGTTTTTGTGCTATACTTGTAATGACTCTAATACAGGAAAACTTTCTAACCACCCCATAACAGAAGCTAAAAAATAGACTTCTTAAAGACTCTGATTCTTAAAACTCTTAAGTTCCCTGTCCTTGCTCTTTATCTTTTTAAAATTTACTTACTTATTTTTAGTTGCAGTGGTCTTTGTTGCTGTGCGTGGGCATTCTTTAGTTGTGGTGAGCAGGGCCTGCTCTTTGTTGGGGTGCATGGGCTTCTCATTGTGGTGGCTTGTTGCAGAGCACAGGCTCTATGCATATGGGCCTGGTAGTTGGGGCCCAGGGGCTCAGTAGTTGGGCGAATGGACTTTTGTTGCTCTGTGACATGGAATCTTCTTGGACCAGGGATCCAACCCGTGTCCCCTGCCTTGACAGGCGAATTCCTATCCACTGTACCACCAGAGAAGTCTGACCTAGAGTTTTAAAAGTGCATGATTTTTAGGAAGATCCTAGAATGGTGTCTTAAGTAGTAGTAGTAGTTTTATTGAACTGGAGGAAGGAATTAGTGATTCGAGCTGGATTTTATAGGTTTAAATTATTTAGATTTCTTAAATTCTGCTGTTGGTGACTTACCATCTAAAAAGTCTGCTTGATTATCTAGCATCTTTCTGTGCTTTATAGCAGTTGCTTATTAAATGTCTCTTGAAATATTCTGAGTTGAATTGTTGTTTAGGTGCTAAGTTGTGTCTGACTCTTTTGCGACCCCACAGACTATAGCCTGCCAGGCTCCTCTGTCCGTGGGATTTCCCAGGCAAGAATACTGATGGGTTGCCATTTTCTTCTCAAGGGGATCTTCCCGACACAGGGATCGAACCTGCATCTTCTGCATTGGCAGGCAGATTCTTTACAAGCTGAGCCATTAGGAAGCAAGCCTTTGAGTTGAATACCCAATAGTTTTTTTAAAAAGTAGTGGCGTTAATGGTATGAGATCTTTATCTAAAAGGCTTTGGTGGAACAAAATGCAAGTGCTGCCATGCCAAGTTTGAACATAACAGTGTCAGTAATTATATTCCCTGCAAGGAGCTAGAAGAAAGACATATGTGTTCTTATGGGTAGAAGGCTAGTTCTAGTCTTGAAATTCTGCTGATAAATTGACTTATGTATATCTTGGGGAAATCTTGGGATTTTTTTTTTCGGTATGAGGAAGAACAAAACCTTAAAGTTAAACTCACCACAGGTGAAATTCCTTATATTTTTAAGGGGAAGTAACACTTTTTGGTTGCTAATACTTGTTGTTTCTTTATGTTTACTTGGCTTTTTATGACCTTTGCTTACGTTAAGGGGGAGGATGCTGAGGTCTCTCAGACTGCCATCATATCAGAAGAGGAAAAACCATGTGGATTGCTTCTTATTCTCTGTAGTCAAATTAGAAGGGTCTGAGAATAAGAAGCCTGTGAATGCTGACTTCTTTTCATCTCTCCACACCTTAATTGATTAATAAAGGATATAATGTAGAGCAGTGGTTCTCAGTTGGGGGCAGTTTTGCTTTTTAGGAGGAAATTTGGCAATGTCTGTAGATCTTTTCTACAGCAGGATTATTGTCACAGCTGTGGGAAAGGGAGGGTTGTCGCTGGCATCTAGTGGATAGAGGCTAGGGATGCGGCTAAACCTGCTTCAATGAACAGGACAGCCCCCACAGCAAAAAGTTATTGGGCCCAAAATGTTAAGAGCACTGTGGTTCAGGAACCCAAGTGTAGAAGGATAAAAGGATAGTCATTGTCTTGTGTCACTGATGCTGAAGGTTTTGTCCTCGGATAGCTTTAATTTCTAATTTTGGAATCCTATTGAGAATTTTCAGTGAGATAAAATTGAGATAATTTTAACCAAAGCCCTGATGGGAGGGATTGCTTAGAAGGTAGTTAAGTGGCATTCTGTTATAGCAGTATCTCTTGGGGTCACTTTCTCTCCTTGTGGTTACTGAGACCAGAGGAATTGGATCACGCCTCTCAAGTTACACACTGTGGGGCAACTTCTAAAAGTATCCAGATTTTTTTGTCAGTTGGAAATTAATTGAAGTAGTAACACAACATGTAACTTAGTAAGACATCTGGAAATTCCAGTTTGAAGACAAAGTAGAAAGCAGACACCAGGTTTAACTTTTAGTTTTTCTGTAGCTCATCTCTGCATTAATTAAGCATTACTTTCTCTGTTTCTTGTAATGTTCTTGAAAGTTTTCATGAGCTTACGAGATTTTGTGCTTAAAATTTTAGTTTCCCCAAATTCTTGGTCGAGTTGGTGAATTGAAGTTATCAAGCCTTGTTCTAATACTGCTTGTTCATAGGAATGAAGTTGAGTCATCTGACCCTCTGTTTGTCTTGGTGTATCCCACTGTAAAATAATACTGAGGTGTGCCTATTGAAAGCTTGAGTGGACATTCAGAGAAATGGAGCTATATAATCTTTGATTGAAAGGTTATATGTAGTAATGAGCAGTCCTTATTTGTAGAGAAATAAGGCCTTTACCATAGTAGAAACATTTTAGGTGGTTCTTACAGTTTCACATAAAGAAGTTTAGGTTAGATTCTGAAAGATTTTTTTGAAATCTTTTTTTTTTTTTTTAATTCAGTTTGTTGTTTCAGAGTTCCTTAGAGGTATACAGATATGTGTATAATAAATAGAAGTGACTGTGATTTTAACAGGCACACTTTTCTTGTATGTTAAAGAGATTGCCCAGCCTCTTTCCCCAAAACAGGCCAGTTAGTTTTGTTTTCCTTGAAAATCTTTTAACGTAGTAATCTCTTTACTTGATGAGTTCAACAGGTATCATAGGAAGTTGGCAAAGTATCCTGTATTCACCTACTTGCCACTCACTTTGATGCTGTGCAGATCTGAACCTAAACTACTGTTATTTTGATTGCTGATATAGTGTGAAAACTATAATTATACATTTACTTTTTGTTTAGTAAAAGGTAAATTCAGCAAATTAGCTTTTACTGCTGTTTTTAATTTGCATATTTATGATTAAAAATGTTTGGAAGTAATATTCACCAATAAGAATAATGAAAGTGTTTAATTCCCTAAATTTTTCAACCTTATTTTGCTGATCACTAAAATTATTGGCTTATTATTATTCTGTGCCAAATGTAGGTGCTAATTCAGTTAGGGAGACTTGTTTTAATAATATACTAGCATTTTGTTTCTTTTTTATTTGTTTGTTTTTGAAATGGAAAATTTTATTTGGACCAAACTGAGGATTTTAACCCTGGAACAGCCTCTTAGAAAGCTTTGAGAACTGTTCCTTACTAGCATCCTGTTTTAGCATACAATCTGTATTCGATGAGCAGATTCAGAGTTCCCAAGGTTTTTAATAAGGTTAGCAATGTAACGTTGGTCTTTCTCATCTTGCAACACTAGTGCTATAAAAGGATTCTAGAAATCTGTTACTGAGTGTGAATTAGCTCTGAACTGAAGTATTAAGTGATTGTCCCCCTGGCTGTTATTCAGGAAGAAAAGCAGTTTACAAAAACAAAAATCCACCATCAGGCCACAGTTTTTTTAGTGTTATACAAAGATAGATACCTATACAATTTAAATATTTGGAGAGCTGTGATTGAGTTCCAGGCCATTAGAACTGCCTTTATTTATGGTCTTATTCCCTAAGAATAGTAACATTCACAGCCTTCATCATTTTGTTCCTTCATTCCAGACCTGAAAGGTTGACATTATCAGGGATTCCAAACAGGAATGTATAATCAACCACCTTTCTTTGGTTCATTGTGTAACAAGGCAGAAAATCAGGTCAGGAGACAAAGTGTTACTTGATATAATTTGATCAGATGGATGGACAAGAAGCCAGATTTTCTGAGGAAAAAAAAAATTGACTAAACTACAAGAATTATCAGAGATAAAGTTAACACAGTGTAGCCAGAAAGGGTTTAGTTATAGTGTTCTTTGCTTGCTTACAGTAAAGGCAGCAAGAAGGGGAACAACTCAGTGGCATAGATATAAAATGGTAAATGATCCTAAAAGTTTGCCCTTAGTTCAATCATGTACCATCATAGTCTGAGGGAGAAGTTTGTCTTCTTACGTTCAGTTGAGGCTGATAGACTCGTCTTACTTAAAGTGACAAGCTTCATTCATTCATTCAGCAATTATATTCTAAGCTCTACATTCTAAGCATTCTGCAGAAAGAAAAGCATACTTGGTGGGGAAAGAAAAATAACCTGGGATTAAAAGTCACTGAAATCATGTACAAAGTTTATGTTCTAATAATAAAATTCCCCTTAGGGAAGTAAAGACATATAAAACAAACTTCTGTGAATACCCTAATTTTAAGTATGGTTGTTGTTCATTTGCTAGGTTGTGTTCTCTTTCACAGCCGCATGGACTGTAGCCAGCAAGGCTTCTCTCTCTGTGGGATTTCTGAGGCAGGACCTCTGGCGTGGTTGCCATTGCCTTCTTGAGATCTTCCCGACCCGGGGATAAAACTGGCATCTCCTGCTTGGCAGGTGGATTTTTTACCACTGAGCCACCTGGGAAGCCCCCAGATCTTCAGTATTAACCTCAATATAAGAATTGAATGAATGAGACTTCTTGTTTTCCTGAAGGAGAGTTAGAAGAGACAAGTAAATGAAGACAACATCTGTGTTCCAGTTTTACAGATGGAGAAATAGGTCTTCCCAAAGACCATGAACTCGTAGAACTGGGAATAGAATCCAGAAGTTCTGTTACCGACCTGGGTTTGTGAACTCATTAATCAATAGAAGTTGATAAGAGGCCAGATGAGAAGTTCAGGCAAGGCTTTATTGGGACTTGTGCTTCAAGCAAGAAACAGATGCCCTTGCTTGTTTTCTGAGGTGAGGTGAGCTAGTGGTTCCTTAAATGAGGTAAGGGTACAGGTGGATGGGTGGGTTGGGCAGGAAGCATAGTTTAGGTGGCCTCCCCACCTCAGGTGCTGTGTGCAGGAACCATGTGCTTTTGTTCCCAACACTGCCTATATCTCCGAAAAGTCCGTCAGTGTGTGGCCTTTTTGTATCTTACTGTTCATGATTGCCCCAACTGTGCGTTTATGGAATTACTTTTCAGTTCAGCTCAGTCGCTTAGTTGTGTCTGACTCTTTGCAACCCCATGGACTGCAGCACGCCAGGCCTTCCTGCCCATCACCAACTCCCAGAGCTTGCTCAAAACTCCTGTCCGTTGAGTTGGTGATGCCATCCAACCATCTCATCCTCTGTCGTCCCCTTCTCCTCCTGCCTTCAATCTTTCCCAGCCTCAGGGTCTTTTCCAAAGAGTCAGTTCTTCGCATTAGGTGGCCAAAGTGGTGGAGCTTCAGTTTCAGCACCAGTCCTTCCAGTGAATATTCAGGACTGATTTCCTTTAGGATGGACTGGTTGGATCTCCTTGCAGTCCAAGGGACTCGCAAGAGCCTTTGCCAACTCCACAGCTCAAAAGCATCAATTCTTCAGTGCTCAGCTTTCTTTATAGTCCAACTCTCATATCCATACACGACTGTTGGAAAAACCGTAGCTTTGACAACACAGAGCTTTCTCAGCAAAGTAATGTCTCTGCTTTTTAATATGCTGTCTAGGTTGGTCATAACTTCTCTTCCAAGGAGCAAGCATCTTTTAATTTCATGGCTGCAGTCACCATCTGCAGTGATTTTGGAGCCTAAGAAAATAAAGTCTCACTGTTTCCATTGTTTCCCCATCTATTTGCCATGAAGTGATGGGACCGGATGCCATGATGCTAGTTTTTTGAATGTTGAGTTTTAAGCCAGCGTTTTCACTCTTCTC
Source organism: Oreotragus oreotragus (assembly GCA_006410675.1). Lineage (NCBI taxonomy): Eukaryota > Metazoa > Chordata > Mammalia > Artiodactyla > Bovidae > Oreotragus > Oreotragus oreotragus. Next base: position 761,954 of record SJYX01023213.1, read on the forward strand.
TTTCACTTTCATCAAGAAACTCTTCAGTTCCTCCTTACTTTCTGCCATAAGAGTGGTGTCATCTGCATTTTTGTTGAAATTAAATTGACATTCTGGTTTTTATATACATGGCCTCTGAATTTGGTTTTATGTGAATCTTCCTCTTAAGAGACAGGTCTTCTCTGGGTGCTAGATTAAATTTCTGATCTTGTAAGATAGAAGGTTTCAGACCCTGGATTGTATGTTCATCAGGGTAATGCTCTCCTGTTAAGGGAAGGAGGGGTCTGGAAGGTTGCTGAATCTCCCAAATCCTCATTTGGCCTTGACGTAAACTTTTCCATTCAATCATCAGCAAATTATAGTTCCTGTTCCTTTCTTTAAAAGAGTAATTATTGTCAATCAGTGAGGTATAATGAAAAGAATATGGGGTTTTGAATTCAAAAAAGACCAGGATTCAAAACTCTTCATCCCTTGGTCAATATTCTGGTTTTCTGTTACTGCCTAAAAAGTCACCCCAAACTTTAGTGACTTGAAGCAGTTATTATATTATCTTTCATGTTCTTATGGATTTATAGAGTTCAGCTGGTCAGTTTTCACTTGAGATCTTTCATCTGTTTGTAGTCCACAAAACTGGAGGGAGCTGTCTGAAGGCCCTACTGGGGTGGACCTCCAAGGTAGTTTTTCCCTCTTACAATCCAGTCCTTCGGTAATGTCTCAGTGCTCATCTATGTGACCTCTCTATCCAGCAGAGTTGTTGTTTAATTGCTAAGTCATGTCTGACTCTTTGTGACCCCATTGACTGCAGCATGTCGGGCTTCCCTGTCCTTCACTGTTTCTCAGAGTTTGCTAAACTCATGTCTGTTGAGTTGATGATGCCATCCAACCATCTCATCTTCTGTCGCCCCTTTCTCCTCCTGCTCTCAATCTTTCTCCACAACAGGGGCTTTTCCAGTGAGTCGACTCTATGCTCCAGGTGGCCAAAGTATTGGAGCTTCAGCATCAGTCCTTGCAATGAATATTCAGGGTTGATTTCCATTAGGATTGACTGGTTTGATCTCCTTGCTGTCCAAGGGACTCTCAGGAGTCTTCTCCAGCACCATTCAAAAGCATCAATTCTTTGGCACTCAACTTTGTGGTCCAGCTCTTACATCCTTATATGATTACTGGAAAACCATAGCTTTGACTATACAGACTTCGGTCGGCAAAGTTAATGTCTCTGCTTTTTAATACGCTGTCTAGGTTTGTCATAGCTTTTCTTCCAAGGAGCTGGTATCTTTTAATTTCTTGGCTGCAGTCATTGATTGGAGTGATTTTGGAGCAGTGATTTTGGAACCCAAGAAAGTAAAATCTGTCACTGTTTCCACTTTTTCCTCTTCTGTTTGCAGTGAAGTGATGGNGCTGTCTAGGTTTGTCATAGCTTTTCTTCCAAGGAGCTAGTATCTTTTAATTTCTTGGCTGCAGTCATTGATTGGAGTGATTTTGGAGCAGTGATTTTGGAACCCAAGAAAGTAAAATCTGTCACTGTTTCCACTTTTTCCTCTTCTGTTTGCAGTGAAGTGATGGGACTGGATGTCATGATGGTCTTTTTTTGAATATTGAGTTTTAAGCTAGGCTTTTCACTCTCTTCTTTCACCCTCATGAAGAGGTTCTTTAGTTCCTCTTTGCTTGCTGTCCAGTAGAGTAGCCCAGACTTGGGTGACTGCTCAGGGCTTTAAGACTCAGAAAGCAGAAACTGTTAGGCAGTTAAGAACATTGTCTGGAATTAGCTCAGTATTCTATAGGTAAAGAAGTCACAGGGCTCTCCAGATTCAGTGATCTGGTTCTTAGAACTGTGTCTGGGATCACGAAGAGAGAACTTGTACATTTCTCTACTCTAAATCAGTGTGATTCTTGCTTCAGGTCTCTCTTCTGTCTTCCCAGTTATGATATCTACCATCTGAAATTATTTTCTTTTTATCACAGTTCTAAACATCATTGAAAGTTCAGGAGCAGTGTAGATGACCCTTTAATGACCTTATTTACTCCATGGTGGGAATGTAAATTGATAACTGTCACTATGGAGAACATTATGGATAGTGCTTAAAAAACTAGGAGTAGAATTGCCATATGATGCAACAATCCCACCACTGGGCATATACCCTGAGAAAACCATAATTGAAAGAGCCATATGTACCCCAGCTTTCGTTGCAGCACTATTTACAATAGATGGGACATGGAAGCAACCTAGAGGTCTATCAACAGATGAATTAATAAAAAAGTTGTGGTGCATACATACAATAGAATATTACTCAGCCATAAAAAATACTACATTCAGTCCTATTGAGGTGGATGAATCTAGAGCCTGTTATACAGAGTAAAGTAAGTCAGAAAGAGAAAAATATATTGTGTATTAACACATATATATGGAATCTAGGAGCCTGTTTGCAGGGCAGCAGTGGAGATGCAGACATAAAGAACAGACTTGTGGACACAATGAGGGAAGAAGTGGGTGGGGCCAATTGAGAGCGTAGCTTGGAAACATAACTTACCATAAGTAAACTAGATAGTGAAAATTTGTTGTATGATGCAGTGAGCTCAAATCAGGTGCTCTGTGACAACCTAGGGGGATGAGATGGGGAAGGAGGTGGGAGGGAGATTTAAGAGGGAGGGGACATATGTGTACCTATGGGTGATTCATGTTGGCATATGGTAGAAACCATCAGAATATTGTAAAGCAATTATCCTCCAATTAAAAATTTTAAAAATACATGTATAATATTTCTATATATGCTTAATGTTGATTATGAAATAAACGTGATTCAGTTCAGTTCAGTCGCTCAGTCGTGTCTGACTCTTTGCAATCCCATGAATCGCAGCACGCCAGGCCTCCCTGTCCATCACCAGCTCCTGGAGTTCACTCAAACTCAGGTCCATCAAGTCAGTGATGCCATCCAGCCATCTCATCCTCTGTCGTCCCCTTCTCCTCCTGCCC
>SJYX01023213.1:766239-776555 GCA_006410675.1 Oreotragus oreotragus
CCAGTCCAACTCTCACATCCATACATGACCACAGGAAAAACCATAGCCTTGACTAGACGGACCTTAGGCAGCAAAGTAATGTCTCTGCTTTTGAATATGCTATCTAGGTTGGTCATAACTTTTCTTCCAAGGAGTAAGCGTCTTTTAATTTCATGTTTCAGCTTTAGCATACAATAATAATTGTATAATCATTACACCACCCACTCTCATAGCTGTATCTTGGACTTTGTGATCATCCAGAACATTGCTTCTTTTGGAATCTTAGGCTTCACTATCCCATGGGCAGGCCCCAACTTCTTAAACTTCCAGCCCTTTTAGTTGTTTACTTTCACTCTAACCATTCTCTGATTGTATTAGATTCTGCTACTTTGACTTCTAGTTGTGAGGTGTGTGGCAAGAAGTTTCATGTTTGTTTATTCAGTAAATATTTATTGAATACCTAACTGTCTTAGGGATATAAGGGTAAACAAAATTGATCTGAACCCTGCCTTTATGAAACTTAAAGCTTTCTGAATGGTTACAGACATTAAGAAAGCATTAAACAAATATATCATTACAAACTGGGATAAGTGCTATAAAGGAATGAGTTAGGAGCCATAAGGAGAAAATAAGAAGAGGAGAGGACTTCCCTGGTGTTACAAGTGGATAGGAATCTGCCCGCCAGTGCAGGGGACACAGGTTCAATCCCTGGTCCAGGAGAATTCCACATGCTACAGAGTAGCTAAGCCTTCTGCGCCACAACTGCTGAAGCCTGTGTGCCTAGAGGCTGTGCTTCACAACAAGAGAAGCCGCTGCGATGGGAAGCCCATGCACTGCGACGATAAGTAGCCCCTGCTTGCTGCAAGCAGAGGAAGCTCACACACAGTACCGAAGACTCAGTGCAACCAGAAATAAATCAATTCTTTTAAAAAGAGGAGGAGAGCACTTTAGACTGAATAGTGAATGAGGGGCTTTCCAACGCGGCCTCAAAATGGAGACCTAAAAGACTGGAAGTCCCTTGCCATGCAAAGAGTTAGGGGAATAGTGTTTTCAGTTGTAGGAGCAGAATGTGTGAAAGCTTGAGGCAGGGATCAGCTTGATGAGTTAGAATAATTGAAAGGTCTTTGTGACTGGAATTCACTGAGGCAGGTAGCCTGAAATGAGGTTGGCAAGTTAAACAGGGACCAGCTAAATCAAGGCCTTGCAAGTCATTTTTAAGAGTTTGATTTTATTCTGAGTGTTTCTGGGAATAGTTGAAAGGTTTAAAGATGGGATGATATGGTCTGTTTTATGTTTTAGAAAGATCATTCTGACTTTATCATGCAGAACAGACGGGAAGAGGCTGGAAGAGAAGCAGGACAGCACTTAAGAAGGAACTTTTTCATTGTTTACAGCCACTGCTGGCTTGGGTTATGATGGTGTGGCAAAAAGACAAGGAGTAGATTTGAGAAAGGTGTTTTTTAATTGATTTTTTTCTTTTTAACTTTAAACATTAAAATAGATTTAAGGTTAGCCTTCTAAAGGCCATCTCACTTGCTTTCAGGTAACTTTCTTTGTGGGAGAGAAAGGAATGTAGGTACTGCTCCCTGGGAGGATGGGGGATGAGGAGCAGAGGGAGGGGCTCAGGAATTTATATGTTCTCCAGGTTGTTTCCTGCCTGGAGTAGTTCACAGAATGCCCATTATTAGTGTTTCTCATCTTTCATGTGTGTAGAGAAGAAAAAAGGTTGAGAGTTTCTGCTCTACAGGATAAATTTCATGGCAATCTGAAGTTTTCCATAGCTTGGTTTCAGCCTGCCTATTCATACTCATCATACCATTCCCCTCCAACCACCATGCGTGCTGTATTCTATTGTTACGATTTTTAACTCATAATTGCTTTTTTTATTGAGCAGATAGACTAATATTTTAAGTCTCTGTTTCAGATAAAGCTTTCCCTGATTCCCTCAGGAGAACTTTGGTATTTTGTTTATATTCCCAGTATGCGTTGCTTAAAGCAATTGTTTTATTAAATTTAAATGTTTTTCTTACATTGACTGCTCACCAAACTAGTCTTCTTGACAGAAGGGATTGATTTTTTTCTTTATGCCTCTTTTAAGAAAGCATTTGAATGTTCAAGTTACATTTCTGACTGTCTTTGTTTGAGTAGGCAAATACAGCTTACATTTCCTTCTGATAAGACAAACTTTGGGGTTTAGAAAATGTAGCAAGCGAGAAAATAGTTGAAGATGTCTTTCCTAGATCTATTTTAATAGGTATTAATAATTAAAATATACTTTTTAAAATTGTGATAAAGCAACCTTAGAAGTATATTCTTTCTTATCAGCCCCAATGTTGTTCAGTCACATCCAACTCTCTCTAACCCCATGGACTGTAGCCTGCCAGGCTCTTCTGTCCATGGGATTCTCCAGACAAGAATTCTGGAGTGGGTAGCCATTCCCTTCTCCAGGGGATCTTCCTGACCCAGGGATCGAACCCCGGTCTCCTGCATTACAGGCAGATTCTTTACTCTCTGAGCCATCCAATTAGATCCTTGGAGTGGAGAAATCCATCAAGATAACCCAGAAGTTCTAGATACAGATAATTGGCCCAAAAGCTTGATATTTAATTAAAAGAAAGATTCCTGGTAGTGAAGAAAATAGAAGTTGACCTAATGGAATTATTCTGGTTATTTGAATTAACATGTCTATAGAATACCTGAGAATATTTAAGTTTTATTTGGAACCATGGGTAATCAAAAAATAGGTTAGAAGTGTAGAACTTCACTGTAAATTCCTAGTCTACAAATTCATCTATTCTGTGATTCAGTTTATGTCTCCTGTCATTGTTTAGAGCCAGTGCTAGCTTGGGTTATGATAGTGGGGCAAAAAGACAAGGAGTAGATAAAGGGAAAAAATAGCATAGCAGGAAAAAATAGCAATTTCTGTACCCATTGAGTATTATAGTCTTTTACTGCTCTGATACATCTCTTGGAGCTTTTTCACTAGATTTGAAGAGAAAATTAGATAATGAACTCATTACAGTTAAAAAAAAAAGTTCAAGTTTAAAAAAAAACAAACTTTGACATTCTTCCGTTTTAGCTTTCATTGGGAATCACTTATGAAGCCATTCTATAATTATCACGTGGAATTCATTACTTGCCGGAGTATAACAGAAAAAAACTGTCCTGGGAGTGAGCAAGTACAAACAGCATTTCGCAGCATCAGCTTGTGTACTGCATATTGTTCTGTAACTATATGCTTAGCTTTCTGGGGAAAGATTCTCATTTATGTCTTCCTTTCTTTTATAGGAATATACTTGTCCCAGATGTGAATCAGGTTTTATTGAAGAAGTGACAGATGATTCCAGGTATAGTACAAGCCCATGAATAAATTAAGCATTCTGTTATCAAAATTATGTTTTTTAGCATCAACTCAATGAATAGAAAGAAATTTGTTTTATAACTTACACTCTCTGCTGAGAGAGAGAGAGAAGTAGCAGAGCAAAGAGGAAGAAAAATGGGAAAATTAGAAAAATACTGTGATAGTGCTAAGTCACTTCAGTCGTGTCCGACTCTGTACGACCCCATAGACTGCAGCCCACCAGGCTCCCCTGTCCCTGGGATTCTCCAGGCGAGAACACTGGAGTGGGTTGCCATTTGCTTCTCCAGTGCATGAAAGTGAAAAGTGAAAGTGAAGTCCCTCAGTCGTGTCTGACTGTTCGCGACCCCATGGACTGCAGCCTACCAGACTCCTCTGTCCGTGGGATTTTCCAGGCAAGAGCACTGGAGTGGGTTGCCATTGCCTACGATAGTAGGTGTCTTGAGATCTACTTTGGCGTTCATGGGAAACCTCTGTATCCCTATCAGAGTAAATTTGGTGAGTTTTCATATATTTTCTGAGACTTCGAGGTTTCTCTTGGATTATTGGTTGGTTTTTAGTGACTACTCTGTCGCCTGAAGGTAGATTGCTCTTATACCCCTTTGGTGGGCTGGGGAGCAACTTCTGACAAAGATTACCTAGTAAGATAAACAGGCTGTTCTAGCCAGGGAAACTGAGTTGTGATTCTTGGGAAAGTCTTGGGTCCCTTGTGCTTATTAGGATTATTGTGGTCAAACATACCATTTTGCCACTGTAGTATTAGTGTGTTGGTAATGCTTGAAACAAGCTGGAATCAAGATTGCTGGGAGTACTATCAATAACCTCAGATATGCTGATGACACCACCCTTATGGCAGAAAGTGAGGAGGAGCTAAAAAGCCTCTTGATGAAAGTGAAGGAGGTCTTGATTCCAGCTTGTGTTTCTTCCAGTTTAGTATTTCTCATGATGTACTCTGCATGTAAGTTAAATAAGCAGGGTGACAATATACATTAGTGAGTAACAAAATAAAGCTATCAATATTTTCAGGCTACAGGGAATATCAAGCCATGAGAGTCTAAGATCCCCAATTAACAAACTTATATTAACTCCACAAAATGTGCAAATGAACTACAGGGAGCCATTTTAGAGAATTATTCAGCATAATAAAAGATCAGAGATAACACAAAACCACAATACAATCTAAAACAAATTCTCCCCTTAATTCACACTATACACATGTGCAGGAACACACACAGCTTTGGGGAAGAGGTAAAAGCCATTGTACTGAAACTTCTGATTGAATATCAACAATGGTCCATTGATCACCTTAATGGCCACCACAATCTCTTTGGAACCTGACTCAAATGTCATTGTATATTGCATCTGAATTAAGGTCTTTTCAGAGTGAGATGCAGATCCTCTGGACAGAAACCCAAACTTGCATTCTTTAGAGAGTGAAGACAAAGTGTGCACTTCATAGTAACAACTGTTACATTTATCTGTAGAAACTCCAGGATTTTTATAGTTAATGAAAACTAATGTTTTGGTACTTATGTGATTAATGTACATGCTGCCTATTTTGTTTTACTAGGTTTTACATATATGTAAATTGGGTCAAGAAGCAACAGTTAGAACTGGACATGGATCAACAGACTGATTCCAAATAAGAAAAGGAGTACGTCAAGGCTGTTTATTGTACCCTGCATATTTAACTTACATGAAGAGTACATCATGCAAAATGCCAGGCTGGATGAAGCACAAGCTGGAATCAAGATTGCCAGGAGAATTATCAATAACCTCAGATATGCAGATGATACCATCCTTGTGGCAGAAAGTGAAGAAGAACTAAAGAGCCTCTTGATGAAAGTAAAGAGGAGAGTGAAATGTTGGCTTGGAACTCAACATTCAGAAAACTAAGATCTTGGCATCTGGTCCCATCACTTCATGGCAAATAGATGGGAAACAATGGAAACAGTGTCAGACTTTATTTTTCTGGGCTCCAAAATCACTGCAGATGGTGACTGTAGCCATGAAATTAAAAGATGCTTGCTCCTTGGAAGAAAAGCTATGACCAAACTAGACAGTACATTAAAAAGCAGAGACATTACTTCACCAACAAAATCCATCTAGGCAAAGCTATGGTTTTTCCAGTAGTCATGTATGGATGTGAGAACTGGACTATAAAGAAAACTGAGCACCAAAGAATGGATGCCTTTGAACTGTGGTGTTGGAGTAGACTCCTGAGAGTCCCTTGGACTGCAAGGAGATCCAACCAGTCCATCCTAACAAAAATCAGTCCTAAATATTCATTGGAAGGACTGATGCTGAAGCTGAAACTCCAATACTTTGGCCACCTGATGTGAAGAACTGATTCATTTGAAAAGACCCTGATGCTGGGAAAGATTGAAAGAGGAGGAGAAGGAGACGACAAAGGATGAGATGTTTGGATGGCATCACTGACTCGATGGACAGGAGTTTTAACAAGCTCTAGGAGTTGGTGATGGACAGAGAGGTCTGGCATGCTGCAGTCCATGGGGTCGCAAAGAGTTGGACGCGACTAAGTGATTGAACTGAACTGAAATTGGGCAAAATGGGTTGAACAATTTAAAATTAGGGAGTCTTCATTAGATTCAGGCTGTTTTTTTGCTGTTTACTGAGGTATAATATATGCACACCACTCCCCTACCGTACAATTGGTACACACAAACATCACAAACACCCACTTACTTACACACCAAAACAGAGAAAATTTTATGTTGGAGATAAAGGAAAGATAGGAGATAATTAGAGAAACACATTTCCAGAAGAGCTGAGTAGGAAATAAGGTCAAAATGTAGATGGAGAACTAAATGTTAGGGGGGAAAGGTAGCCCTTTTTCTGGAGTTGAAAAATGGAGTGAGTGTTATAAAAGTTAAAGTCCAAGTGAGATTGTGTGAACCTAAGAGATGTTATGTATAATCTTTTGCACTATTCCAAAGAAGCAGACATATTTTCATCAAACTAAGAGGAAGGTGTAAGATAGGTGGAGAAAAGTGAATAGTGAGAAGAGTTGAAAAGATTTGGTGGCACAAAGAATGCCAAAAGAATCTGAAAATCAGCAAGTAAAATGATGTTCTTAGAAACCAAAAAACTATTACTTTGTTCTAGTGCCAATAGGCATGGTAATGAGATATTCTCTAATAAAAATTAATGCTATAAGGTTAAGAATTAAGCAAGTGATCACAAGAGGCTAAAGTTCAAGATCTTTATGTGCAGGCAGAATTATTTTAAGTGAATCAAACACCAAGTTCACCTGATAAACTGTGCCCAAGGTTAATGCAGTTTTCAGCTGTTTCATGAAACATTGACCATTCTTTTAAAGTACAATAATGTTTTTGTGGAGAGCTCAAATGTTTTTGTGTTACCTTCTGAACACATAGAAGAAAGAATAGCCAGAAATTGGCTTTGTGTCTAATTACATTAATTTTGAAAAGTTCAAACATATCAGTTCATCTAGATGATAAATATTTTTTCTAAAAGATTCATTTAATTCTACATCTGCTGCTGCTGCTAAGTCACTTCAGTCGTGTCCGACTCTGTGTGACCCCATAGATGGCAGCCCACCAGGCTCCCCCATCCCTGGGANTGCTGCTGCTGCTGCTGCTGCTAAGTCACTTCAGTCGTGTCCGACTCTGTGTGACCCCATAGATGGCAGCCCACCAGGCTCCCCCATCCCTGGGATTCTCCAGGCAAGAATACTGGAGTGGGTTGCCATTTCCTTCTCCAATGCATGAAAGAGAAAAGTGAAAGTGAAGTCGCTCAGTCTGTCCGACTGTTAGCGACCCCATGGACTGCAGCCCACCAGGCTACTCTGTCTATTGGATTTTCCAGGCAAGAGTACTGGGGTGGGGTGCTACATCAGCATGATATAATTTGTACTAGTCAGAGATACGGTTTTTCCAGTAGTCATGTATGGATGTGAGAGTTGGGCTATAAAGAAAGCTGAGCGCAGAATTGATGCTTTTGAAGTGTGTTTCTGGAGAAGACTCCAGAGAGTCACTTGGACTGCAACGAGATCAAACAAGTCACTCCCAAAGAGAAATCAATCCTGAATATTCATTGGAAGGACTGATGCTGAAGCTGAAGCTCCAATAATTTGGCCACTTGATGAGAAGAGCCAGCTCATTAGAAAAGGCCCTGATGCTGGGAAAGAGGTGAAGGGGACATCAGAGGGCAAGATAGTTGGATAGCATCACTGATTCAATGGATATGAGCAAGCTCCTGGAGATGGTAAAGGACAGGAAAGCCTGGAGTGCTACAGTCCATGGGGATGCAAAGAACTGGACACAACTGAGTGATTGAAGAACAACAGAGTACGAGGATTATTCCAGTTATTCTTGGGGAAGGGGCTGGAGTTCCCAAGAATTGGACTACCACTCAAGTTTTGACCTTTTATGATTAGCCTCAGAATTGTCATGGCACTGGTGAGTGTGTCTATTTGTTTGTGGTTATTTGTTCAGTCATGTCCAACTTTTTGTTATCCCAGGTACTATAACCCTCCAGGCTCCTCTGTCCATGGGATTCTTCAGGCAAGAATACTGGAGTGGGTAGCCATTGCTTTCTCCAAGGGATCTTCCCAACCCAGGGATTAAAACTGGGCCTCCTGCATTTCAGGCAGATTCTTTATATTTGAGCCACTAGGGAAACCCATGCTAATACATTGCAATGAGTGTATACTGAGGCTCAAAGTCTACTGGCTGTCAAAGCTTCTGCCATCTTGGACCTATTTGGTTCCAATCATTTATGTCATGTTCTCAGGCTATGCCATTCTTTTAAAGATTATGTCAGCCTCCTTCCCTCCTGTCTTAGTTTCACAAATCCATGCCCCATATGAAAAATAGAGTCCCTTGAGGATGGCAACTGAGTCATTTTCTGTCTAGATTCCCATGATTTAGCATATGAAATGTCACATTTTAAATGATCAATAAATAATTTATTACTTGAACAATATATAAAAGGACTTCATTAAATTTTGGAGAAGATATTCAGCATATCTCCCAGAGATATTTCTAGAGATAAATATATAAATACATAGATTATCTTATGTCTTTATCTCTAGGTGCACTGACATCTTTGTTTTCTGTGAACACACAAGGGTATGCCACCAATTAAGATGTCTATCTGGACTGTATTCCTTAGTAGCCTCTTAGCTGTCTCCTCTACTCCCCTCAAGTATTGCTTAAGTTTACCTTTTCAACGAGGCCTGCTCTGACTTCTGTATTCAAAGTGTCAGCCACTACCTTCCTCCATTACAACACCACTGTTCTCCCTAAATTTATTCACCGTTTTTGTTGCTGTTTTTCTTTTTCCACAACATGTATCACCATCTCATACACTATAATTTATTTTTGTTGTATTTTGCCTTTGAATTCTGCTTCCTCACTAGAAAGTAAGCTCCACAAGGGCTGGTAATTTTTTCACTTAACATATTGATCCTGTGAACAATGAACAGAAGAGCATTGCTCACCACCCAGTTTTACAAGGGCTAAGTTATAATCCATTGCAGTGTTCACCTATAGTGCACTCTGAGAGGAATTCAGGATGGAAAATGGGGAGGCACTGTGTGATTTGGAAAAATAAAACCTTAGATCCTAAGATGCATATCTCAGGGAAAGATTTCAATGACTCCAAATTTTTCATCTTCCTGTACATAGAAAAACCTTAAATCATTACCTTAAGATAGCTGTTCTTTGTGATTAGCAGTGATATTTTACCAAACTGTATCCTTGACTGTGGGGTTCCCTGGTGGTTCAGTGATAAATAACCCATCTGCCAATGCAGTAGACCCAGTTTTGATCCCAGAGGCCAGGAGGATCCCCTGGAGGAGGAGAATATCAACTTATAATTGCCTGGGAAATCCCATGTACAGAGGAGACTGGTGGACTACAATCCACGGGATAACAAAAAATCAGACACAACTTAGTGACTAAACGATAACAACAACATCCTTGACTGCATGTATTTCCTGGTCAAAAAATATCATTTATTAACTGAGCTCTTCCATAAACTATCTTCTTAGAGCAGCCCCTCAGACCTTAGTAGCTATGTCCCAGGTTATAGTCTACAGTAAAACCTTGAATAAAACTTAACTCACAAGTCTTACATTGTGCATTTTTCTTTTGTCAACAATCTAAATTCTTATAATAGTGTTTGATATAAAATATATACTCATTAAATATTTATAATTAAATAATAGAAGAATCACCACCACTTTAACCTCATTAGATTTTATTTTGCTTAAATAATACTCCATTTTATGCTTTAACCTTTATATAGTCTGCTACTGCTGCTGCTGCTAATTCACTTCAGTCGTGTCCGACTCTGTGTGACCCCATAGACGGCAGCCCACCAGGCTCCCCCATCCCTGGGATTCTCCAGGCAAGAACACTGGAGTGGGTTGCCATTTCTTTCTCCAATGCATGAAAGAGAAAAGTGAAAGTGAAGTCGCTCAGTCATGTCCCACTCTTTGCGACCCCATGGACTGCAGCCCACCAGGCTACTCTGTCCATTGGATTTTCCAGGCAAGAGTACTGGGGTGGGGTGCCATTGCCTTCCCCGTTATATAGTCTACACAGAGGGATAGGGAAGGTGACACTGAAGATAGAACCTCACTGACACAAAGAGACCAACTTTGATCTAGGTGTTTCTTTAAGCTTTTAATTCATGTTTGTTTGTTTGTTTCAGACACAACTATATAGAAAATATTTGCTTGAACATATTCAATTATTTCCCTTCTATACTCCATTCTACTTACGAATCTGCAAACAGTTTTGAAAGTAAAGATAGAATAAGTGAGGTAGAAGATAGAATGATAGAAATAAATGAAGCAGAGAGGGAAAAAGAAAAAAAAATTAAAAGAAATGAAGAAAACTTCAAGGACCTCTGGGACAATGTGAAATGCCCAAACCTTCAAATCATAGGAGTCCCAGAAGAAGAAGACAAAAAAAAAAAAAAAAAAAAA
>SJYX01023213.1:786185-807901 GCA_006410675.1 Oreotragus oreotragus
CCCTTGGACTGCAAGGAGATCCAACCAGTCCATTCTGAAGGAGATCAATCCTGGGATTTCTTTGGAAGGAATGATGCTAAAGCTGAAACTCCAGTACTTTGGCCACCTCATGCGAAGAGTTGACTCACTGGAAAAGACTCTGATGCTGGGAGGGATTGGGGGCAGGAGGAGAAGGGGACGACCGAGGATGAGATGGCTGGATGGCATCACGGACTCGATGGACGTGAGCCTGAGTGAACTCCGGGAGATGGTGATGGATAGGGAGGCCTGGCGTGCTGCGATTCATGGGGTCGCAAAGAGTCGGACACGACTGAGTGACTGAACTGAAAGAAACTAAAGACTTATATATAGAAAACTATAAAACACTGATGAAATAAATCAAAGAGGACACTAATAGATGGAGAAATATACCATGTTCATGAATCAGAAGAATCAATATAATGAAATGAGTATACTACCTAAAGCAATCTATAGATTCAGTGCAATCCCTATCAAGCTACCAACAGTATTTTTTCACAGAACTAGAACAAATAATTTCACAATTTGTATGGAAATACAAAAAACCTCTAATAGCCAAAGCAATCTTCAGAAAGAAGAATGGAACTGGAGGAATCAGCCTGCCCGACTTCAGGCTCTACTACAAAGCTACAGTCATCAAGACAGTATGGTACTGGCACAAAAAACAGAAATATAAATCAGTGGAACAAAATAGAAAGTGCAGAAATAAATCCACACACCTATGAACACCTTATCTTTGACAAAGGAGGCAAGAATTCACAATGGAGAAAAGAAAATCTCTTTAACAAGTGGTGCTGGGAAAACTGGTCAACTGCTTGTACAAGACTGAAACTAGAACACTTTTTAACACCATTCACAAAAATAAACTCAAAATGGATAAAAGACCTACATATAAGATCAGAAACTATAAAACTCCTAGAGGAAAGTGTAGGAACAACGCTCTCTGACATAAATCACAGCAGGATCCTCTATGACCCACCTCAAGAGTTATGGAAATAAAAGCTAAATAAACAAATGGGACCTAATTAAACTTAAAAGCTTTTGCACAATGCAGGAAACTATAAGCAATGTGAAAAGACAGCCTTCGGAATGGGATAAAATAATAGCAAACAAAGCAACTGACAAACAATTAATCTCAAAAATATACAACTAACTCCTGCAGCTAAATTCTAGAAAAATAAATGACCCAATCAAAAAATGTGCCAAAGAAATAAACTGACAGTTCTCCAAAGAAGACATACAGATGGCTAACTAATACATGAAAAGATGCTCAACATCACTCATTATCAGAGAAATGCAAATCAAAACCACAAGGAGGTACCATCTCACTCCAGTCAGAATGGCTGCTATCCAACAATCTACAAACAATAAATATTGGAGAGGACGTGGAGAAAAGGGAACCCTCTACTGTTGGTGGGCATGGAAACTGATACAGCCACTATGGAAAACAGTGTGGAAATTCCTTAAAAAACTGGAAATAGAACTGCCATATGACCCAGCAATCCCACTGCTGGGCATACACACTGAAGAATCCAGAACTGAAAGAGACACATGTACCCCAATGTTCATCACAGCACTGTTTATAATCGCCAGGACATGGAAGCAACCTAGATGCCCATCAGCAGACAAATGGATAAGAAAGCTGTGGTATGGTACATATGCACAATGGAATATTACTCAGCCATTAAAAAGAATATACTTGAATCAGTTCTAATGACATGGATGAAACTGGAGTCTATTGTACAGAGTGAAGTAAGCCAGAAAGAAAAACACCAATACAGTACACTAACACATATATATGGAATTTAGAAAGATGGAAATGATAACCATATATGTGAGACAGAAAAAGAGACACAGATATAGAGAACAGTCTCTTGGACTCTGTAGGAGAAGGTGAGGGTGAGATGATCTGAGAGAATAGCACTGAAACATGTATATTATCATATGTGAAACAGATTGCCAGTCCAGGTTTGATGCACAAGACAGGGTGCTCAGGGCTGGTGCACTGTGATGACCCAGAGGGATGGGATGGGGAGGGAGGTGGGAGGAGTGTTTAGGATGGGAAACACATGTACACCTATGGCTGATTCATGTCAATATATGGCAAAAAACACTACAATATTGTAAAGTAATTAGCCTCCAACTAAAATCAATTAATTTAAAAAAAAAAGTAAATGTTCATTAAACCATACCCCCAAAAGATTAGTCAAGTGTGATTAAGAGAAGTTTTTGATAGCCTAATTCAAAATATATATTTAAGAATTTGGGCTTTATTATTATAAATATTAGGAATTTTGTGAAATACTAAATAAATATTATGAACTGTGCTGAAAATAACTGTTAGATTTTGTAAGTGAAGCTGAAATGTGTAAAAGCCTATAGATATTTTAGGAAATGTTAACCACCTTGTTTACCATTCAAGTCTTCCAAATGATCTAGTTTGAAATCATTTCAAAGACTAGGCATTAACTCAAAGAAAATATTCCAATGATGGTTAGGATAGGAGTCATTTTTACTTCAAGCTTGTGGAACTTAACATTCTCATTTTTGTGATGTGGAAATCACATGTAATGACTCTCATTCAAACTTAGCATGAAGCACTGGTTTTAAACTCTTACTTCTATTCATCTTTGTCATTTCACTTTTCATTTTGAAAGCCAGGTAGACATAAATTGAATTTAGCAGCCTGTGAGGGAATGTTTGTAAATCATAAGAAGAAGCCTAATCTAAGTTTAAATCAATATGCCTATATCTCAAGAGTAATAAACCCAGTAGATGATATAAAATTCATATCACAAAGGAGCCAAATTAAAGCAACTTTAGTTAAAATGCGAGGCTTTTTGTATATTCCTAATTTTTCTAGTGATTGGAAAAGGAAATACTTGTTTGCTTTGAAAAATAAACTTTTTGAAATGCTTTATAATTGTTTTGTGATATATTTCAGTTCAGTTCAGCTCAGTCACTCAATCGTGTCTGACTCTTTGCAACCCTATGAACTGCAGCACGCCAGGCCTCCCTGTCCATCACCAACTCCCAGAGTCCACCCAAACCCATCTCCATCGAGTTGATGATGCCATCCAACCATCTCATCTTCTATCGTCCCCTTCTCCTCCTGCTCTCAATCTTTCCCAGCATCAGGGTCTTTTCCAGTGAGTCAAGTCTTTGCATCAGGTGGCCAAAGTGTTGGAGTTCTAGCCTCAATGTCAGTCCTTCCAATGAACACCCAAGATTGATCTCCTTTAGGATGGACTGGTTGGATTTCTTTGCAGTCCAAGGGACTCTCAAGAGTCTTCTCCAACACCACAGTTCAAAAGCATCAATTCTTCGGCACTCAGCTTTCTTTATAGTCCAATTCTGACATCTATACATGACCACTGGAAAAACCATAACCTTGACTAGATGGACCTTTTTTGGCAAAGTAATGTCTCTGCTTCTTAATATGCTGTCTAGAAGAAGGAAATGGCAACCCACTCCAGTGTTCTAGCCTGGAGAACCCCAGGGACGGGGGAGCCTGGTGGGTTGCTGTCTATGGGGTCGCATAGAGTCGGACACGACTGAAGTGAGTTAACAACAGCAGCAGCAGCAGTTTGGTCATAACTTTCCTTCCAAGGAGTAAGCGTCTTTTAATTCCATTGCTGCAATTGCCATCTGCAGTGGTTTTGGAGCCCAGAAAAATAAAATTAGCCACTGTTTTCCACTGTTTCCTCATCTATCTGCCATGAAGTGATGGGTTCGGATGCCATGATCTTAGTTTTCAAAATGTTGAGCTTTAAGCCAACTTTGCCACTTTCCTCTTTCACTTTCATCAAAAAGTTCTTTAGTTCTTCTTCACTTTCTGCCATAAGGGTGGTGCCATCTGCATATTTGAGGTTATTGATATTTCTCCTGAAATCCTAATTAATGTGCATTAAAGTTTTAACAGACTCTTTTTTTTTTTTCAAACTTAAAGTAAAATCAGTGTTATAAAAGTGATAGTTCTGTTCATTCAACTTTGAGAAAGAGTGCCATACAAAGGCCTTGATGGTGAGAGTTAGGATATAGGGGCATTACCTTGATAAAACAAATGTTCTATTTGTCCTAGATTATATATACAATGAACTGAGCTAATGCTGCTGCTGCTAAGTTGCTTCAGTCGTGTCTGACTCTGTGCGACCCCATAGACGGAAGCCCATCAGATTCCCCCGTCCCTGGGATTCTCCAGGCAAGAACACTGGCGTGGGTTGCCATTTCCTTCTTCTATGCATGAAAATGAAAAGTGAGAGTGAATTTGCTCAGTCGTGTCCGACTCTTTGCGACCCCATGGACTGCAGCCTACCAGGCCCCTCCGTCCATAGAATTTTCCAGGCAAGAGTACTGGAGTGGGGTGCCATTGCCTTCTCCGAAACTGAGCTAATAGTATTGCTTATTCTGACACAGTGAAAACCAGAGTTTGATAAGGTAAACTTTACCACAGATTTGTAGCCTCAAAGACAGTTTACAAATAAGAATGATCATGAGTAAGACTCTGGCCACTAAACCAATCTCTCAAAGATCTGGTTTGAATCATACTCTAGAAAACACAATGAAGCTATATATGAAAAAAAAAAAAAAGGTCAATTGTTTTTAATTCTCTTCTCCTTCAATTCAT
This sequence comes from Oreotragus oreotragus, assembly GCA_006410675.1. Lineage (NCBI taxonomy): Eukaryota > Metazoa > Chordata > Mammalia > Artiodactyla > Bovidae > Oreotragus > Oreotragus oreotragus. The sequence continues at coordinate 790,831 of SJYX01023213.1, forward strand.
CTACCAGTTGGAAACCAAAGTGATGTTTCTGAAAATGGTTATCTCTTGAAGTCAGACTATTATGGATTCATATTCCCGTTTTTGCAATTTATTAGTTCTTTATTCCTGAACAACTTACTTTGCTTTTGTTTATACATATGGGACTCGATGGACGCGAGTTTGAGGGAACTCTGGAAGATGGTGATGGACAGGGAGGCCTGACCTGCTGCGATTCATGGGGTCGCAAAGAGTTGGACATGACTGAGTGACTGAACTGAACTGATGGGATATGGGAAATGCAATGATACCTTACTTTCAAGAGTTCTCTGAGTATTAATGAGATAATGTTTACAAAGTACTTGATACAATCCATTTTCAGTAAGTAAATTAATACATGTTGGCCATTACTTTGATTATGATGATGACTACAACAGAGCTTGCCTGCTCCTCCCTCACCCACTATCAAAAAGAGAGCTCCAGGACACAGAATGTCATTTTTTTTAAAGGACTATGTCAAACTCAAAACTTTTGAAAAAGTTTATTAAAGATAAAAGTAGCTAGTGAGAAGTTCCTCAACTTACACTCTAGGTAAAGTCACTAGGATAGCCTGTTTAAACTCCCTTGTTCCTCATGATATTTTGCCAAACTACTGTCAGGTTCCCTTTATAATAATATCTCGATTTAAATACATGTTACTTTTTTGAGGATGGTTCTGTCACACCACGTGTCCCTGAGGAGTTTGTCTTAGTACATACTGTTTAGAATTCACATATCTGTTGAGAATTTTTTTTTTTTTTTCCATTTCAGATGCCTATTATAGACCTTGTGTTTTTCTGGGGAAAATTATCTACTGGGTAGAGCATGATTTAATTTTCTTTCAAGTATCATATACTTTACTAACACTGTACCATATTTCATCTTTTTGACACCCTAAAATAGCTCATAAACATCTGTCTTTGACACCCCTTTTTTACAAAACGTTATTTCTTTCTCTGTCATCTGTAATGGTATAAGCGATTCTCCCTCAACCTTTTCAAGTCCTATGTCCAGGGACCGAATTCATCACCTTTGGTTTCCTTGCAAACAACTGGATGTTGTCCAGTAAGTATTGCAATCTGGACAAAATTATATTTGCATACTCATAATGATAGGTTTTATGGCATGACTGGATTTTGGAAACAATAAGACAAATGTTGACTTTCATTTTTTTGTGCAGATAATTTAATTTAAAACCCAGTGCTATGTCCATGACCATTAAATGCATCCCTATTAAGGCACTTTGCCAGACAATGTCCTTGGTCACAAGGGTATTGAATGGGTAAGTGTAAATCTTTCACTCTTGGTATAATTAATTATATAATATAATTATATCATTGGTATAATTGGGTGAATGATTTCATCACTGTGTGAGATTCTTGAAGTTTGGAGCATTAAAATAGGCATTGGAAATAGTTTTTGTTTTCTTAATTAAAACCCTTTTTTGGTCCTCTACAATTTGTAGCATTGGATGAGACAGTAAATTATCTCCCAAACTGCAAAAACAGTGTACACTGTTGGTTGGATCACCCCAGGTGGCATCTGAAATAAATGGAGAAAAGAAACAGTTGTAATAAATAGTATAGGAACAACTGGATAGTTACATGGAAAAGCATAAAAATAGATTCTTTTTTATACTGAAAAACATAATAAATTCAAAACAGATTAAGAAATGTAAAGGGAAAAACTGAAACCATGTAACTAGTGGAATAAAATATGATTCTGGTGATAATGATTGTTAGTCGCCCAATCGTGTACAACTCTGCAGTCCCATGGACTATAGCCCACCAGGCTTCTTTGTCCATGGGGATTCTCTGGGCAAGAATACTGGAGTGGCTTGTCATGCACTCCTCCAGGGGATCTTCCAAACCCAAGGATCAAACCCGGATCTCCCACATTGCAGGCAGATCCTTTACCATTTGAGCCATCAGGAAATAAAGTATGATAGATTCTGTTTAGTCAAGGAGAGGCGAAAATGACTTATCAAGACTTTAATCCAGGAAAAAGAAGAAATTGACTACATTAAATGTTTTCAAATGATGAAAAATAAGGAAAGCAAAAAGATAAGTAATAAACTGGTATCTATGCCAAAGATATATTAGCAAAATCAACCTCTGAAAGATAGTCTTGTCTTAATTCTTAGAATGGCAAGAGAGACTTAATTGATGTAGTTAAAGGTAAGGACTTTGAGATTAGGAGATTATTTTGGATTGTCTAGGTGAGCCAAATCTATTCACAAATCCTTAAAAGACAGATGAGGAGAACAGAAAGTTTCAATGTAAAAGATATTTGACCCACCATTGCTAGCAGTGAGATGGCTCCCAAAATTGACTTTCTCCTGACCCCCAGAACCTGTGAATCTGTTATACAAATGATAATGAGGATTGTGCAGTTGTAATTAAATAAAGCATCATGAGATGGGGAGATTATCCTGGATAACCAACTAGACCCAGAGTCATTCCATGGTTCCTTAGAAGAGGGAGGTAGGAGCATCAATGTTATAAGCAGATGTGACAATAGAACCAAATGTTGGAGCAATGTGCTTTGAAGGTGGGAAAAGGAGCTATAAATTAAGAAACTGACTAAGTTGAAAAAATAGATTCTTCCATGAAATCTCTAGAAGGAATGTGACTCTGCCAAAACTTTGATTTTAGAGAACAAATGTTTTAAGCCATAAGGTTTATGGTAATATAGCACCAATAAGAAACTAAAAAAATGGCTATGAAAATGGAAGAGTGTGGCCATAAAACAAGGGATATGCCAGATTCTGCTGCTGCTGCTGCTACTGCTGTCACTTCGGTCGTGTCCAACTCTGTGTGATCTCATAGACAGCAGCCCACCAGGCTCCTCTGTCTCTGGGATTCTCCAGGCAAGAATACTAGAGTGGGTATGCCAGATTCTAGAAGCTTGGGAAAAAATGGGGATTTTGGTCCTTTATCTGCAAGGAAAAAGTTTGTTCTTCCTCAGAGCCTTACCCTGCAGAGTTCTTAATTTAACCCAATGAGACCTGCTCTGTACTTCTGACCTTTAAAACTGTAAGATAATTTTGTGTTATTCCAAACCAAAGGTGAAGGTGAAGGTGAAGTCGCTCAGTCGTGTCCGACTCTTTGTGACCCCGTGGACTGTAACCTACTAGGCTTCTCTGCCCATGGGATTCTCCAGGCAAGAATACTGGAGTGGATTGCCATTTCCTTCTCCAGGGGATCTTCCAGACCCAGGGATCGAACCCAGGTCTCCCGCATTGGAGGCAGACACTTTAACCTCTGAGACACCAGCCAAACCAAAAATTCACCATTAATCTATCCCCAAACCCTAACAAACAGAGCAACAGAGAAACAGAAACACACACACACACACACACACACACACACACTCTTTCCTAGGTAAATTTCTACTTACTCATTAGGACTCAAACCATATCCTAAACTTCAAGACTTTTCCTAACATCATGCTATGAATAGCCTTAGGAAGGGATCCATGTGACAAAGATCTGAGACTTCCAGCCAATTTTCACATGTATGTACTTGAAATCAGGTCTTTCAACCCCACTCAAGTTTTTGAAAGACCATCAGTTCAGTTCAGTTCAGTCACTCAGTCGTATCTGACTCTTTGCAACCCCATGAATCGCAGCACGCCAGGCCTCCTTGTCCANACACACACACACACACACACACACACACACACTCTTTCCTAGGTAAATTTCTACTTACTCATTAGGACTCAAACCATATCCTAAACTTCAAGACTTTTCCTAACATCATGCTATGAATAGCCTTAGGAAGGGATCCATGTGACAAAGATCTGAGACTTCCAGCCAATTTTCACATGTATGTACTTGAAATCAGGTCTTTCAACCCCACTCAAGTTTTTGAAAGACCATCAGTTCAGTTCAGTTCAGTCACTCAGTCGTATCTGACTCTTTGCAACCCCATGAATCGCAGCACGCCAGGCCTCCTTGTCCATCACCAACTCCTGGAGTTCACTCAGACTCACGTCCATTGAGTCAGTGATGCCATCCAGCCATCTCATCCTCTGTCATTCCCTTCACCTCCTGCTCTCAATCCTCCCAGCATCAGAGTCTTTTCCAATGAGTCAACTCTTCACATGAGCACTGGAGTTTCAGCTTCAGCATGATTCCTTCCAAAGAAATCCCAGGGCTAATCTCCTTCAGAATGGACTGGTTGGATCTCCTTGCAGTCCAAAGGACTCTCAAGAGTCTTCTCCAACACCACAGTTCAAAAGCGTCAATTCTTCGGCACTCAGCTTTCTTCACAGTCCAACTCTCACATCCATACATGACCACAGGAAAAACCTTAGCATTGACTAGATGGTCCTTTGTTGGCAAAGTAAAGTCTCTGCTTTTCAATATGCTATTTAGGCTGGTCATAACTTTCCTTCCAAGGAGTAAGTGTATTCGTTTCATGGCTGCAGTCACCATCTGCAGTGATTTTGGAGTCCAGAAAAAAAAAGTCTGACACTGTTTCCACTGTTTCCCCATCTATTTCCCATGAAGTGATAGGACTAGAAGCCATGATATTCATTTTTTTCATGAGACACCATGAATGAGAAAAAAAAAAAAAAAGCTAAGATATTTCTGGATTCTTAAACTTCAGAATCTGTTAGATAATAAATATTGATATTTTAAATCTATTAAATTTCATGGTAATTTGCTCTAGTAATAGGTAACTAACAGTGCTTCTCCAGTGGTCCAGTGGTTAGAATTCTGGGCTTCCAGTGCAAGGGGTGCAGGTTCAATTCCTGCTCAGAGAACTAAGATCCCACATGCCCTGTGGTACAAGAAAAAAAAAAAAAGGGCTATCAAAGCACCTTAATGTTAAGAGGGATAGTTAGTAACTGGTTAAACCCATCAGCTTTTGAGATTGTCTTGAGTAAAAAATGTGTTAGGTGAATTTTCAGTGTGATGTTATTTCATTTACTATTTTATTCATTTACCATTTTCTGAGCATTTTACATAATCAAATTAAGGTACAAATTATGGAATTCATTTACAATTTTGTCTTAATTTAACCCAACTAAAGCAAAGCTAAGTAAAATTCAAATAATCAAAATTATAAAGTAAAAAACATTTCATTGATTTAAATTCTATCCACAGATAATTTTACTTTATGCCAAATTAAGTTTATTATTCTGATGATAAAAATATAAAACATTTTGGTTAAATCTTAAAACATATATCAATGTATAAAAGGAAAATTAAAGAAGTACAGCATAACCTAATAACCATGAAACAATCTTGTCATGTATGGATGTGAGAGTTGGACTGTGAAGAAAGCTGAGTGCCGAAGAATAGATGCTTTTGAACTGTGGTGTTGGAGAAGACTCTTGAGAGTCCCTTGGACTGCAAGGAGATCCAACCAGTCCATTCTGAAGGAGATCAGCCCTGGGATTTCTTTGGAAGGAATGATGCTAAAGCCGAAACTCCAGTACTTTGGCCACCTCATGCGAAGAGTTGACTCATTGGAAAAGACTCTGATGCTGGGAGGGATTGGGGGCAGGAGGAGAAGGGGATGACAGAGGATGAGATGTCTGGATGGCATCACTGACTCAATGGATGTGAGTTTGAGTGATCTCCGGGAGTTGGTGATGGACAGGGAGGCCTGGTATACTGCAGTTCATGAGGTCGCAAAGAGTCAGACACAACTGCGCAACTGAACTGAACTGAATCTTCAAAAGGACATTGCTTTGACATCATTCAATCCTTTGAAGTCCTGAGTAGAATAAGTTCAGTTCAGTGGCTCAGTCGTGTCTGACTCTTTTCGACCCCATGGACTGCAGCTCGTCAGGCTTCCCTGTTAATCACCAACTCTCAGAGCTTGCTCAGGCTCATGTCCATTGAGTCAGTGATGCCATCCAAGCATCTCATCCTCTGTCCTCTCCTTCTCCTCCTGTCTTTAATCTTTCCCAGCATCAGGGTCTCTTCCAGTGATTCAGTTCTTCCCATCAGGTACCCAAAGTATTGGAACTTCAACTTCAGCATCAATCCTTCTAATGAATATTCAGGACTGATTTCCTTTAGGATTGACTTCTTTGATCTACTTGCAGTCCAAGAGACTGTCAAGAGTAAAATAAAGGGCTTAATAAGAAAGAATAATTTCTCTGTCTGATGGTCTTCAACCTGGAACTTTAGTATTCTCCTGCCTCAAACTCAGACTAGAATTTATGATATTGACTCTCATTACTCTAGCTTAGTGACTGCAGAAGTTGGCCTTCTCAGCCTCCATAATCACATTGATATGAAATGAAACTGGTCTTTAAATACATACAAAATTTTAACAGCAATGCTTCATTTTTATAAGTTCATATGCACACTTGAAATTAAAAATAAATAAAATTTAATCTGGACCAACAGTTATTTGATCTTAATGAGAAATTTAAGTAGTGAAATGGAAATTCAGTACTTATTTTTCATTAAACATGAAGTTTCATTTTTGAACTCATTCCAGGCAAGAAATTATGTTAGAAAAATTAGAAACAATGATTATACATATACATTCATGCTCAGTCATGTCCGCCTCTTTGCCAATCCCATGGACTGTAGCCCACCAGTCTCCATTGAAATGTTTTAGGCAAGATTACTTAGAGTGGTTTGCCATTTCCTACTCCAGGGGTTCTTTCCAACCCAGGGCTCTAACCTGCATCTCTTGCATCTCCTGCATTGTCAGGCAGATTCTTTACCACTTGCCCCATCTGGGAAGCCCTTTGAGATAAAGTAGTTGAGCCTGCTCAATCCTTATTTTGCATGGATGTAATTTTACACATTTCTCACTCATACTGCCAGGTAGCAACCAGCATCTCCTTGTGTCTTAGAGTTTCTCATAAAGACAATGGCATAATTGATTAGTGCAGCATCACATAGCTATGCCTAGTTACTCACATCTTCGTGATCACTCTTAATTGAATGAAAAGTGTTAATAAACTTTGAAACCATATTTACATAGGTTAGAAATTTAAAATGAAAGCCAAACAAATCCATCTTGGCTAAGTTAAATAATAGCATAACAAAGACAGAAATAATAATTCATTAATAATAGTAGCTCCTTAAACTACTTTTAATAACAATAGCGTCTTTTATATAAAATCATGTGAAATGGTGTACTGGTTAGGGAAATGGGTTTTTGGACATTGGGACTCTGCCCTAACAGGATTTTATGGTCATCTTACATGTAAAGGAATGCAGCATGAGCAATTGCCAGGACAAAAGGGGAAACTGTACTTAAAAATACAGGGATAGCACCTACAAAATGGACCTGTACATACGCAGAAGGAATTGGAGTGGGGCCTGGAAGGATTCTGGGACACAACAAGCAACCTGTTACATACTGCTTGCTTTAGCTTTTCTATGCACATCAGGAGCATTTTTTCCTTCTCTTTCAAGACAGTCTTTTAATCTATTTTCAAATCCTATCATAGAAACTGGATGCTTCATTGTGCCAACAACTGAGTATTTAAGTTTCAATCAAGCAGATAGACTCACTGATTGTCTTTCAGTGCATGTTTCATATTCCTGGGAGAGAATATCTGATCATCAAAATCACAGCTTGGTTGTGTACTCACCCCTTTTAAGCTACCAAATAACTAGATTGAGAGCCTAGGACCATACTCTAAATAGATGACCAATGAAAGTCAAGATGCATTTTTGAGAGAGTAGGGATATTTGGGGGACTAGATCCATACTATAAGCTTGCTATAAATGCGTGCATATATAAAGTCATTTTCAATTATTTTATATTAATTGAATAGATCTCTCAACTTTAAATACTGTTTTTCAGAATTGTGTGCCTTTAAAAATGTCTATGAGTTGCATAAGCATGATTGTAAATTGAACCTAGAAACAAGTGAAATGTCAGCCTTTAGTAAAATGGAGGTGATCACTACAGTCAATATGGGCTCAGAAAAAAAAAATTTTTTTTGGCCAAACTAATTTGGGTCCTTTCTTTGATAGAATTAATAAAACGATATTGCTGTTGTTCCATCCCCAAGTAGTGTCCAACTCTTTGAAAGTCCATAGACTGTAACACACCAGGCTCCTCTGTCTTCTACTATCTCCTGGTATTTGCTCAAATTGATGTCCATTGAGTCTGTGATACACTCTAATCATCTCATCCTCTGCCACATTCTTTGCCTTTTGCCTTCAATCTTTCCAAGCATCAGGGTGTTTATCAATGAGTCAATGCTTTGCAAAAGTTGGCCACAGTATTGGAGCTTCAACTTCAGCAACAGACCTGCCAATAAATATTCAGGATTGATTTCCTTTAGGGTTGACAAGTTTGATCTCCTTGTAGTCCAAGAGACTCTCAAGAGTCTTCTCCAGTATCACTATTTGAAAGCATCAATTCTTATGCACTCAGCCTTCTTTGTGATCCAACTCTCACATCTCTAAATGACTACTGGAAAAACCATAGCTCTGACCATATGGAACTTGTCTTCAAAGTGAGGTCTCTGCTTTTTTCCTATCTAGATTTGTCATAGCTTCTCTTCCAAGGAACAAGCATCATTTAATTTCCTGGCTGAAATCACTTTCTGCAGTGATTTTGGAGCCCAAGAGAAGTAAATCTGTCACTGCTTTCACTTTTTCCCCTTTTATTTGCCATGAAGTGATGGGACTCAATTCTATGATCTTAGTTTTTTTAATGCTACTTTCAAGCCTGCTTTATCACTCTCTTCTTTCACCCTGATCAAGAGGTTCTTTTGTTCCTTTTCACTTTCTGACATTAGAGTGGTATGATCTGCATATCTGAGGTTGTTGATATTTCTCCTGACAATCTTGACTCCAGCTTGTGATTCATACAGCCTGTCAATTTGCATGAATTGGGATTAAATGAACACAGTGACAATATAAAGCCTTGACACATTCCTTTCCCAATTTGAACCAACCAGCTCTTCCACATCCAGTACTAAGTGTTGTTTCTTGACTCGCATACAGGTGTCTCAGGAGAGAGGCAAGGTGGTCTGGTATTCCTATGTGTTTAAGAAATCTTCACAGTTGTGATTCACACAGTCAAAAGCTTTAGCGTAGTCAATGAAGCAGAAGCAGATGTTTTCCTCTGGAATTCTTTGCTTTTTTTTTTTTATATAATCCAATGGATGTTGGCAATTTGATCTCTGGTTCCTCTGCCTTTTTGAAACCCAGCTTATACATCTTGGAGTTCTCAGTTTCCATACTGCTGAAACCTAACCTGTAGGATTTTGAGCATTACCTTGCTAGCATGTAAAATGAGCACAATTGCGCAGTAGTTTTAACATTCCTTGGCATTTCCTTTTTTTGAGATTGGAATGAAAACTGACCTTTTCCAATCCTATGGACACTGGTGAATTTTCCAAATTTGCTGACATATTGAGTGTAGCACTTTAACAGCACTGTCTTTTAAGATTTTAAATAGTTCTGCTGTAATTGGGAATAAGGAGTTCATGACCTGAGCCAGTCAGCTCCTGGTCTTATTTTTGCTGACTGTATAGAACTTCTCCACCTTTGGCTGCAAAGAATATAATCAATCTGATTTTGGTTTTGACCATCTGGTGATGTCCATTTGTAAAGTCTTCTCTTGTGTTGTTGGAAGAGAGTGTTTGCTATGACCAGCGTGTTTTCTTGGCAAAACTCTGTTAGCCTTTGCCCTTCTTCATTCTGTACTCCTAGGCCAAATTTGCCTGTTACTGCAGGTGCTTCTTGACTTCCTACTTTTGCATTCCTATCCCCTATAATGAAAAGGACATCTTTTTTGGATGTTAGTTCTAGAAGGTTTTGCAGGTCTTCATAGAATTGTTCAACATCCGCTTCTTCAGCATTACTGGTCAGGGCATAGACTTGGATTACCATGATATTGAATGGCTTGCCTTGGAAATGAACAGAGATCTCTGTAGGATTTTGAGCATTACCTTGCTAGCATGTAAAATGAGCACAATTGCGCAGTAGTTTTAACATTCCTTGGCATTTCCTTTTTTTGAGATTGGAATGAAAACTGACCTTTTCCAATCCTATGGACACTGGTGAATTTTCCAAATTTGCTGACATATTGAGTGTAGCACTTTAACAGCACTGTCTTTTAAGATTTTAAATAGTTCTGCTGTAATTGGGAATAAGGAGTTCATGACCTGAGCCAGTCAGCTCCTGGTCTTATTTTTGCTGACTGTATAGAACTTCTCCACCTTTGGCTGCAAAGAATATAATCAATCTGATTTTGGTTTTGACCATCTGGTGATGTCCATTTGTAAAGTCTTCTCTTGTGTTGTTGGAAGAGAGTGTTTGCTATGACCAGCGTGTTTTCTTGGCAAAACTCTGTTAGCCTTTGCCCTTCTTCATTCTGTACTCCTAGGCCAAATTTGCCTGTTACTGCAGGTGCTTCTTGACTTCCTACTTTTGCATTCCTATCCCCTATAATGAAAAGGACATCTTTTTTGGATGTTAGTTCTAGAAGGTTTTGCAGGTCTTCATAGAATTGTTCAACATCCGCTTCTTCAGCATTACTGGTCAGGGCATAGACTTGGATTACCATGATATTGAATGGCTTGCCTTGGAAATGAACAGAGATCATTTTGTCATTATTTAGTTTGCATCCAAGCACTGGATTTCAGTAGCATATTGGGTGCCTACCGACCTGGGGAGTTCATCTTTCAGTGTCCTATTTTTGCCTTTTCATACTGTTCATGGGATTCTCAAACAAGAATATTGAAGTGGTTTGCCATCCCCTTCTCCAGTGGACCACATTTTGTCAGAATTCTCCACCATGACCCATCCATCTTGGGTGGCCCTATATGGCATGTCTCATAGTTTCATTGAGTTAGACAAGGCTATGGTCCATGTGATCAGATTGGTTAGTTTTCTGTGATTGTGGTTTTCAGTCTGTCTGCCCTCTGATGGAGAAGGGTAAGAAGCTTATGGAAGCTTCCTGATGGGAAAGACTGACTGAGGGGGAAACTGTGTCTTGTTCTGATGGGCAGGGCCATGCTCTGAAATCTTTAATTCAGTTTTCTGTTGATGGGTGGAGCTGTGTTCCCTCCCTGCTATTTAAGTGGGGCCAAACTATGGTGGATGTAATGAAGATAATGGTGACATCCTTCAAAAGATGATGATGATGAAGATGATGATGAAGTCGCTCAGTCGTGTCCGACTCTTTGCGACCCCGTGGACTGTAACCTACTAGGCTTCTCCATCCATGGGATTCTCCAGGCAAGAATACTGGAGTGGATACCGTGCGTGTACTACTACACTCAATGCCCCCAACCCTGCAGCAGACCCCTCTCTGACCCACACCTCCCCTAGAGACTCCTGCACTCTCACTGGCAAGTCTGGGTCAGTCTCTTGTGGGGTCACTGCTCTTTTCTCCTGGGTCCGGGTGCACACAAGGTTCTGTCTGTGCCTGCCAAGAATTTGTTTCCCAGTCCTGTTTAAGGTCTGGCAACTCTATGATGAGGTTAATGGCAACCTCCTCCAAGAGGGCTTATGTCATACCCAAGCCTGCTGCACCCAGAGCCCCTGTCTCTGTGGCCGTCCACTACTGACCAGTACCTCCATAGGAGATGCTCAAACACAGTTCTGTCTCAGTCTCTGTGTGGCCCCTGGGTCTTGGTGTGTACAAGGTTTGTTTGAGCCCTCTGAGCATCTCTGGTATGAATAGGGTATGATTCTAAATGTGAATATGCCCCTCCTACTGTCTTGCTCAGCTTGTCCTTTGCCCTTGGGTATGGGGTATCTCTATACAGCCGCTCCAGGGCCTACTGTCTTACTGGAGTTTCTCTGACATTGGACGTAGGGTATCTCCTCACGGGCCCCACAGTGAAGTGCAGCCACTGCTCCTGACCATGGACATGGGATATCTTTTCACAGCTGCTGGCTCCAGCAATGCACAGCCATGGCTCCTGACCCTGGACTTGGGAATCTCCGCACGGCTGCTTAAATTGAAGAAAGTAGGGAAAATGACTAGACCACTCAGGTACGACCTAAATCAAATCCCTTACAATTATACAGTGAGAATGACAAATAGATTCAAAGGACTAGATCTGATAGACAGAATGCCTAGTGAACTATGGACAGAGGTTCATGGAATTGTACCGGAGACAGGGATCAAGACCACCCCAGAGGAAAAGAAATGCAAAAAAAAGTGAAATCGCTGAATGAGGAGGTGTTACAAATAGTTGTGAAGAGAAGAGAAGCAAAAAGCAAAGGAGAAAAGGAAAGATATACTCATTTGAATGCAGAGTTCCAAAGAATAGCAAGGAGAGATAAGAAAGCCTTCCTCAGTGATCAGTGCAAAGAAATAAAGGAAAACAATAGAATGGAAAAGAGTAGAGATCTCTTCAAGAAAATTAGAGTCATCAAGGGAATATTTCATGCAAAGATGGGCACAATAAAGGACAGAAATGTCATGGACCTAACAGAAGCAGAAGATATTAACAAGAGGTGGCAAGAATACACAGAAGAACTATATAGAAAAGATCTTCATGACCCAGATAATCAATATGGTGTGATGACTCACCTAGAGCCAGAAATCCTGGATTGTGAAGTCAAGCGGGCCTTAGGAAGCATCAGTAGGAACAAAGCTAGTGGAGGTGATGGAATTCCAGTTGAGCTTTATCAAATCCTAAAAGATGATGCTGTGAATGTGCTGCACTCAATATAGCAGCAAATTTGGAAAACTCAGCAGTGGCCACAGGACTGGAAAAGGTCAGTTTTCATTCTAATCCCAAAGAAAGGCAATGCCAAAGAGTGCAATGCACAATTGCACTCATTTCACACACTAATAAAGTAAGACTAAAAAATTTCCAAGCCAAGCTTCAACAATATGTGAACTGTGAACTTCCAGATGCTCCAGCTAGATTTACAAAAGACAGAGGAACCAGAGATCAAATTTTCAACATCTGTTGGATCATCGAAAAATAAGAGAGTTCCAGAAAAACATCTATTTCTGCTTTATTGACTATGCCAAAATCTTTGACTGTGTGGATCACTACAAAGTGTGAAAAATTCTGAAAGAAATGGGAATACCAGATGCCCTGATCTACTTATTTAGAAATCTGTATACAGGTCAGAAAGCAACAATTAGCACTGGACATGGAAAAACAGACTGTTTTCAAATCAGAAAAGGAATACGTTAAGGCTGTATATTGCCACCCTGCTTATTTAACTTATATGCAGAGCACATCATGAGAAATGCTGGGTTGGAGGAAGCATAAGCTGTATTCGAGATTGCTGGGAGAAATATCAATAACCTCAGATATGCAGATGACACCACCTTATGGCAGAAAGTAAAGAAGAATTAAAGCACCTCTGGATGAAAGTGAAAAAGGAGAGTGAATTTTGGCTTAAAGCTCAAAATTCAGAAAACCAAGATCATTGCATCTGGTCTAATCACTTCATGGCAAATAGATGGGAAACAGTGGCAGACTTTATTTTGGGGGGCTCCAAAATTGTTGCATATGATGACTGCAGCCATGAAATTAAAAGACACTTACTCCTTGGAAGGAAAGTGATGACCAAACTAGATAGCATATTAAAAAGCAGAAACATTACTTTGCCACAAAGGTCTCTTTAGCCAAGTCTATTGTTTTTTCCAGTAGTCATGTATGGATGTGAGAACTGGACTGTAAAGAAACCTGAGCACCAAAGAATTGATGGTTTTGAACAGTGGTGTTGGAGAAGACTCTTGAGAGTTCCTTGGACTACAATGATATCCAACCAGTCTACCCTAAAGGAGGTCATTCCTGAATATTCATTGTAAGGACTAATGTTGAAGCTGACACTCCAATACTTTGGCCACCTAATGTGAAGAATTGGCTCATTTGAAAAGACCCTGATGCTGGAAAAGATTGAAGTCAGGAGGAGAAGGGGATGACAGGACGGATGGATGGATGGCATCACAGACTTAATGGACATGAGTTTGAGTAAACTCCAGGAGCTGGTGATGGTCAGGGAGGCCTGGCGTGCTGTGTCTATAGGGCTGCAGAGAGTTGGACATGACTGAGTGACTGAACTGACTGACTGCCTGCTGTAATTCCATCACCTCCACTGGTCTTCCTCATAGTAATTCTTCCTGAGGGCCATTTGACTTCGCACTCCAGGATGTCCGGCTTTAGGTGAGTTTCCATACTATTGTGCTTATCGGGGACATTAAGACCTTTTATTTATAGTTTTGTGTATTTTTGCCACATCTTCTTTTATCTCTTCTGCTTCTATTAGGTCCTTTTTGTTTTTGTCCTTTATCATGCCCATACTTGAAAGAAAAGTTCCTTTGATAGATTATTTTGAAGTGATCTCTAATCTTTCCCATTCTTTTATTTCCCTTATTTCTTTGCATTGTTCGTTGAAAAAGGTCTCCTTATCTCTTCTTGCTATTCTGTGGAACTCTGCAATCAGTGGGGTATAGCTTTCACTTTATCCCTTGCCTTTTGCTTCTCTTCTCAGCTATTGTAAAGCCTTCTCAAACAACAAGTTTGCCTTTTTTTTTCATTTCTTTTTCTTTGGGATGGTTTTGGTCACTACTTCCTGTATAATGTTACAAACCTCCATCCACAGTTCTTCAGGCAATCTACCATATCTAGAGATTCCCTGATAGCTCAGTTGGTAAAGAATCCACCTTGGTATAGCTTTCACTTTATCCCTTGCCTTTTGCTTCTCTTCTCAGCTATTGTAAAGCCTTCTCAAACAACTAGTTTGCCTTTTTTTTCATTTCTTTTTCTTTGGGATGGTTTTGGTCACTACTTCCTGTATAATGTTACAAACTTCCACCCACAGTTCTTCAGGCAATCTACCATATCTAGAGATTCCCTGATAGCTCAGTTGGTAAAGAATCCACCTACAATGAAGGAGACCCCAGTTCAATTCCTAGGTTGAATCTATTCATTACCTCCACTGTATAATATAAGGAATTTGATTTAACTCATACCTGAATGGCCTCATGGTTTTCCCTTTGTCTTTGTTATATTGCCATTCAGTCTTGTCAAACTATTTTGTGACCCACATTGACTATAGTTCACCAGGCTCCTCTGTCCATGGAATTTCCCATACAAGAATATGGGAGTGAGTTAGCATTTCTTTCTCCAGGGAATTTTCCCAATCCAGGAATCAAACCCATGTCTCCTGCATTGGTAGGCTCATTTTTTTTACAAATGAGCCCCCAGGGAAGCCCAAAATGACATTAAGAATGATATTATAGACAGAATATATAGGTAATTCTTCATAATGTCTTCTAATGGCTTTGTAGCTGATATAAAAAGACATAGAGTACATAAACCAACAATAAACTGTAATAATTTTTTGTTTGTTTTTATTTCTTGATTTATAGTTGCTTAATGGAAATATCTTGTTCATTTGTAAAACTAGTAAGTTTGTCTTTTACACCAGTCATTCATGAGTTGTAACTTGAATTTTATAGTTTAAAGTACAAAGAAACTAAATCTTATATTTTAGAAATAATCCTGAAAGGACTATGCAAGAGTAAAAAAATTGTGTTATCTTGTAAATGGATAATAATGAATCTAAATTCAGTCATTATGCCACAATGACAGGGACAATATGCAATCTTTTAATTCATTTAAAAAATCCATTTGTGCTAATATTCTTTCATACATTCAAAAGCTAGCCAAGACTGAAACTGAAAGAGAATTCTTGACTATTCCTGCTCAATTCAACACTTTAATCATCTCTTTGCTGTTTCTTTATTTCTTTTCCATAAAAGTTTTATAGGTAATAGCCAGTCTTTAATTAAAGAGGACAATTGCCCACCAATAGTTTATATTGAGAATTTCACCTGATTTCATGTTAAATAATAATAGAAAGCAAGAACTATCTTTCCTAAATGTGTTCCTCTGCCAGGTGTGGTAAAGGTATGAATAATGATTACTGGTCCCTGCTGTGTCTTGCTTAGTTTGGTAATTAGCACTCTCAGCTGTTATCTTTGTAAGTGAGGGATCCTAGTGAGTCATTTAAAGACACAATAAATGGATGAAATAGCTTGTATGTAGTTTTGTTGAAAAGCTTCATTTATAGGGGAAGGCATATTAGGTGGGAAGTAAAATTCATCAGGACAACTTACCTAAACATGATCTAGTTCTGTTTGCATCCAGTATTTTCAGTCAAATCTTGGAGCCTGCTATTTGGACTATTTGTGTTCTTCCTTGCATGCTTAGTCACTCAGTCATGTAATACCCAAAATTCTCCAAGCCAAGCTTCGACAGTACACGAACTATGAATTTCCAGATGTTCAAGCTGGTGTTAGAAAAAGCAGAGGAACCAGAGATCAAATTGCGAACATCCACTGGATCTTCGGAAAAGCAAGAGAGTTCCAGAAAAACATCTACTTCTGCTTTATTGAGTATGCCAAAGCCTTTGACTGTGTGGATCACAACAATCTGCGGATAATTCTTAAAGAGATGGGAATACCAGACCAGCAGACCTGCCTCCTGAAAAATCTGTATGCAGGTCAGGAAGCAACAGTTAGAACTGGACATGGAACAACAGACTGGTTCCAAATTGGGAAAGGAGTACATCAAGGCTGTATATTGTCACTAAGATCATGGCATCTGGTCCCACCAGTTAATCAGTTCCGTGCTCAGCTTTCTTTATAGTCCAATTCTCACAACCATATGTCAGGCGAGTGTATGCCCCTTGGTTCTGTCTCATCACAACAAAGATATGGAGTGACAGACATTAAAGCCCTCGTGCAACAGTTAGAACTGGACATGGAACAACAGACTGGTTCCAAACTGGAAAAGGAGTACATCAAGGCTGTATATTGTCACTAAGATCATGGCATCTGGTCCCACCAGTTAGTCAGTTCCGTGCTCAGCTTTCTTTATAGTCCAATTCTCACAACCATATGTCAGGCGGGTGTATGCCCCTTGGTTCTGTCTCATCACAACAAAGATATGGAGTGACAGACATTAAAGCCCTCTGCATATCACGGCTCCTGGGTCTTGGGCAAACCATGCTATAGCTCTTAGACAAATCAGTGTTACAGCTCTATTTTATTTAGAAGATAGCAGGAGAATCCATCCTTGAAGCGTGAGGGCATGCCAACCCAAAGACGTGAAGAGAAGAGAGGGG